>VXAY01004089.1:411774-475025 GCA_013399855.1 Oxyruncus cristatus
GGCCCCGCGGCCCCGCCGCCGAGAGGAGGGAGCTGGAGCGGTTCCTGCTCCTGCACGGGCTGTCCCTGCGGGACGCGGCGCGGGCCGAGCCCGCCATGCGGTACCTCTGCGGTACAGGTACCTCTGCGGTACAGGTACCTCTGCGGGGCGCGGCCCTCAGGGGGCACGGGCTGGGGCCCTCCTCGGCTCCGGGGGGCTTCNNTTTCTGGGTGTCCTGAGCGCCCCGAGAGCTGGGATGTGCGCGTGTGACCTGTTCTCTTAAAGCTCTGAATTTGAACTTTTTCTTCTGAAGTTAGTCGCAGAATCCCAGACTGGTTTGGGTTGGAAGGGGCCTTGAAGTCCATCTCGTTCCAACCCGCTGCCATGGGCAGGGACACCTTCCACTAGCCCAGGTCGCTCCAAGCCCCGTCCAACCTGGCCGTGGACAATTGGGGGATGGGGAAAGTCACACTGAGTTTTCCACCTCGGGGTCTGAACCCCGAGACCCTCTGCCCTGCTTATGGAGCAAATGGACTGGAAGCCCAAGAACCAGCATCTGGCTGGGTTCAGGATGGGAAACACATGACTTCTGTGTTAGAAGATGTGTCCAAGGGAGAAGGTCTTATCCATGCAGAGAGCTGGAACAGCCTGGGGAAAGAGGGTGTAGGCTGGGGATGCCGGGTGAAGAAGACATGGGTGTGCTCAGTCCATCAGCTGTCATTGTGTTTTGTTTCTGAAGAGGTTCGTTTTGAAAGGATGATGTTCCACGTGGAAAGTCCACGCGTTCTCCATGCTTCCAATAAAAGCAAATTTTCTTTGAGATGTTTGCTTTCCTGAGAGGTTGATCTCTGCCCATGGCCTGTCTGAGCCTAAAACTGAAATAAGACAGTATGACCGCTGTTTTTGTGGATCCAGCACAGTTGTGTCCCAGCTTTAGCTGCTGGCTGGGGAAATTTCGTGTTGTTGGAGACATTGCTGAGGAGACACAGGGGCTGTGAAAGAGCAGCTTTGGAGTTGGAATCAGGAGAAATGGCAAAGGCTTTGTACCACTGCTCTGCTGTGGAGCAAGTTGGGGTGACACAGCCTGGAAAGCTGAGAGAGAGGACTGAGGACACAGTGCCTGGATGGTGAAAAGGGGGAACATCCACAGGCAGTGGATTGGCATCCCAGGGACACCGTGCTTGGAGCAGAGCTGGGACTGGAGTCAGCAGGAGCTCCTGGGTCAGCAGGAGCAGTGCTGTCCCCGAGCCAGATACTCTGATGAACTGGGGGTTTTGGGCCTGGAAAGTTCCCGCCCTTTAATGAGAAATTCTCTTGCTCCTTCTGGTGATGCTGATACCACATGGCAACTGTCTTTGAAATGGTTGGTATCAGTGCACACCTGTAAACCACCACTTCTCTGGTTTCTCTCTAATTCTGCACTTTCTGTGGTGTTTTTCTTCTGTTGCCCAGACTCAGTTTAACCCTCGCTGTGCCCTCGCTCAGGAGCACAAGTGATGCTGTAGGCACACAGTGTTCCCATGAAGTGGTTGTGATCTGAAATGTCCTCCACAGGAGATTATCCTGCCAAAGCCCTGGTGTACAGACACCTGACATGGGACTGGGCTGCTGCTGAGTCCAAAAGGCATCGCTCAAAACCTGATGGTAACGTTCATCCCTACATTCTGCTGCACCAAAAACATGCCCAGCCTGGGGCAGAAACCCTGCAAAAGAGGTTGGGTAGAAAATTTCTGTTGATTTGGATCCAGAACCTGCTGGAGACGGAGTCTTAAGCCATAGGAAAATGTAATTAATGAGAGATTCTGGGACTGCTGAGCTGCAGGGCTGGCTGGGTTGGCCTTGGGGGCTGAGGGTGGTGGCTGCAGGCTCGGCTCGATTTTGGCTCTGTTCACACACCTTCGTCCACCTCTGCTTCCTGGCTTAATAAATGGAGTATTCCTCGTTCACCAGAGCCATTACTCATGGGGAAATAAAGCATGTGCTTAATTTCTGCTGAAGCTGATGGATTGGAGCATATGCTTCATTTGAGGTGTGTACATTTTTCACAGCTGACAGAAGCAGCCGTAACATATTGAGCTTCCCATGGATCCAGGGGGTGTATCCAGGGGAGAGGGGGCTCTGAGGAGGGCCCTGCTCCAGGCAGGAGGGATGCCTGGAGCAGGGCCAGGCATCCCTCACATGCTGCTTCCATAGTTTATTTGCTCTTCTAGAGGTACGGGGCCCTTCTAGTCTGATCGTGAGCTTGAAGATTTTCTTTTCTCTTTCTTGTTTTGCCTTCCAGATGTTTCCTCAGCTCTCCGTAGGTCCAGCCTAAAGACAGCACAATAAATCTCTTTTTTTATTAAGATCTATTTAATTATGTGTGGAAAGTGAACAAGAAATACTTGCTAAATACTTGTAAGCTGGTTCATTTATAGGATAGTTCCTTTTCCTTTCCTTTGCCTTAGCCAGCACAGCTTAGTGCAGCTTGTTACAGAGGAACCCTAAGTGCAGCAGTGGATGAGCCTGGCTTGTTTCTGATGACAACAGCATTTCTCTGAGATGAAACACCATTTACAAAATGAATTTGGTGTCCTATTGTCCCATGGGGTGCTCATTGCACAGCTTCCTTCCACACACACTTCGCTGGGGCTTGAGGTCTGTGCTCACCCTGGGAAGCCATGGCTGCGAACCCTCTGGATATTCTGCTCCTTCATGGTTAAACAGTGTCTGTGAGCTGGGGCAGCTGCACTTGGAGAGCCTGGAGGTGAAATGTTATATGTATATATATGTCTGCAGAAGCATCCAGGCAGCTTTTGCAAAACAGGCAGTTGGCAAATGTTAGGGATGGAAAGTATTTATGGAGGTCACGGAGTCCCGAGGCACTGCTGGATTAACCCACAGCGCGGCCTCCCAGCTGGGCTGCAGTTTGCTGTTTGTATTTCCTCTGGGTTAGATTTCACTGAGGTTCTGCTCCAGGGGGGTGAGTTCTTCCCACAGCACTCAAGCCCCTGGCAACCCCACTTGACATGACCCTCCTGGAGTGTCCTGTGGGAGCCCCCCTGGAGTTCCTGCATCCCAAGAGAGCACTGGGATGCTCTGGCCTGTTTCTGGTACTTTGATTGCTTAAGCTAATTAAAATTTGGGAATTTAGGATTGTGATGCTGAAGCTTTTTTACGACTGGCTAGCAGGTAGCCCTTCACAGGATGTTCCCTTCTCCCTTTTTTCCCTTTTTTTCCTCTTTTTTTCCCTTTTCCCCTTTCCTGGCTGGAAAGGGAATTGTGCCGGTGCTCCTGCTGAGCCTCGTCTCCGCTCCCTGCAGCCACATCAGTGGTGCAGAGCTGACATCCAAGCCCTGCAGCCAGCTCTGGCCACCCCTCTTCAAAGGGATACAGCAAAGTGGGCTCTGGAAAGCAGAGGGGTCCGAGGGATGGGATTGTCCCTGCACTGGGTGATTAAACAGGGTTTTAGCTTAGGGAAAAGATGATTGACAGGGATTACAGATGTGTTTAAATCAGGAATAGCTTGTGGCAAGTCACTCACCGACCCCCATAACACAGGAACCAGGGCAGGGGGAGCAAATAAAATTTGTGGACAGCAGGTTTAAACACAGAAAACCCTTTCCCAGCATCTTGTGATGAAATTGGGGAATTCCCTGTCATGGGATGCTGGAAGTACCAGCATGTTGAAGATGTTATCAGGTATCAGCCAAGGTATTAAGTACCAAGGCAGGGTTTAACCTGGAGCAGGCAGAGCCCTTTTGTCAGCCCTTATCCCTTTCTCTGCTGCCGTGTTTATACCCCCACAGAGCTACCCCAGAAGAAGGGAATTTGGGAGCGACCCCTATGCCATAGCTGCTTTTCCAGGCTCCCTTAGTGAGGCTCATTTTATGCATTGGAGCTTTAAAATATCTAATCTTTAGATGGCAAAAGATATCAGAGCTCTTGATGGGGTCCTGTAATCCTGCACTGTAATCCCGTCCTCATCTGCTCCATCCGGAGCCCCACTGCATTATATTTATGGGATATGGCTTACAGCCTTAATGTTGTCCCTATTTCCTGTCCAGGTTGATCCACAGAGCCACATCCAGCTGTGTCCTTTTTTTAACAGTCAGTGTCATGTGTCAGAAGTGTTTTTTTAGCCTTTTTACTCTGTTCAAACTACCCAGCTGCTACCTGGTGCAGTGGTGATGGCACACACGCCCATGGCTCCCACGGTCCTTCTGCCAAATGACTTCAGTTCCTTGGGCCTTGTGTCATTTCTGTGGGATCCTCACCCAAACCATGCACTGATGGGGAGGATGGGATGGAAATGGGACTGTGTGGGCTGGGATGGGAACAGGGTATCCCTTGGTGTGCATGGTGTTGGTAGACTGGGGCTTGCTCCTTACAGGGAGAAATCCCATTTGATTCCTCCAAGGAGTGGTGCCTGTGGCTGTGTCAGCCCCACGCCCCGGCCGGGTTTCAGCAGGAGGAGCTCCTGCTGCACACACAGGACTGGCTCCTGATCCTGCTGCTTCCAGTGAGATCCTCCCACTGCCTGAAGGGGCTCTAAGAGCTGGAGATGGACCAGGGCCTGAAGGGACAGGACACAGGGAATGGCTTCCCACTGCCAGAGGGCAGGGCCAGATGGGATATTGGGAAGGAATTCCTCCCTGTGAGGGTGGGGAGGCCCTGGCACAGGTTGCCTGGTCTAGTGGAAGGTGTCCCTGCCCATGGCAGGGGATGGCACTGGATGAGCTTTAAGGTCTCTTCTAATGCAAACCCTTCCATAATGATTCCATGAAGTCCTCACAAAGCCATGTACCAGCTCAGACTCAGCCTGCTGGTGCTGCCAGGGTTATTCCCACCTTTCTGTCAGAAGCTCCCATGCTGTAGGTTCTTGGCTTGTGGGGAAGACAAAGCAGACTTTGCCCTCCCAGCTGCCCAGCACAGCAGAGAATCCCAGCCAACCCTCGGCTGCTCCGGCCGCTGCCCAGCAGGAATTTGCACATTTGCTGCGTTTTTTCCCCACACCTTCTGCTCCTGTCAAGCTGTGGCTGCAGGGCCTGTGCTGCCAGGTGCTGGTCCAGCCCCATTCCGTGGGCAGGTGCTCCTGCTGAGCCTCGTCTCCGCTCCCTGCAGCCACATCAGTGGTGCAGAGCAGATCCAACATCTCTCCAGGAGGCTGACTTGAAAGTTTGGGATATTTCTGGGTGTATTTATAGGCAGGTTTGAAGTCTGTAGTCTGTGCCCTGCAGTGAAAGTCAGTCCACGTGGTCTCAGTTAAGACAGGTTTTATCTGGGAGTCTTTGGGCTGAGTGGGATCTGCTGGGATGGGAACATCACCCCACACTGCACCGACAGCAATTGCTGAGGGTGGGTCCAAGGAGGGTTGAATTTAGGAAAATACCAGCAAACCCTCCTCTCGTGGCTTCCAGGTTTGTTTCAAGGCTCCATCCTTTAGGAAATGGGGATAAATCCCGGCTCAGCAGGGGTCAGCTTCGATGCCAGGCTGAGAGCGGGTCTCTGTCACCAGCCCTGGTGTGTGCTCTGGCAGGTGGGCTCGGTCCAGGCGGGGTAAAAATGAATTTTGATCTTCAGAACAAGTCCAATATTGATACAATGGCAACTCTTTTGTCTTGCTAAATTCCATCATCTTTCTCTCTCCCTGCAGTTACTGCTCCAGCCCTGTGCCCATCCCTCCTGCTGCAGCTCTCCCAGGATGAGCAGAAAATTCCCCTTTCCTTCCCCAGCAGCACAGGACTGTGGCCCAGTCCATGCTTGGAGAGTTCCCCGATTGTCTCTCTGGGTTATTAATCCTCCTTTGCACACTGATGATTATTAACAGTGAGTTTTCATTGCATTCAGAACTTGCAGGGCTTGCAAGCTTGGGGTAATGTAAAGAGGGAAATTTCCCTGGAAATGCCAATTTTTGTCCAAATTCCAAAGGCAAAAAGTTTAGGATCAAAGAACCTTTCTGAGACCTGAGGGTAGGAAGATGGACCTCGGGAAGAATTTGGCAGAAACAGAGCAAGTGTGTGAGAGGAGAAGCTGCAACACAATTCCGGGGAAGCTGAATTTTATGGGAGAGCACAGGGGCCCCTCTCATGGAACTGCAGTTCTCTTCCTCAGAGTGACTCCAGCATCAGGAAGTAGTTGCCAGCTCGGGGAGGTGGGTGGACATTTGGGTTCTGGTGGATGCCAGCCCTGAGGAGGGGGTGCCCCTTCAGGGCACGGAGCAGTGCTTCTCATATGCCTTGTGGTGCTGCGTGCTGTGAAACGCTGCAGTTGACCAGAGCATTTCTGGGTGGTTTTTCCAGCACTGCCTCTCCTCTCGTCTGGGCACTCTGTCCAACGTGTGCTCTGGGATTTCCAGCATCACCCTGCGTGCTCAGCGAGGGATGGAGCTCAGTGGGGCTGGTCTTTATGCCCCTCTTGGAGCCAGAAGTTGCTTTTGTTGCAGTCTAAGCAAGTTAAAATGCTCAGCTGAAATGTGTTTGTATCACTCCGTGGCTTTCCCTGTGCTGAGGTGAGCACCTCTTGCTTCTGCGTCTCCCATGGTGTGCAGAGGGATGTGGGCAGCCGGGTGTCCCCTGCTCCACCGAGTGCTACTGGGGAGATGAAAGGCAGCTTTTCCGTGGATAAACTGTCTGTGCAGACCTGCCTTTGCCTGATAAGCTTTTTCTTCCTTGTTTTCAGTGTGTTTTCATAGTAGCTTGGCTCTGTCCCTGCACCAGAAAGACTCCAGAAGTCAACAGTGTTCCCATAATTCCAGTAGCACGGTTGCTGTTTTCTCCTGGGGTGTTTGTGAAGTACACGGGGGTCCTTGGAGAGTCCAAAGGGGCAGGATGAGGCTGTTGTGGGGAGCTGCTCCCTGTGGCTCAGTCACCAGCAGGGTGAGGGTTCCTCCCACCCCTCGGTTGCCCCCCCCAGCTGGGAGGTTGAAAGGCACTTTTTCACTGCAGAAAAAGACACAATCTGTAGATTGCAGGAGTAATTATTCATTTCCCCTGAGGGCCTAATGAGCGGTTATGCATTTGGCAGTAAGTAATGATCCTCTTGCAAATCTTTTTGTTAATTAAATGGGCGCCATTCCAGTATGAAAGTGGTTGTTCGATTTTTTGGGATGTGCTTGGAGATCAGGGGCTACTTGCCCAGCCAGCACCGACCCTGGGAAGTACAGAGAATCCTTGGCTTGGAAGTGCTTGGCAGTGCCTGGAGGTCACCTGAAGACTGGGCAGTGCCTTGCACTTAATTTACTAAAAGGACATTGCCCCATCCCTGGAAGTGTCCAAGGCCAGGTTGGACGAGGCTTGGAGCAACCTGGGACAGTGGAAGGTGTCCCTGCCCGTGGCACGGGTGGGACTAGATGGGCTTTAAGGTCCTTCCAACACAAACCATTCCATGATACTGTGCTGCTCTGAAGTACATCATGCTCTTGCCTTGGGTGCCAAAAATCCCAAAGTTAAAAGCCTTTGCAGAGGGTTCTGGAAGTGAAGAGGGCAAAGGGAAATTAGGGAGCCGAGGAGTCACCGCAGACCCCGGCTTTGGCCTGGCAGCAGAGTGCTCTGCTCGCGCCTGCTCGGGTACAATGCAGGCTCCAGGAGTCCTGAAAGGCTGATTTCTAACTAGCACTGTAGGGCTGGTAACTAAGTGGCAGAGGAACTGCTGATGCAGCAGGTTTTTTTCCATATCCCTTCCCCAAAGAGGAGCCTGGCAGTGTGACCAGGCAACGATAAAATTAATTGGGCTGAAGATCATTCCTTAGTAATCTGCTGGGTTTCAGCGAACAACGTTGTCCTGGGTGACATGCTAATTCTCCTCAGTGACTAATTCCAGCACATGCCTCATTCTTTGGGGATGCTGGGCAGTGTGCAGAGCTTTGTCTCTGGTGCAGGACTGAGGTTTTGTGCCGGTTTTGCTGGATGCAGCTGATGGGATTCGTACCCTGTGTCACTCACTTCAATAATTAGAAATGCTGTTGCAGCTGAAAGAGAGACTCTCAGGAGAAGAATTAAAATTCTTCTTTGAAAAATGCTATTTGGGAAGGTGATATTTTAATAGTGCTTATTGTTCAGTGGTGACTTATATAAGATAATGACTGATGGATGACACTTGGCTTTCATGGAGTTGCTCACAGGCCCTGCATTGGCTGGAGGAGGGTGAGCTCAGGTAAAAACTGAGGGTTCTTGAGAGAGGAGCACGTTTGATGAAGGGGTATCCATTGGAAAAGTGTTTTCCAAACAACCAAGCTGTAACTCATCTTTATTCTGACCCTCTGCCAGCTCATCTCGAAGAATCCAAAGTTATTGCATGATAATTACCCACCCATCTGCTCCAGCGCGTCCCAGAAAAGGGCAGCACGGAGTTGTGTGTTGTCCAGCATCCAAAATCAACACCTCAGCAACATATTTCTTCATAGAAGTTAATTTAGAGCTTTAAGCTGTTACAGGTAATGCTTGGGTGAGATTTGACGTGTGTGAATAACAGAGTACTGTACATAATTGCCTAAAATCTGCTGTTCAGCAAGCACAGCCAGGCTGGAAGAACACGGCTTTACTCAGAATATATTTACCCATCAGGTGATGCAAAGCACCTGGGGAAAACCTGCATTTTCTGTATGCACAGCCTAGAACATGAGTATGGCAAAGGGAGAAGCATTTCCTTGCAAGAACTGGCACAACGACTCTGAATACCTGAGGGTCCTGCTGCTGCTGCCGGGGACGCTTCTCTCCTCTGGGTCTGGGGTGGATGCTTAGTTACTGGGATACCTGAATTAGGGGCTCCAGCCTCACCTGGGGGAGGGGGAACACCCCAATAAAACCTCTTGTACTGTACAGTGGAGCTTCATGCAGCTCTAAGTGTTTTAATCATATTTAATCAAGAATCATAGAGTGGCTTGGGCTGGAAGGGACCTCACAGACCATCAAGTGCTCAGTGTAGCACAATACATTAATATAACGGTGATTTCTGGAGCCCTTCGTGTGAGCCACTGGCTTTCAGTCAGCTGGGAAATGGAATAGATAGCACGGAAAAATTGAATTACCTGGTGTAGAGCAGGGATACAGCAGCTAATGGGCAATAGGCACCATCAGGGGGGTGTTCTACCCGAGGGAAGAGTGACCTGTTAATTGAATTGGGTGCCCGGTGATCCCATCCTCCTTGTCAGACACGGAGGGCTCTGGGTCTCCATTCTGCTATTGATCCTTTCCCATTGTATTAAGCCATGATTTACTGAGTCTTGCTCAGAGCTGGCTGGTGCAGAGCTCTCTGGTGGCGGGAGCCCCCTCGGTGCTGGGGCTGTCCTGGGGTGCTGTCAACTCTCAGGGGGTGCTCTCACACCCTGCATGGGACTGGAGAGCGAGTGCTGAGATTGGAGATCAGATGGGAGTTTGCTCTTGGATTCATAAAATCACAGAATCCTACAGCACTTCGGGTTGGGAGGGACCTTTAAGATCACCCAGTCCCACCCCCTGCCATGGGCAGGGACACTTTCCACCAGCCCAGGTTGCTCCAAGCCCTGTCCAACCTGACCTTGGACACGTCCAGGGCTGGGGCAGCCACAGCTCCTCTGGTGCTGTATTTATCACACCCCAGCCCTAACACACAGCCCTTGGTGGCAGAGCAGCCTGGCTCTGTGCTCTCACACCCCAGTTTGGGTCCCTCCTGGGTGGACAGGGCCCTGGGAGCTGCCTTGGGCTGTAACAGATCTCCAGTGCCATCAGAGGCAGCCCGGGCTGGGCACTGCCCCCAGCCTGGCTCAAAACCTGCCAGAGCGATGCCTTTTAACTAAAACCCGTTTAATAGGAATTTTGATCAGTTTTCCTCAAGTGCAATTACAAATGCAAATGGAGTTTTTGATGTGAAACCAGCGGAAATGTGGTGACTGTTGGCTCGATAAGCGCGGGGCTTTTGTTCCGCAGCTCATTTCCTCGCCCAGCTTCCAGCAGTGTTATCAAAGGGAACCGTTCCTGGTGGGTTTAGATGTATCCCAAAGAGCTACAAATCACTGCAGGGTTTGTCGCTGCTGCTTCCGACAGGACCCCTCCTCAGATGAGCAGGGAGAAGCTTGTCCTGGCTCTTAATTGGGATTAATCCCAGGGAAGCCCTGTCGGGAGCTGCCTCCTCATGCCGGCACTCCGGGGTGGCAGCGCTCCTTATCTCTCCAGTGTCCATATCAGCCCAATTGAGGGAGATATAACGGAACTGCCGCAATCCTCAGTAATTATCCCAGCTGGAAACCTGTTCCCAAACAGCTCTGGAGAGGGAGGGAGCCAGCACAGCGATGAGCACGGGCTGTGACTGTCACCAGAGCTCTTACGGTCCAATAAAACTTCTGTTGGGACATAACGGGGAATTGCCCTGGGCGTGTCCTGCTGCGCTGCGGCAGAATTACGGGTGCGAGTCTGAAAATCAGGGATTTGGGACAGCACATTCAGATAATTCTGGGGAAGGCCAGTCCTGGAGACCGCTGCCTGAAATGTCTGTGTGGGGTTTTGGAAGCTGGCTGTGATGGCTGCAACCAGATCTGGGCTCTTGGATAAAATAAAGAAGGACATCTTTGTATGGAAAAGCTCCAAGGGCACTGCTTCTGGAGCAGGATCCTGCCCTCGTGGTGCTGCCAGCTGCGCTTTCAGTGCTTCCATGCAATTTCCTGAGGTCTGGTCCATCCAAGGACATTGCATGCAAAGTCTAACTGAGCATCTGTCAAAACATCCAGTGTGGTTAAAACTCTCCCATGAAGGCTGAAACCATATTTTTGATGTGTCTCTAGCCTGGGAGCGCTGACTTTTCTGTCCTGCTGCATCTCTCTGGTCCTGGGGCTGCTCCATGGGCGTGGATGGCAGGACCCTTGGGCACTGGGAGCAGAGGGAACACTGTCAGGGCGGAGGGAACACTGCCAGGGTGATACAACTGCTGGTGCTTAAGGGCTGTGCTGGGTTTTGCACCCAAACCCCTCGTTAGGTGCTGGGTTTGCCAGGGTGCTGGGGGGTTTTGTCTGCAGACCCCTGGCTGAGGTCCCATAGCAGTGCAGGGAATCAGAGAATCATGGAATGGTTTGGGTTGCAAAGGGCCTTTAAAGGCAATGACCCCTGCCATGGGCAGGGACACCTTCCACTAGCCCGGATTGCTCCAAGCCCTGTCCAATGCGGCCTTGGACACTTCCAGGGTGGGGCAGCCACCCCCTGCTCTGTCGCTGTCGCTGTGTTTGCTGCCGTGTTAAGTTGTCGTCTTCTCCCGACGTGGAAAAATTTCTAAGAGCTCAAAGGGGCTGGGATGACATTGTTCCTGCTGACCTGCACTGCTGGTTGGAGTGCAGGGATGGGGGTTTATGTAACTGGCTGTGTGTGGTCACTGTCCAACTCTCCTCTGCACCACAACCTGCAGGCAAACACCACGGTGTCTCTGCCACAGGGCAGAAACCTCCAACTGAAATGAGGTGAAAAAGTGCCTTAATCATGTTGTGATTCATTGAGAACATCTCGGGATCACTGCCAGGCTCGTGGCTCCCTATTGTCACGGAATCATAGAAAGGTTTGGGATGGAGGGGACGTTAAGGACCACCTAGTCCCAACCCCCTGCCATGGGCAGGGATGAGTCAACAACCTGTGCCTGCAGCCTTGGAGAAACAAAATCTCCAGCCAGACTTGGCATCGTATTTCAAAGTAGCTTCACTATTAGGTGAAATTTAAAATACAAAGGTAGCAGCAAGCAGCTTGCTCTGCCTGAGCTGCTGGGCAGGGGCTGCAGCAGCTCTCAATGTTTCACCCAGCCCAGACCGACAGACCTTGGTTCATGTTCATATTCGGGGCTGCAGAAGCATCTTTCCTCCTCTGGTCGCAGCCAGAGCCATGCTGACCCCGGAGCAGAGTCCCTGCAGGAGCACTGGCAAGGGCTTCTCCATCACCAGCCTGTGCTTTGCCAGGCCCCAGAACCCCTCAGTGCCTCTGCAGGGACCTGACCTGGGCTGGGGAAAGCATTTTTTTGCTTTTTGGAGGTTTCCATCCTGCTCACTGCAGTGAGCATCCTGTGTGCCATCCTGCCCCTGGAAGGTCCTGGGCACAGAGACAGACCGTCCAGGGCAATGAAATAAATGTGTGTTTGTGCAGGAGCCACGGCACAGCTCCTGGGCTGGGGCTGCCCCAGAGCATCCTGCTTGCAAACAGAGTCTGTTTGGCTCTTTATTTTGTAAGGTCCTTGTTTGGCTCTTTATTTGGCCCCTGGGGTGGATGCAGCAGCTCCAGGGATGGGGCTGGGGGGAGGATCACAAGCATGTGTGTTACACCAGATTTGCTTGATGAAGCATTTTGAGCAAGTTATTTAATGAGCAGTTGCTGTCTTCCTCAGGGGAAGGCACAGGGGCATCTTGGCACAGCAGTTTGGTGGCACTGAGGCATCACAGGAGCCCGGTCACAGGCTCAGGGCCCCGTCCCCGTCCTCTGCCAGGGCTCTCACGTACCTCCTCCGCTATAAGCTCAGGATTTTCATGACACAAAATTATGTTACTCCACCGTTTTAGTCTAGAAGTGATTATCTTGCTCAGGGAAATGAAATAAATCCCATATTTAAATACATATTTCTTTGGCAGAGACCGTAACCCCTCCAAAGTTAAGCGGCTTGAGTTAATATGTTCCGTGGGATGTGCCAGCACAGAACGTGACTGTCCCTTTCTGTCCCCTCCCTGGCTCTCCCCTGGCACCCCAGGGCATGGGCAGCTGTGGGGACAATGACCAGGGCCTGGGTGGCAGTGACCTGGGCATGTCCCCAGGACCAAGTCACAGCATGTGCAGAGCGGGCTGCAGTGGGAACTCTGCAGACACATATAGAATGGGAGGGAAAAATATATCTTGAAATATCTGTGACATATTTCCAGCAAGAGTAGGTGAGACATCAGAGAGGGAAATATTCCCGGGTTTGTCAGTCCTGCTTTGGGCTCTGAAACATGAAGCTGGGCTCCAAAAGCCAAGTGGATGAAGAGCCCTGTGGGTGCCACCAGCAGTGCTCCAGCTGCATCCCCCAGTCCCAGGGAGACCTGGGGCAAGTCCTGGACATGGGGGGCAGTATCAGGGACCCCATGGCTCGTACCCCAACGCCTGTTAAATACTCTGCCGTGTATTGAACAGTGTTTGTTGATCTGTAATACTGGTGCACTGATGAGGGGTCTGGAGACTCTCCAAGGGGTCCTGCTCCCCCAACACCCCTGCCTGAGGGTGACTCCAAGGAGACCACTCACAGCTGTTAATCATCTTTTGGAATATATGATACAGTAACTTTCTTTGTCCTGATTTAATGCTTTCCTTCCTCAAAGGAATGCACTGGGTACCTGTTAATGAGCCATCAGATAAAGGAGCTGCAGAGATGTCAGGAGCTGTTCGCCCTGTCACGGGGTGGTGGGTGGCCTTGGCTGGCTGCCAGCTGCCCACCAGCCTCTCACACTCCCCCTCCTCAGCAGGAGTGACGGGGGAGAGGAGGGGAGGGAACCATGGTGTGCCCCTGCTGTAGGACAGGGAATCAAAGCTTTGTCACCCTGAGCCCAAAACAGGTCGTTGTCACCCCAGGAGCACCCCCAGCTTCTCTCTGCCACTGCCACTGCTCCACCTTTGGGTGCCTGGGCAGGAGAAGCCTGGCAGGTTATGGGGGGTGGGGGGCTCCAGCCTCGGAGCTGCTGCCAGCCCAAGGGGACAGGGTTCTGGGGGCTGGCAGTGAGGGGGAGGTGGGCACCAGGAGCTCCGGAGGTGCCCTCTCACCGCACCCCCCGGCAGTCTGGGGCAGATTTAGGGAGGGGGTATTCTGTGGACCATTTCCCGTGGCCTGTGCACGGTGGGGAAGGGACCACGGGTGACCCTGACCTGCCCACTCGGGGCTGCCCCCCACACTCACCCCACGGCTACCCTCTCCTGTGGGGCTGCACCCACTGCCTGTCCCCCCACTCCCCTCTTGTCCCCAGGGCTGCTCTGCAGGTGGCAGTGACAGACGGGGGTCCCCAGCCCTGGTCACCCTCCCGCCGCGCCGGGGAGCAGCTCCGCAGCCCGGGGGTCCCCAGCTGCCCTCGGTGCCCAAAGCCAGCGCCCCAGGAGAGGTGCCACAGTGGGCACTGCTGGCACACCGGGCTCTGACCGCAGCCCGGCCGCAGCGAGAGATGGGGATGGTTTGCTGAGGGATGGGGATGGTTTGCTGAGGGATAGGGATCATTTCCTGATGGATGGGGATGGTTTTGCTTCAAAGCCTGTGCGCTGCGGCTTATTCCACTGGCGGTGCTGGGGGAGCAGGGATTAACCCTGGCCCTGCTGCGAGCCGGGGGCTGCGGGTGGCGGCTCCGGGTGCCAGGAGCGCGGGATTAACGTGTTAACTCCCTCACACACTGGAGCAGAGCGATCTTTCTCCCCCTCCCCGTTATTTTTTTCCTTTCCCCCATAATTAACCCGTTCTACGCCCCTGCTATAGAAGTGCTCTTCTTGCTCAGCGGTGCCGGCAGCGATCTTTGCGGGCGGATCTGCCTGAATCGCCTTCCTTCCCTCTGACACAAAGGAGGCCCGTCGCTGCCATCCTTCCATCCTTCCCGCAGGCTGCTGGCGGGGCGATCCCGGGGCCGCTGCCAGCGCGGGCTCCATGGGTGGGAGGTAGCGGGGAAGGACGCCGATGGATGCTGCCGGTCCCTAGGGACGGCCGGCGCTGCCTGCTCAGCACTCGGCGGTCCGGCGGCCGGAGCCAGCGCTTGCGGAATGCCCGCAGTGATTTAAAACCAGCGGCCAGGAGCCTGCAGCGAGACACAGCGGCTGCGGAGCGCTCGGCATGAGGGAGCAGCGCTCCGGGAGCACCTGACTGCATGGATGCTTCTGGCTGAGCGGCGGCCAACCTCGCCAGGGAGAGCCCGGAGCCAGCCCAGCCCTGCCCGTGCGGCTGCTCTGCCAACTTCGGCGGTTCTCTGCCGCCGGTGCCGAGGGAACCAGCCCGGCTCTCCCGGACAGAGAGTCCCGCTGCCCCGGCGCTTCGGCGAGCCCAAGGCCGGGGGTCTCTCGGTGGCGCTCGGACCCCCCCGCGCCGGCGGGGCATCCTCAGCCCGCGACCCGGCCCGGGACTGACGGGGCACCGCGGGCGCGATGCAAGTGTCCATCGCCTGCACGGACCACAACTTGAAGAGTCGAAATGGTGAAGACAGACTCATCAGCAAGCAGAACACCACGACCCCGAATGTAGTGAATGCAGCCCGGGCAAAATTTCGGACGGTGGCAATTATCGCCCGCAGTTTGGGGACATTTACCCCGCAGCACCACATTTCATTAAAAGAATCCACCGCAAAGCAAACGGGCATGAAATATAGGTATGGGCACGGTCTCGGTCTTTGTTCCCTTGCAGTGTAATAGCTCTTTACTTCGCCTGCCTGGGTACACCTGGGTTTGCAGAGGAGATTTCTCCTCAGGTTATTAATTGATTTTTAAACTTGGGCATAACTGAATAGCTTTTGGGTATTGATGCTTTTGCTGGCATTTGTGATTTTATACAAAAAAACCCGAAACACTTGCCTGGGTAGATTGCATACAACGTTGTGAATGAGTGACAGTGGTGGTAAGATGGTTTCTCTTAAGTGCTCAGTATAACTACTATCAGTGCTAATGAGCAGAAAAATCAATTAGCGAGGCTTGTTTGGTGATGGACAGGGAAAGTTGGTTTGCAGTATGTTTTGTGGAGCAGAGGCGTGTGCCTTGGGTACCATTCCATCGTGGGGGTGGCTCACTGACTTCTCACCTGGTTCACTTGGGGAAGATGAGATCAAAGCCAATTTTAGGCGAACGCAGAAACCAAAATCTTGGGCACTTTTATGGAATGCCTCCTGCATGTCGCAGGTTTTTATTCCTCCTAACCGAGGCAGGAAAAATAAGGAATGGCTGAGTTCAGTCTGAAGTGCTCAGTGTGGGCAGCCTTGGTCTGGAAATGGGAAGGATTTGTGTGCCTTTGGTGCTGGTCTTTGCCTGGTCAGGGTGTCCCTTTTGGACGCTAATGGGTGATGTTCCGACCGGAGAGGGACACAGCCTGGGATGCTCTGTACCCCGTGCCTGAGGCAGAGCTGCTGCTGACAGAGGCAGCTGGCACGAGGGGGGTTCCACGGGCAGGGTGAGGGGCACAGGGCTCTGGGCAGCTCCAGCCGTGCTGGTCCCCAGCCCCTTGGATAACATCCAGGGCTCCTGTGCCACCAGACCTGCTCCAGGGGAGCAGCACGGAGTGTGGGTGCAGCCTTGTGTTAATGCTGGTTTTAGGGTCCTGGGACGGATGCAAAGCCACACTGGCTTCAGCACCCACACATGGATCCAGGCGTGGTGCAGCCAGCACAGGGCTTGGCTTGGAAAGCATTTTCCTGCAGCCTGGAAAATGTCAATATTAACTCTCCAGGAACGGCACAGATTGGAGGGAGGGCGAATGGGATGCTCAGATGTAATTTTCTGTGAGTTGCTAGAATGGTTGATAAATGGCAGGGAGGCTTTGCCTGAGTGGAAGCCCAGCCTTTCCAGCTGCTTGCTCTGTCCTTCGGCCATGACCAACTTTCAGCAGGAGCGTTGCACGCTCCCGGCACCGTGTTGGCAGCAGAAGTCTGTAGTGAGCCTGCAGCGAGGGCAGAAATGATGATTAATAAGTATCTCCTGGAGGCAGGTCCCAGCTGGGGGTGGCATGGCAGGGGCAGTGTCCAGGGGGATCGTGGGTGCTGTGGTCTGGCCTGTAGGGAGGGCAGTGTTTGGGGAATGGCAGCGGGTCTTGCCTGAAAACAGGCAAGTCTCAAAATCCATGGAACTTGTCCTTCAATTAGCCTCCCGGGGGAGCAGTGGATCCAGGAGCTCCTGGGACCCCTCACCCCTCCTGCAGCCCTGTTCCTGCCTCAGTTCCCCCATTAGCTCATCTGTGGGATGTGTGTCTTTGATGGTGTCATTCAGAGGCACGATCTGCTACCAAGTCATGCCTTCAGCTCCCTGGGAGTATGGACCCCGTGTGCTAATTGCCAGCAGTTTTCCTGCTGATTTCCCCTGGGCTCCCGGTGCTATCAGTGCACCAACATGCCGGGTAATTGCAATCTCTTGCTCCTGCAGCCTCCAAAGTTGGGCCTTTGTGAGTCCTTTCTGCCTAATTCCTAGATAAGGTTTGGATAGTGAGGGTGGATTGTCTCGCTGGATTTAGCACAGCCCTGGCACTCCCCTGGCTCCAGATGCCCCAGACCTGGCAATTGCACCAGCAATAGCAGCTCGTTGGTGACAAGGCTGAGGTTTTATCTTTATGACTAATCCCTGTTTCTGTGCCCAAATCTCTCCATATCCAGAGCCGGTTTCTCCCCCATGGGGAGCAGCTCAGGGGAATTTGGAGGAAGAGCTGAGTAACCCTCAGGCTCAGCTGCGACACCGCTGAGTCGCGACAACCTTTGGTTGGGGAAGACACCTTCACTGGGGGATGGAGCCGGTATTTCATGTTCATCTTGGGGCTGCTTCCTCGGTCGCAGGGAAACCCAGCACTGGGAGAAGCCAAAGGCTTTTCCCAACGGCTGCGACAATAATCCTGCAAAGTCCTCATCTCTCTCACATCGGACGCTGAAGTCCTTCCCAATTCATTTTCTGCTTGAATTGTGTCCTTGATGCTGAGCTCTGCAGCGTGAGCTGCTCCAACTGCCACGGCAGCTCTGCTGCCCCTCGGTCCGCGCCACAAATGCTCCGGCCACCCGCTCGGGCCCCGGGCGGTGCTGCCGCCCCCGCGCCAGGGCTGCCCCGCGGCTCCCGCCCCGCTCCCGGGATGCTCCCGGCCCCGGGTGCCTCCCCCGGCTGCCAGGCGCTCCCGGTGGGATTATGTAAAAGGGAGAGACAGCGACTACGCCTGTGACACGGGTGGGGGCGGGAGAGGAGCCCGCTCGGGGGCTTTTCACCAAGTGACATGTTTCTGGCCGAGCTCCAGCTCAGGGACCGAACTGGAATGCGAAAGGCAGAACTTTGCGGGAATCAGCCCGTTCGCAGGGGAACATCTGCAAACGCGAGGACTCAGGTGCGTCCCCGCGGCGCTCACCTGAGCGAACCTCGGCTTTGCCCTGGCAAAAGGAGCTTCACATTTTGCGTCTTCCCTGCCGGGTTGCGGCATCAGCCGGGCAGGAGCTCCCAGACATCCCCTCTGCTGTCCCCGCCGGGCACAGCCTCAGCTGCCTCCTCCTGCCCAAGGCGAGCGGTGAGGGGGCTGCTCTCTTTTATCCTTTTTAATGCTCCAGTGCAGCCCCACTGGGGAGCCTGCCCAGATGCTCGGGGAGAATATTTGGGATCACTTCAAGCCTTTCTTTGAAAATGCTGTAGTTACAGCACTTGGCTTGGAAAATTGCAATCTGCTGCACCACTGCTGGAAACAAAGGATGTGGCTTGGCTTCCCTGCCGTGTACAGCAGGCAGGAGGGACGGCCAGGCTGGGCCTCCACCTGCTTTGGACCATGGAGAGGTTACAGCCTGGCTTCTTCTCACTCCTAACTTGCCATATTTTCTTTAAAATTATTTTCGGTAAAGTGCATCCAGCCCCAATCCTGGTGTTGGGGACAGTTTGGGATGTGCTGTGGTTGCCACAGGGAACCTCTCGGCCCAGGACTGTCACCAGCCTTCCTGTCCTCATACTTAGATTAGATGTTGGGAAGAAGTTTTTTACAACGAGGGTGGGGAGGCCCTGGCACAGGTTGCCCAGGGAAGTTGTGGCTGCCCCATCCCTGGAAGTGTCCAAGGCCAGGTTGGACGGGGCTTGGAGCAACGTGGGCTAGTGGAAGGTGTCCCTGCCCATGGCAGGAGTGGGACTCAGTGGTCTTTAAGGTCCTTTCCAACCCAAACCACTCTAGAATTCCATGCTTCTATGATTCCAGCCCCTTCCCATCACACGTGCAGCAGGGCAGAGCCTGCTTTGTTCCCAGGACGTGCTGGGAGCTCGGCCGTGCCGGGCTCTCTCCCTGCAGTGCCGATTTGGGGCCGTCAGCAGTTCAGAAATAGCCCTTTAGTGAGCCCTGCCCGCGCATGGGCACGAGGGACCCAATTTACTGAGCACAACTATCTATTTGTGTTCATACATAATAGATGGAGCAGCTTTGACCATTAACTCCAGTGAGCCTAAACAAAAAATTTTATCTGCAAAGGCAAATTGGTGCAGTGAACAGTCAGTGGAGCCTGGACAGGGAGTGGAGAGGCCAGGAACTGCCCCCAGAGGGGAAACCCATCCCTCCCATCCCATGGGGCCAGGATCTTCCCTCATTTGAGGAGCGGTGCTAATGTTGGTAATCTAAGATCTGAAAAACTAGTGAACAAGGAGGGAAGGGAGGGAAGAAAACAGTTATTTTCCTTCCCAGCATTGTTTTCAAATTGAGGGGGGAGCTGAGCATTTGAGGATGGTGAAGGAACAAGAAGGAATCTGCGGAACTAAAGCTACTGACATTGGATTACTTAAAGGTGATCTGGGAAGACAAACCTTGAGAAGCAAAGTTTGCTTTCTTCCTCATCCCCTGCGAAAGTGGGCAGGTTTAGATTAGAGTTTAGGAGGAAATTCTTCCCTGAGAGGGTGGGGAGGCCCTGGCACAGGTTGTCCCAGGGAAGCTGTGGCTGCCCCATCTCAGGAAGGTTCCAAGGGCAGGAGCAGTGTGCGTCTCAGATTGCGGGTGCCGCACTTAGAGAGAACCCAGCCCAGGGTATCCCGAGCTCAGCCCAGGGCATCCTCCTCCATCCTTTCCTCACTGGGGATTTTTCTGGCGCTCTGCCTGGGTGCAGCTGCTTGACAGGACCTTGCACATCCCCGGTGGCACCGAGGCGGTGCCGTGGCCACATTCCAGAGGGGGTCGTTTCATCCTGCTGGCTAAAATCCCATCAGCTGTTTGAGGCATTTCTCTCTTTGTGCTGAGATTGTGGGTTATTGTCAAAGCACATTAATAGGGAGCTGTTCATGCATCACAGCACAGTGGTGGGCGTGCTGCTCCCAGGGATCTGTGGGGATGGCTCTCCCCTCCCTCCTGGAAAGGCAGCCATGGACTCGCCCTACCAGGGTCAGAGCAGCGCTCCATGGGCTCTATGCACCACTTACAGAGGTTAAAATGCACTCTAAAAATACCACAGCACAAAGAAGGCCACATCTCAACATTCTGCCTAAATGCAAACATAATTAAGGTGTGTAATAATTATAGAACTCTCAACCCTCTGGTAAACTCAAACCTTCCCGTGTTGGGGGCTGTCAGGACCCAGCCCAGTGGGGATCCACACTCTGGAGCACATTCCCTCCCAGGAGCAGTGGGTGGGGAGAAGAGATGACCTGCTCCTGGGAAACATGGCTTTAAAAGGACAGAGGGCAGGCTTAGATGGGAAATTGGGAAGCAATTCTTGGCTGTGAGGCCCTGGCACAGGCTGCTCAGAGAAGCTGTGGCTGCCCCTGGATCCCTGGAAGCGTCCAAGGCCAGGTTGGACAGGGCTTGGAGCAACCTGGGCTAGTGGAAGGTGTCCCTGCCCAAGGCAGGGAGTGGAACAAGATGGTCCTTGAGGTCCCTTCCAAACCTGTGATGATCCTGTGATTCCATGGAACATCCTGAGCTATTGCCCTTCCCTAGAGAGGCCCCTGGCATAGCTGCCAGGTGGTCACAGAGGAGGAGGAGAAGGAATCGCTGCCTGGGGGGGACAGAGCCCTGCAAGGCCCCAGAGCCGTGTCTGAGGTGTGTGACCACCATCAGACTCTTCACCTTACCCTCTGCCCGTGGTTCCTTCCACTCCTTTGAACACCCCCGGGTCCCCCAGGGGCTGGGAGCAAAAACTGCCATGCCTTTATTGAAGTGCAAATTCCCTCCGTGGAACTGGGATGTTCTTGGTGCTGGCATGGCCCTGCAGAGCACGCGGTGTCCTGACCTGTGCCACGGATGTGGGCTTGGAGGAGGGAAAACCACCTCCCAACCTTCTGGGAAATGCGCACAGGTCACTTTGGGCTGCAAAGTCCCTCTGGGAATAGAAGGTAAATCTCTTGTGCTTTCCAAGGGCTGTAAGTGGAAGGTATTTCCTAGCAGCATTCCAGGAGTTGTGTCTTCTTTTCCCTCGCTTTCCTTTTTCCAAGCATTAACCACAATCTCACATATTTAGGAATCTGTGGTTTATTTAAGCCTTGCTGCAATTATGAGCAGTTTTAAACTCTCACATGCAAATGGCACAATTATTTTGATATCAAAGTTCCATATTATTTCAGTAGCTCTCCACATCAGGTCGACTTTTGTGGCTCATCGTCTGATCTTCATTTTCTTGCTGCAAATTAAGATTAATCCAGTGAACAGAATGGATTTACGCTGAATTCACAATGCTTTTCCCCCCAGGAACCGTAGCTGATAATGGCTACAAAGGAGGCAGGAATAACTCAAAGGGGGAGGAAAAGGAGCCACTTGAGTGAACAGAATCTGCTGATTTGTGCTGTTTCAGACTCCCAGTGGCTCCCCAGGAGTTTGTAGCTGGGAGATGAGGCCAGGCCTTGGTGGGGTCTGAGTTTGTCTCGTCCTGTCACGTTGATGCAAAAGCCATGTTTGACATTGCAGTGCTAAACAGGCTTTAGGTTTGAATACACATTTATTTACCACCTAAACTCTAAAAATAGGGCAGTGCAAGGGACTTGGCAGGGGTGCACTCCTCCCTGGCTATCACCTCTTTGGCACATGGCAGTGCTGGGTTAGCACTTGGACTCGGTCATCTTCCAGGTCTTTCCAGCTGAAACAATTCCATGATTCTCTGATAAATGAGGACTTTGCAGGTGTGTGGGCCAGTGTAAGCACTGAAGATGGGTCTCCTCTCCTAGGTGTCAGGTAAAGCAAAGTTGCCTTTGCTTTGCAGTACCTGCCCAGCTGCTCCTGGCTGCTCCCGGCTCTCCCCCCGGGGCTTTGCCACCGGAGCAGCGATGCCCAGAGCTGTGCTGTCTGCAGGCAAAGGGATTTCTACTACCCAACCTCTGTGCCACATTGGGTCAGCACTGTCCTGCAGTGCTGGGGGCACTGGGCACAGCAGAACCCAGGGCTTGCTCTGCCATCGATTCCCACCCCCCTGTTCTAATCCCGAGGGAGAGCGATGAGCTCAGGAGAACAAGATCGAATTCAAGGGCAAATGGTGTTCCAGGAGCACGACTCTCATGGTGGTTTGGTTAAATGGCAGCAAAACGATGATATTTTAAGGAAGCTTTTAAATAATGCAGTGGTGCTGTGGGGGGTGGCAGAGCTGCTCACTGCCTGCCCGTGGGTGAGGCGAGGGGCGTGGGGAAGGGGTGTAAGGGCACAGAGTAGCCTGGGTGCCTGGCCCTGTCACCCATGGGTGGATGTCCCTGTCAGCTGTGGGTGAATATCCCCACCATCCCTGGTAGATGTCCCCGTCACCCGTGAGTGGCTGTCGCAGCACTGCCGCTCCCGTGCCCCCCAGACCCGTGCCACTCTCTGGGCAGTGGCAGTGGGTGGCTGTCCCCTGTGAGGGGCATCTCCCTGGCTCGCGGCAGTGGCTGGAGCAGGTCCCTGACCCACCAGCTGCTAAAACTCACCCCGCTCCGCTCTCCTCCTCCCAAGCCCTTCCCTGCAGCATGGTATTTTCCATCTGAAGGCTGCCTGACAGCTTTAATCTAATGCTTAAATGGATGGAAGGAAAGTCGTGGCGCAGGAACGCTGCTAATTTAATTACTTGTGAAGTGCACAGTTTAAGACATTTAAAATGTATTATTTTAGCCTGGCTGCTTTGGCAAAATCCAATTGGAATTTTGAGCACACTTATTTTTATTTTAGACTAACATTATAAAACGCCTTCTGTGGAACATGTTTGTTAAGAAGTTAATTGTCTTTGAGGAGAAGAAAACACTCTGCGTGTGACTCGGTGTGAGCCCAGAGGGTAAAACCAGGGTGCCATGTGCTTGCTATGAGTCTGGGGACGTCTCCCCTTTGCCCAGGCCTAGTGGGTGCCAAACACTGTGGCAGGGAGGGACAGCTCCACGGAAATGTTACCGCAGCTCTTGCTCCAGCGAAACTTCCCTGTGTTTTAGTATTTGGAAAGTATCCAACAAGCCAAGGTCTGGTGGCTCGTGGTGGTGGGTTGATCGTGGTGTAAAGTCAGAGGATGTTTTGGATGGATCTCCTAATGCACAGAGGGATTTGGGTGCTGTGTCCTGTCCCTTGTCCCAGCCTTGTTCTGGTCCTGAAGCTCCTGGAGGCCCCCAGTGAGGTCCTGGTGCCTCGCCCCTGGTGGCTCCCAAAGAGGGAAGTGGGTGCGGGTTTGATCCGTGGTTTTCCTTACAAAATGCATGAGTGGTGTGACAGTCTATGCAGGGCCCTCGGCAGCTTAAATCCAGCTGGATGCAACACTTCTGGAGGGCCCTGGATCCAATAAATGGGATGGTGCCTGTGCATGGAAAGGGCACGCGGGAGGAGAGCGGGGCTGGGGCTGGTTGGATTCGCTGCTCCTGAAAGTCATCCAAAAAAAGGTGCCCTTTATGTAAACAAGCTGCTTTGGAGATATTTTGGGGATGAAGTCATAAAAATTTTATGGCATACCTATATTTTCCTGTTGGCATTGAATTTGCCATAAAAACCGACACAGAAAAACAGCTTCAGCTGTGCTGGCTGTGAAACTGCTGCAGCTGCTTTCTGAGAGTCATAAAATCATCCCAGAGTGGTTTGGGTTGGAAGGGACCTTAAACATCATCCAGTCTCACTGTCATGGGCAGGGACACCTTCCACCAGCCCAGGTTGCTCCAAGCCCCGTCCAACCTGGCCTTGGACACTACCAGGGATGGGGCAGCCACAGCTTCTCTGGGCAGCCTGTGCCAGGGCCTCCCCACCCTCACAGGGAGGAATTCCATCCCAATATCCCATCTATCCCTGCTCTCTGGCAGTGGGAAGCCATTCCCCCTTGTCCTGTCACTCCATGCAGTTCAGCAGTATGGAAAATCTGTCAAAACTGTCTTTCCTCTCTCAAAAGGCAAAAGTCCCCCACAATAATTAAAACACAAATTTCACTATTTTTCCTGGTGGTTTCCCTACCTCTCCTGCCTGTGGAGAAAATACCTGTTTTCCAGTTCTGGATACTCAGCCACTTCAGCTTAATGACTAATACTTTCCGGGGTGGGCCAAGGGATTGGGAACGAAAAGCCATTGAGAGGCTTTTACATTTTTTATTTTGCTTCTTTCGGTGGGAAGTAGCACCAAAATGAGAGAAAATGGCATTTGTTATTTACAGCCCCATGGAGCGTGTGGGCTGTGACAGCACATGGTGTGACTGGGATACTGGTTTCCTACTGTGTGGACTGGGATGGATGTGGTCAGTGGAACAGGGTCAGGGTGTGTCCCAGGGCTGCTGGGGCTGTCCCATCCCTCCACCCCTCTGTCCTTCCCAGCCATGGGGCTGAGTAGCATTGATGAGGGAGGGCTGTGGATTCCACCCCCCCACAGGAGGGATGGAGAGCCCCACATCCTCTTATTTCTGGCAACAGCTCGATTCAGTTAGGTTTTTTTACAAGGATAACACGATTCCCTCAGACATTTGAAATCCTGCACTTTGAAAGCCTTGCTGCAGAATGACAAATAGTTTTCTGTTTCCTCCCTTTCATCCCGGGTCCAACGATGATGAAACACGGCGGGGGCAGCAGAGCCGTGGGCTGTGCTCCGCTCTGGGATGTGGTGCTGGAACGGGGCCCTCCAGGAGGAGTTGTTCCCCTGGGAATGCCGGTGCCAGAGGTGCCCCCGCTCTGCCATCCCCACCCTGTGCCCCACTCCAGCTGTTCCAGCTGTAGGAAGGGGCTGCCGGGGCAGCCCCGCTGGGGTGGGAGGATGGGTGGGGGTGGGCAGGAGCCTGGCCATGGCACAGGAGCCCTGTGCTTGGCCACAGCCCATCTCCCCTGCCTTATCTACATTTTAATGCGTCATCTGCAACTTTTCTGAGGATGCAGCCAAGAAAAACGCTGGGGAATTTCAGCTGAGCCGACCACCTACACAGCCGGTGGCCTACGAGTATGGGAGGGGAGCTGGGAAGTGAGAAGGGAGCCAAGGAACAGGGCTGGACGCCCTTCAGGCACCTGCTTGTCCCCTCGTGCCGTCCATGCCCTGCCCTCCTGCGCTCGAGCGGGTTCCCACTGCCCAGGACCCACCCCCTGGCTTCCCTACTGCCTTTCCTCAGCCCGTCAACATTGTCCTGTTTTGCCTCTGCAGTTTTTCCACTGGTAGCAGGATTTTTTTCCTATTTTTTATCATTGACCTCATCCTTAACGTCACTGCTCCGTGCTGCAGAAGCTGGATGGGAAGGAAGATGCTCAGAGGAGCACCAAGGATTGTGTCATAGACTGGAAGTGTCCAAGGCCAGGTTGGACAGGGCTCTGAGCAAGCTGGGATAGTGGAAGGTGTCCCTGCCCACGGAAGGGGGTTGGAACAAGATGGTCTCTAAAGTCCCTTTTGACCCAAACCATTCTGTGGTGGCAGGATTCTGTGGTTCATCTACTTCCACCCTCAGACAGCTTAGGAAAGCAGTGTTGCTCCGGGAGCACCTTTGCTGTGCCCCTGCAGACACACACGAGCCAAAGCCGATGCTGTTTTATTTCAGCAGCACACAGAAGATCACAAAGCAGTTTGCAAAGCAGCCAACACGAGCACAGGCACACAGTGCAGGTGTCAGATTGAATGTTAAAGCAAAGTTAAGGATGCACGTGCTCAGGTGGGGGAATAAATCTGTGTTTTCAGCTTGCTCGAGTATCTGCTGGGACACCCACGCTGGTCCTGCTTCTGCAGCTTTGTGTGTTCATCTCTGCTTCCCATCCTTGGAAAATAGACTTAAAATTTCCTGAGATTTGGTGCTTTGCACAAATACCAGAACTTCAACAGGGCCAGGAGCATTTGAACAACACTTCCAGGCACACGGTGGGACTCTGTGGGTTGTCCTGTGCAGGGCCAAGACTTGGACTCGAGGATTCTTGTGGGTCCCTTCCAGCTCAGGTTATTCTGTGATTCTCTGTCTTTGCTGCAGCCTTACGGCATGAAGCTGTCCCGACTCCTGTCCTCACAAGGAGCCTTTGCTGGGATGTGCTGCCTTGGGCTGAGCATCCGAAGGTCCCACGGCCGTGGGTTGTTGGACATGGGGACACCCTGTCCCTGTGGGGACACCCTGTCCCTGTGGGCACAGCCGGGCACTGAGGGGCCCTCTCAGCTGGGGTTGTCTCTGATGGATATTATGGAGCGATTAGAGTGGTCTTTCAGCTCGTATGAGGGTGAAACAATTTCCATTTAGAAACAGGGAATATTTCTGAGGGACAAGAAGCTGGTTTGTGTTAGAGCAAGGAAAGCTGCTCGGCAGGGCTTTGGTTAAACCCACCATTTTTGTTTGCCAGTATTGAAGGTTTTAACCCCAATCCTGCACTAAACCATTTCCCCCCAGCAGTGACCAAGCTCTGGCATTACCCAAAATGAGTGATGTGCCGCATCCAGCGCTTTCCTGGGATGTGCAGTGTCCCAGGGCACTCAGACCTCCCTCACTTCACCACCTCTGCACGTGGGAAGGGCTCTGAAACACAGAAAGCAGCCAAGAGCTGCGACTGCATTGCTGCAATTACCACTAATCCGGGCGGTAATTTAGTGGGAACTGCTGTGAGTGTTGTGGAGTGTTTTGTTCCCAGAACGAGAGACAGAAAGCATTATTTGTCTCTCTTCCCACCCACACCACTCAGAGACAACCTCCTGCCACCAGAGCCTGGCAGAGGGACAGCTCCTGATTGCCTGAGATCTCAGGGCTTTTGGAGCTGTGGAAGCAAAACCAAATCCAGCCTGAAGAGCAGGAAACCACCCAAGCTAATTAAAGGAGAGAATTAACACCTCCATGGTGCCTCACCCTCCGCTCCCAGCAAGACTGAGCCCAATGAATCGTGACAAATGGCTTGTACAGGAGATGTTAAGATGAGCTGAGCATCTTCCAGTACTTGCAGGAGGGTTATAAAAAAGAGGGAAAGTGACTTTCTCCACGGGCAGGTAGTGATAGGACACAGGGGAACAGTTTTAAACTAGAAGAGGAGAGATTTAGATTAGATGTTAGGAAGAAATTCTTTACTCAGAGGGTGGGGAGGCCCTGGCACAGGTTGCCCAGAGAAGCTGTGGCTGCCCCATCCCTGCAAGTGTCCAAGGCCGGGTTGGACGGGGCTTGGAGCAACTTGGGCTAGGGGAAGGTGTCCCTGCCCATGGCAGGGGGTGGAATGCAATGGGCTTTAGCATCCCTTCCAACCCAAACCAGTCCGGGATTCCAGGATCTTCCCCTGCAGGTGCCAGGGATGCGGTTGGGATCAAGGCCTGTGTCACTGTCCCCACTCCACAGGTGACAGGGAAGGACGTTGGATGTGCTGCAGTGGGAGAGGGCAATGGGAAAGGTCTCTGCTCTCATGAGGATTTTAGTATCACTTCAAACAGCCTCTTTTTTTCCCCCAGGGAATAAATTACATATTTTATTCATTTTCTGCACAGAGAGGAGCAGTTCTGGAGCCCTGATGGGGATGTTTCTAAGCAACGTTGTTTTCCCACCACCAGCGTCAGGAACAGTGACTTTTTTACCTTTTTTTTCCACATTTTTGTAGCGATAAAACAACTCTGCAATTTATGTCCTGGAAAACCATGGCACAATTTTCCCAATTTTCCTTAATCAGATGGGTGGGGGGCTGTATCCCCACTTTGGGGGTCCCCCACCTGTGAGGGGGTGTGTGAGGGGGCTGTGCCATGCGAGGGGTGCCCCAGTCCCTCCTTTCTGCAGCAGAGCTGGGGGATGCCCACGGAGACCCTTGTGTGTGATGCCTCTCCCAGGGGCTGGCTCTGTGCCCTTCCCGACCCCCTCTGCTCCATTCCAAGCCCCTCTCTGTGCCCCCCCCTCCTTCCCCCATTTACACTCGCTGCATGTTTTGCCCAGGCTGGAACACTCAGAAGTGCTGGGATTTGCCTCCCCCTTGCCTTTCTCACCCCGGTGCCACTGGCGTGGCTGTGGGCACAGGAGCTGGTGGTAGCCCACACCGGGGGCGAGAAATGCCTCCCCACACCCAAGACCCCCACCCACATCCCTCCCTGGCAGCCCCAGGGCTTGTGGAATGGGGTCCTGGGGGTCACCTGCCAGCGGGGCTGCTGAGGTGGCACCGACCCACGCAGGGCCCATCCCCTGGGCTTTGCATTTCTGGGGCAGGCTGGTTTCTGTGGGCACAGCCATGGGCACGGGGCAGTGAAGCCGGGGTTGGAACGAGCCAAAAGCAGCTTCATCTGATTTCTGTAGAGCTCTCCCCAGCCTGATGATTCTTCTGTGGGTGTGGAGTCGAAAATGTTTTAGTCATTGTATGTGTTATTGCAGAGATTTTATTTAAAACTTATGTTTTTTCCCCTGGAAAAAACCTCTCACTCCTTCTCTCTCCCATTTCTGATAGACAGATAAATGGAATGGGTGGAGAGATGAATAGATGGATAGATTGATGGAGGGGAAGATGGATAGATGGAATGATTGATAAATGGACAGGTAGACAGATGGATGGATGGATAGACAGACAGGCAGATAGATAGACAGACAGATAGGATCCTGATCCCTTTGTACAGCTGGGAATACTGGAAGGCAGTGTTTGGGCTGATTTGGGGGGGTTTAGCAGAACTGAGCAAACCCAGACTCTTCTTGCTCTGAACACTGAAGATCAGCAGGGAAACAAATCCCCACCTGGATAAATGGGATGTATTTTCTTGCAATTGCTTTGTCTCTGAGCAACAGGAGGAAGCACTTGTAGGTTAAGGAGGTGATTAAGCAGCGCAGGTGTCTCAGGCCATAAATCTCTGCTGGGAGGGTGGGGGGTGTTAGTTGTGTCCCTGTGTGGGGCTTGTGCTGCTCTTCCAGCTCCGTGTGCTCCAAAGGTACCTGGTTGATTCTGCGGATGATGAGCTGTGTGGAGGGGCTGGGAGGTTAACGGGGAAGGTAAGAAGAAGTGAATTACCTTCTTTTCCCCACTGCTTGTTGCAGGGGAAGGGGTTTGCTCTGTGCCAGGGCTGGGTGCTGGGGTAGGTGCTCTGTCCTGCTGGGGACCGTGGGGAGCTGGGTCTGTGTGGGTTTGGGAGGGGGGATGTGGCTCTGGAGGGATGGGGACCTGCCGGGGGTCACTGTGGAGTGCTCAGCCGGGGCTGGTGGCCAAGCCTGGGGCTGCTCCTGGGACCCCACAGCCCCTTGTTGCAGCTGCCCCTGGGGCTGCACCTCCCACTGCCATTGCCCGGCTCTGGCTGATTGCTCTGCTCCAGAGTTAATTAAAAGTGAATAATTACACTTCCTGTCTGCCCTGTGCCTGGGCTGTCACAAGGGGTGCAGGGCTTTGCCTCAGCAGGGAGTGTTCGTACAAGTGTGACCACGTTGGGTTTTTTCTCGTCTCCTCCTGCCAGAGCTGAGCCTTGTCCTCCCTGTGGCCCTGCTGCTCTCCAGCTTTCCTCTCATTTCTCCTGGCTCCTCATGATCCCTGTGCCCATTCCCTTGGGAGCTCCTTGCTCTGGGTGCAGCTCACATATATATATATATATATATAAATTATATATTCCTTTTGCTCTCGTTCGGCTCTGACTGCACAGTCAGCACTTCCCTTTCAAGGGTATAATTCAACTCCAAGTTCCCATGAAAGCTGTGAAGGAGGCACTGGGTGAGTGCAGAGGCAAAACGAGGACGGGGAATTTTCCATGTGTCCCGCAGCCCTCGCTGCTGCTCCGTGTTACCCGAGGGTCAGGCAGGGCCTAGGCAGGGCAGCGCTGGCTTGAGGCAGGGTTGTGTGCTGCTCACCTACGTGCAGCATCCACTTCTTGGGAGCACAGGAGAGTGAAATCCAATCCCAGGGGACTTTTTACCTTGTAACGTGGCCATGCAGGAAGGTTAGATCGTGTGCAATGTCAATTTTAGTTAAAAAGACAAGAACTGAGGTTTAAAATGGAGGTGAATATTTGGCAATGGAAAGTGAGAAGATTTTGACTGTGTAGCAACCCTAAATCCATTTAACTCCTTCCCTGGAAGGGTATTTGAGGGGAATAAATTATCCCACTTCTCATCCACTTGGAAAGGTTTTCCTCAGTGTGGTGAGATGAGCCCTGAACAAGCAAGAGGTTATAATTGGCTGCCCCCAATGTACCTGGTGAGTTAATTGGGGCAGTGGCATCACAGGGAAGGGCTGTTTTATCAGCAAGAAATGGTTCAGTGTTATTTAAACTGGCTTGAGCAGAGGGGAGAGGCTGGAAATAGCTCTTCCAGCGGACAGGCTTTCCTGGGGGCACAATGGAGTGGAATTGAGGGAATAAAAAGCTTTGCTTAAATACTGCAGGTACTTCCTATTAGAAGGATCCAGTGGAGTGTGTGTGAAAGGAGGAGCTGGTGAGTGGGGCTGTTGCTGTGTCCGGCCAGGAAGGGCCATCCCTGTGCCAGAGCAGCATCACTGTACCTTGGTTCTTGTCTCATTAATTAAAATTAACACTGCAGACCAAATATGATCTTCTACACAGCCATATCCCAAGGAAGAATCCCTGGGAATGATTTCACCCTCTTTTTGCTCCTGAGAGTCTTGACAAGCTGTACTTCCCCCCTGTCTTTTTACCAGCAGGCTTTATCCCAGGTGCCTCTCACTGCTGTCGTCACCCTCTGTACTCCTGCAGGATGTTAGTCCTCTCTTCTCGCTTTGTGTCACTTTTTGACTTCCTGATGCTGAACCAAAGGGCTTTTGAAGCCAAAAATTGTCACCTTGACCTTTCTTGTGTGTGTTGGACCCTGGTTCCTCAGACACAAACAGGCTCTTCTTACCCGTTACTCCTGAGCAGACCCATCTCTGAAGTGTTTCCCTTGGTTTTGCCCATAATCTGCTCACAGCAAAGGGACTAACAAGCAAAATGCTGCTTTCCCCCCCCTGCTTTGGGAAGCTGGAGGCTTTTGCAGCCCTGAGTGTGTCCACAGGGCTGGATCCAGGCTGTGCCTCCTTGTTCTGCATCGACCTGTGCTGGCCCTGAAACACCAGTTTCATTTGTCTGCTTGTTTCTGGCAAAATAATTAACTTGGGTTTATTCAGCATCGTAGCAGGTTCAGAACCAAAGGGTCTTTCCTGAGTACAGCTGCTTCCATGTTTAAAGGACTAAGTGCTGTGGTGGAGTTTGGGCTGTGGTTTTCTCTCCAGTTATACACAAGCAGCCAAGGTGGGATGTGGGGAGCCAGGTGTGGTCCCCAGGCAGGGCTGAGCTGCTCAGAAGGGGTGGTGAATCTGCTGGAAGTCAGGAAAGTGGGAATTGGTCACAGAGCCGAAGGTAATGAGAGATTTTTGTGCCCTTGAGCCCCAGGGATGTGATACTGGTGCCCAGGTAGAGGTTTTTCTCTTTGCTGCAGGCTGGGAATGGGCAGGAGCAGTTGAGCAAAGAGTTTCCAGGTCTCTGTGCAGCTGGAATAACCCCTTCACCCACAGAGCTGATGCCCTCTCAGGAATAACCCCTTCACCCACAGAGCTCTCAGCTGGGGCACTGCCTGCCAGGCCACCAGGCGAAAACCTGAGCTCATCCCAGGGAAAATCCCTACAACGATGGGGACAGTGACTCTGAGCCTGAGGGTGATGGAGGAGGATGGGGAAGGAGCAGGCACGGGTGTGGCAAGGGAAAACAAGGATGTGATTGTCCTGGTCAGAGCTGCTGTGGGGCAGAGGGGTCGGTGCCTGGCCCTGTGGCTGTGCCACCCACGAGGGTCCTGCTGGGCAGGAAGGTGCCGTTCATTCATTCCTGCGGGCTCCCGGCTCCAGTGGGTGCTGGGCTGACGCCTCTTCCCAGCCTTTTCGCTGCCAGGCTGCTGGCACGTGCTGCCAGGCTGTTTGCCTGGCGCTGCCTGGCATTTCGCGGCAGCTCCTGGGGGAGCGGGCACGTGGGTGCTGCCGGGGACACGGCACCGGCAGAGACAGCGGCGGGGACGCGCCGTGCCCTCTGCTCGCAAAAGCCTAGTCAAGGGAAATGTCAGCCCTCCCCGAGCGCTGCTTTGGTGCCTGGGTGTATTTTTAACAACACCCCTGACTCCAAGCTGTGTTTGCCGTGATTCAGAGGCTCAGCCCCGCTCGCCAACCCGCCGCAATCTGGCGGAGCCGCTGGTGCTGCGGGGACGGGGCTGTTGGCTCCGGCTCCTGCTGTGCAGGGAAAATGTCACCGTGGGCTTGTGCCAGCAGAGCAGGGCTGTGCCAAAGCCACCTGCAGGGCTGGCCTCTCGGGGGGGCTCTGTGTCCCCACGTCTTTCGCTGTCCCCTGCCACTGGGACAGGACTATATGGACGCTGTGCTCACCTGCCCCAAGGCTGCTCCCTGGAGAAGGAAACTGGGAAGATTTGGAGTTAAGCTTAAAATACATCTTTCTTAAAGCTACAAACAGCAGGAAGAGTGTGGTGTCCCTTGTCCTCATGAAATACATCAGTGTCCTGTGGCTTCTCTGTGATGAGGTGGCTACAGGTGTCCTGTGCTGGAGGTTTGGGTGCCCTGGGTGCTCCTGGGGAGGTTTGTGCAGCTCCCCTGTGGGCACTAAGGGGGATGCCCCATGCCCTGCCACAAAACCCCGTCCTTCCTGTTCCTTTCCCCTTTCCATCCCGTTGGGAGGCCTCTCCAGAGCCCAGACTTGGCTCTGCCATGGCTTTGGGCAGCATGCTGGCATGGTGCTGTTTGGCTTTGGACTCTGGTTTAGAAGAACTCAGGGGTGAGGTGTTGAACACCTTCAGGTCTCACTTGTGGTGCAAGTTCGGGAGAAAAGGCTGTTGGGCAGGTGGGATGTCGGGTACCACCACTGGTGGATGCTCGAGGCTGTCTGGGGTGGGGCTGCTGCCCCTTCAGCTCCAGGGACTGAGCTGGTTAATTGTCTCAGCCCTGGGAAGCACAGAAAGCTTTTACTGACCCGTTACTTTGAGTCTGACCATTGGTTTTACTTGGCAATTTTACTGCTTTCAGACACGTGTACGTCTCTGTATCTGTGTAATAGATACAGATATCCATACACCTGGAAGCTGCAAAATAGGTGTAAATGTATAGATACCTTTGCTTGGTGGGTTTTTGTATTTTTGTGGGTCTTTGTTGTGTTTTTTCTTCTGTTCAGTGAGGTAGAGGAGAACCAGGTCTTGAACTGACACTCTCCCAAACAGATTCCTGCTCTGCCCTAGGAGCTGGTAATCAGCTCAGTGCCTGGGAGCTCCTCAACAGCACGAGGCCGTGCTGGGAGCTCAGACATCCCCAGTGGGACCAGTTCTCAGCTGGTTTTGTGGTCCCCTGTGTCGGTGTGGCCTCTCCACTTTCCCACTCACCAGAGCATCTCTGAGTGCCAGGGGTGGGAGCAGATCTGGTGATGCTCTCCAGGCTGGACTGTGGGCTCAGGAATGCTCCTGCCCTGCACCCTCTGAGCTCCCTTTGCCAGAGGGATCTTGCACTAAGAAACTTGGCATTTTCAGCATCAGCTCTCAACAGAAACCTTCCAAATATCCAGGTCATGTGTGTGCTAAGCAAATGGCAAAGCTTTGGAAATCCAAACACAATATTTCTCTCCAGATTTGTTGGTTGGCCAGACTGTCCAAAGAGCTGGTTGTTGCTCCCTGGAACAAAACTGAGCGTGTTTTACCCCCCAGATACCCAGAGCAGGGAAGGACAAGCCCTGACGTGGCTTTGTGGCACAGGGGACCAGTGGGGAAGGACAGGACGGGACAGTCACTGGTGTCTGGGCTGAGACCCTGGGACAGACCCCACTGCTGGGGGGTGGTGACCCCTATAAATGCATGGAAACACCATGGGGGCTCACTCACACTGTGTGTATGTACATGTGCGAGTATAAATGCATATAAATGTATGAAGGGGTGTATGTGGGGGATATCTACTGGCATGTAGATAACAGGTATATGTGTGTTTATGTACCAAGTGGTTTCTGTGTGTGTAAAAAGGGATGTGTATGTATAAAAAAGGGGTACATATAAACAATGTGTACATGCATATGTATATTTAAAGGGTGTGCATATGTGTATATACATACAAAAACCTACATATAAAGGATATGTATATGCATATAGATAAAGGGTATATATGTGTGTATACATATATAGGGGCACATATAAACAGTATGTATGCAAATGTGTCTGTAAAGGGTATATGTGTGTGTGTGTATATATATTTATGTAGAGAGAGGGGCACATGGCTGAGCTGTGCCCTCACAGCCACGAGCCTGGGCAGAGCCAGACTTTGAAAGGCAAAGAACAGGTCGGGGAGAAACAGGATTTAAAAAACCCTCTTCCCTAAAATAATCCTAAACTGTTCGGGAACAAACGGCAGCCCTTGGCTCCACAGAACCATGCAGTGGATGGGCTGTGTCCAGCAGAAACCCCAATGCCAGGAATCTGGAATTCCTGCAGTGCTGCAGCTCTGTCTGGAGCACCCAGGCAGCTGCTGGGCTTTGGATTTGAACATTGAGGGCTACACTCTGTGCTGGAGAGGATGGGCAGTGTTTGTGCTGTTCTGGGCTTGGGCTGCAGGGTCCAGCTGTGCTTGCACTCAAAGAAAAGAAAAAAGACAAGGGGGGGTGGGGAAAGGAAAGAAAATATAGAAAAAGGGGGGGGAAAAAAAACGATGAAAAAATAGAACAGAGAAAATAATCAGGTCAGTGCCTGCCCCAGCCGTGCTGTGAGCCTGGGGGCTCGTGGGGCTGGAGATGCAGCTGCAGCTTCTCAAATAACTACTCCAGGTCAAGTTCCTGTGTCTCCCACAATTTTAAATTCTCATCATCAGAGCTAAATTTTGGGTGCAACAGTGGCATAAGGGGTTCTGGAGTGGTGGGAGAGTGGGCACCTCAGTGCCAAGGGTGTTGGCTGGTGTTGGTCCAGCCCTCCTGCCCCCCTGGGGATGCCTTTGGCTGTGCTCCAGCAGGAATTTGTGCCATAGGAATGAAAACCTGAAATGGCCACAAAATTCAGTGTGTAAAAAGAGAAAGAACTGAAAGCACAGGGCACAACCTGTGCTCATGTCGGGTGTTTTGTCCTGACCCTGCCCATGGGTGAGCAGGCCTTTTCCTTCTGTCTTATTTTATTTTATTTGGCTTTAAATAATTCAGCAGGAGTAGCAGAAAGTGTTGGGAATGTTTGTGGTGCTCTACAGTGAGAGGTAGATGGATGGTCCCTAAATTATACCTTGATCTGGCAGAACACTTGCCCAGCCCTGGCTGCTCTGTGGAGGTCGGAGCAGGAGGGTGGAATTAAAGGGGATTTTGTAATTAAAGGGGATTTTGTGCTGTGGTTACAGGACAGGGGTTTGATGTGTGGCACACTGCATGGTCTCAGGGCTGATTATCTTGTCTCCAGCCTGGCTCAGGGAGGAGGGGAGAAGGGTGGTAATTTTATCTCCTGGATGTGGAGGAGCAGCTAGTGTTGGGGATCCTGGTGCTGCCTCCACTGGAGTGGGAAACCATGGGATATTTGGTTTGTGGAGAATCCACCAGCTTGGGCAGGATATTGGGAAGGAACAGTATTTTCTAATTATTTTCTTTTCATTTTAGGAACCTTGGGAAATCTGGGCTGAGAGTGTCGTGCCTTGGACTGGGTGAGTACCTTTGGCTGCCACGTTGTTCTCCTCCCACAGCACTCGAGCTGTATGAGGGGTTGTGTCATCAGCTCCTTCTGATGTGCCCCAGTGCCTGTGAGGAGCAGCCCACAGAGGTCACATCTGACATGTGTGAGTGTGCCCAGGAGCTCTGAGTGTCCCAGCCCTGGCCTCGGGGACACCGATCTGCCAGGGCTGGGGACACATTCCTAGTTCATTTTATCCAGCGTTTGTACCCTGTTATTCCTGTTCCATACCACCTGGAAAACTAAAGAATAGCTCATCAATATTTTATCCTATCAATGTTTGAGCCAGAGGGGCCTGTCTGAGCACAGCCACGTGCTGGCCCCGGGGATGCTGAGCTCCCGCAGCCCCTCGTCCGTGGCTGCCCGTGTGCCCTGGGCTGCAGAACTCCTGATGGCTTTACTCAGGCGAGTAATCCCTCTGATGGCAGCTGAACCACACATGGCACAGTGCTTAAAAGTACAGGGATATCTATGTTCTTATGAAAACCAAATGCTGTAGAAAGGAGGAGGCTGTTTTGTCGCTGTGAGCACCTTCCCACAGTGCAAGGCTGGGCATCAGCAGCTTAAATGCCCTGGGGGTGTGCACAGGCCCCCCCTGGCATGGATGCCTTGCTCTGCCAGAGCCCCTCCAGCCCTATTTGAATAGGGATCCTTGTTCCTGGGGGGCCAGAGGGGCTGGCACAGGGGGCTGGAGGCACCAGCATGGTTTAGGTCACTTAAAGAATCACTGGAAAAGGTATTGGGAAAACCAGGTTTAATATAGATTTGTAAAAGCACGACAGAGTTTGATGGCACAGTTCTGTTACTATATAGAACACACAAAGGAAAATCGGATTAAAATCAGTCTCCAATGATTTAAGTGGATAGTGGGACACAGGAGGGCGAGGATGCAAAGGGACAGGGAGACCTTCCTGTTGAGTCACGGGGTTCAGAGCAGCCCCTGGGCCAAACTTGGCTTTACACTGGATCAATGGTTTAGGTCTAAAGGACTCAGCAATGCTTAATCAACACAACAGTGGCAGTGCTTAATCAGTTGGCTAATTTAACATTTATAAAGTGACTCAATAGGATTTGCTATAAGCACAACAGTAACTTAATTATGAGCCTAAGCTAATTATGAATCTAAGATGGCAATATTGATCTCTACTCACTCAGAGTATTTTAATTAATTTACATACACTCACAGACACGAGCAGTCTGTTTGGAGGAATAAACCTGTGAAACGTTCCCCTTGAGTTCAGGAGAACACTCCTGACCTGTCTGTAGGCTCGTGACCGTCCTGTAGGATGTTTGGCTTTATTCATCAGTACACTTCCATCCTGGATGCTATTTGGGTCGGTAGTTACTGGGATTTTCCTTGAAAAGTCTAATAACAGTAACATTATTTAACGATAATATTAGCTCTGAGCAACCTGGGATAGTGGAAGGTGTCCCTGCCCATGGCAGGGCATTGGAAAGAGATGAGCTTTAAGGTCCCTCCTAACCCAAAGTACTCCGTGATTATTCAGCACAGGCTGTTGTTCAGACAGAAAAACAAGGTCTGGAGGCTGTTGGAAAACAGCAGGGTGTTAGAGCACAGGAGTTCTGGGATTTATCTGCCCAGGTGGCATTGATCAAGGCTGAGCATTCCCAAGATCCAGGTGTGGTTGAGGAGGTGCTGCTGCCTTGGAAGCCAGCGGGTGATGGCAGGCCCTGGGCTCTCTACCTGTACCTGGCACCAGGGAGGCTGTGGGATCCCCTTCCGACTCCATCCCTGCTAGGGCTGGGAATGCTCACAGGGCAGGTGTCAGCTCATTTTTTCCAACAGGCTTTGAGGTTTGATTTTAAAATAGAGTGAATTGTGAAAGTCACCCTGTACCACAAGTCATATAAATAAGGCCTGTTCTGCCAAGAGCCCTTCTGGTTAAAATAGACCGAGCCTTGGAAAGGACTTGTCTTATCTGTGCAGAGGTTTTATTTATCATCCACAGTTTCCCCAAGTGCTGATGTTGTGGTGGTGGAGAAAAGCTCCAGGAAGGAAGCAGCAGCAGGAAAAGAAAACCATTCTGTAGAGCTTTGCTTTAATTTCAAGCGGGTGGAACTGCAGCAGCATCTAAATATACTGAGCCTTTGTGAGCACAGCTGTGGAGGGACACGGGGGGCTGGGAGGGCTGCTGGGCATCTCAGCCTGTTCCAGCAGCACTGGTCCCAACAGCCCCCACCCTGTGTGCAGGCATAGGGGAAAGGAGAGCTGGAAAGCCCAAAATTCAGGAATTCTCTGGAGTGTACACCACAGCACATCACAGAACGGTTTGCGTTGGAGGGACCTTAAAGCCCATCCAGTTCCAACCCTCCTCCACTAGCCCAGGTTGCTCGAAGCCCCGTTCAGCCTGGCTTTGGACACTTGCAGGAATCCGGGGCAGCCACAGCTTCTCTGGACAGCCTGTGCCAGGGCCTCCCCACCCTCACAGGGAAGAATTTCTCCCTAGTTAATGTAAGCCTCCTCTCTTTCACTTTCAAACCATCCCTCTTGTCCCACCCCTCCCACTGCAGATCCATCAGGTGTCTGTTCCCAGTGCTGCCTTATATGACTTTTCTAAATGGTTTCTCTGTTGCAGTTCCCCAAAAGATAAATGTGTTTCCCTACGCTCTCTGCAGCATGAAAATCTAATTTAAGGTTCACTAAAGTTTCTGAAGGCTCAGCAGTCTTCCTCTAAAGCCTTGCAAAATCTCAGCAAGGTGGGAGTGCTCTTCATCCTGCAGGATGAAAAAGTGGAGAAAACTGGGAAGTGGGGCAGAAATCAAAGGTAGGAAGGGCTGAGGCAACTCAGGCCCTTAAATGACGTCCTGCCTTTCCCGGCTCACGTGTCCAGGAGTGTGTTTGCTGGGCACTGCTTGTGGTGCCACCAGTGTTGAGCAAGTGCAGGACAGGTGAGGTGGCAGCGTGTACCACAGGCAGAGACGTTTGGGAAGGGTCCCTGAGCCCCCTGGGTGGTGGCTGGGCATTGCTCTGGGGAGCTGAGCCCCTTGGAGCAAAGGCTGAGCGTCATTCCTGGGTTGCTGAGCTGATCTGCCAGGCTGAGCTTCCCTGGGCCCAGGCTCCTGCAGCTCCTGGGGCTGAGTCCTGCTCCTGGCTGGGCTGAGCTCTCACCTCCTCCTGGGAGCACTTTAACTGCAGGTGAGGCTTTAACTGAGGGAGCTTTGCAGCCCAGCCCTGGGCTGGCACAAGGCTCTTGGCCTGATGCTGGATTTGAAACGTGATTGTGATGCAGGGGAAAAACAAGGTCATGTTTTTCATGTATTTAGTTCAGAGCAAATCCTGCCTGTGGATTCCTGTTGATTTTGAGAGAATGTTGAGACAGCCTCCAACAAGGTGATGAGCCCTGACTCAAAGGAAACGAGCAGCAGGACAAAACCAGCCATCCCAAAGCACAAAAGCATCTACAAAAGCATGGAAAAAAAACCTCCCTAAGCAAGCAATTCCTGCAGCCACTGTTGGGATACCCTGTGCTTGAAATTGGCTACGGAAATAGATGGTTTTCAGCCCAAAGTGGTCAGATGCTGCTGTTTCCCCCTTGGGCTTTGCTCTGGCAAAGAGATTTTGCACTCCCAGCCCAGGCTCCTGCTGTGCTCAGGGCTGGGCTCCAGACCAGCCCCACGTGCCAGAGCCCCGTGTGGCACCGTCCTCGCCAGGAGCAGGGCAGGGATAACACTCTGCTGGCAGGAGAAGTGTGGAGTTCAGCCAGGAATTCCTGCAGAGGTGACACATCTGCTGGCAGTGACATTAGCGAGGGGTGGATTTTGCATTGGCACAAATCCCACTAAAATCACACCTTGCTGGGCTTGGGGGTGTGATGGAAATGGAGCCAAATCTGGTTTGATGCAGAAATTCCTGTTGAAGGGGAGGATATCCAGTTGGGAAGCTGTTTTCCAAGGCAAGGGAGCAATGTGATGGCAAAGGGGCAGGACAGAGAGGTCTGTTTGCCACTGCCACACCGAGCCCTGGGCAGGGGATGTCTTTATAAACGATGAATCGGGGTAAACTAGAGAGACAGTGACTGGAAATGGGAAAAGTAGCAATTAAACAAGATGTATCTTTCTCCAGTATATTTTTCTTCCAAAATGAGTGTATTGGCTGAGGCTGTGAATCATCCTTGGCTGTTGTTTGAAATGCCAAATGTGCCTTGTGCTTGTTTTTGCCTTTTTTAAAGATTTAATTTGAAAAAGGAGCTGAGCAGCCTCTGCCAGGCCATGCCTGTGCCGTGCCGTGCCTGTGCCCCAGCTGCTCAGGGAGTGGTGCCCCCCACCTCAACTGCCCAAGGGTGGTCGTGGAGGGGGATTCCTGTGCTGCCTTCCCTGCTCCTGACTCCTGGCCGGAGCTTCTCCCTTTCCCAACCACATCTGATGGCTTAGAGATCGCTTTGCTGAGCCAAAACTCCCCTCCCTGCCTGGTTTTTATGATGATCATGGCAAAAAGAGACCCCAAGGATTCCCCACCCACGGGCTCCTGATGGTGCTCAGTGTCCCCAGCGCCTCCTGTCCCCCCACCTGGGTCTGGGAGCACAGGTGGATCTTGGGCAGGTATATCCTGTATCATGTATTTTTTACTTGCATTTAAAGAGATTTCAGGTCCTTGTTATTCCTGCACGAGGCACTGCCAGCTCCGTGTGCCCAAACCTTTGACCACATCACCCTCGTGTCCCTTGGAGGGGTGTGGTTTGCATCACAAAGCCACAGCCAGGTAAACTCCGGGCGGGATGTGCAGTCCACAGAGGTACAAATGCTTCTCCTTCTCGCCTGTGCTGGGGACCTGTGTGCTGCTTATGCGAAAGAAAATCATCGCTTTGGGATAAACAGTTTCAACCCTTTTTTTCAGTAGAAACACATTTGAATGTATTCCTATAAAAATAACACCTCCAAAGCTTTAACATGGAAATCAGGCTTCATTTGGTTGGGGGTTTTTATCTGCATGAAGAAGCTTAATGATAAATTGAAACCTGCTTTCATTTTTATCTTTGTGCAGGATCAGAGCATTTTATTCCAATAGTAAGAGAAAATACCTCTCCTGAGGTGTATAACCAGTAAGGTGTTGCAGGGGTAGCTCCTGCCCCATTATTGTCCTTACAGAGAGCAGAAGTAAGTGTAAAATTATCTAGAAATATGTGTGCTCTTTGCTCATTTCTTTTACTTCCATGTTTCTGATCTGTGAAAACTTGGCTTGGGCTGTTCTGTGGGAAAATTGGGAGTTTCAGTTTGAACTCACACTTTGTGCATCTTTAAATAACTTTGTTTGCACTCAAAGAAACCCGAAGTATTAAAAAATTCAGATTGACCTTTTTTTGAGGGAAAGAGAGCAAGATTCTCCTGACAGAGACGACGACTCCTGTTCTGTTCCAGCCAGGGCTGATCAAAGCAGCTCCAGCGTGAGCAGCAGGGACCTGCCCCGGTTCTGCCTCTGCTCAGGGTTCACCCTCCCCACGAGGCTGTGGGAGCACTTGTGGATCTCCTACATCTCTCTGAGTGCCACCAGACAGGGAGAACTGAAGTTCTGCCCCTTTGCAGCGTCGGAGCTCGACCCCTCACCAGCACTGCAGTCCCTGCCTTGCTCCAATTGTAATTCACACACGGGTTTGGGTTGGAGGGACCTTGAAGCCCTGCCAAGGGCAGGAACATTCTACTAGACCTGGCTGCTGCAAGCCCTGTCCAACTTAGAATCGTAGAATGTTCTCAGCAGGAAGGGACCTACAGGGATCACTGAAGTGCAATCTGACCTGGAACACATTTAGAGATGGGGAAAAATCTCACTGGCTTTTCCAGCTTGGAGCCTGAACCCCTCTGCCTTCCTTATGGAGGGACACTTTAAGTCAGAATTTTACATTCTGGGGTGTGCGGAGTGAGCCACGTGAGCTCTGCCCCGTCCCTTCGATGGATAACATCTGATTTTGTGCCCAGCTGCCGTGGAGCTGGGAGGAGCGGGAGGGAAAGCTGTGCTGCAGAGCAGAGGGGCCTTGGGAGGAGCTGGCAAAGGCACAGGCCCTGGCACAGCCCCTGCTGCTGCCTCAGCAGCCCGGGGTGCTGGGGAGGTCACACGGGCAGGGAGGGAGGGAGGGTTGAGCAGTGTCCTGTGTGTGACCTGGTGCTTCCCCAGCTCCCTTTTTCTTCCAGCTCCTTAGAAAATATGTGTTCCTTAAATCTGTACATATATAAAATACATACAGGAGATAATGTTCCTATAGAATTCCTTGGGGGGTTGGACTAGGGGAGCTTTAAAGGTCCTTTCCAATGCAAACTATTCCACGATCTGGTTAAATCCACACATTGTTGCCACCATAGATTATTTTTAATTTTTTTTGAGGCAATGATCCTGAAGAAATAATGCCCCAGGTTTTCCTAATAATAGACCAGAGTCTGCAACTGAGTCTAAACTGCAGCTCCTTTTGGAGCCAGCCTAAGGAGAGCTCTGCCCGTCGACTTTGCCTTGGCTTTGGACATTGGCTTCATGGAAAAGTTCCCAGGGAAAAGTCACTTTGGGTTTTAAATCCTTCATGTCAAATGAGATATTTACTTCTTAGTCTTTTTTCCTTATTTTGGCCTGTATGATGTGGAATGAAGCACATATTTAAGGAGCTTTTTCCTTCCCCAAATGATGTGTTGGGGCAGTATCATTAAGTTTTTTTCCAATTTATCAAATTGAAGCTTTGGAAAACAAACTCTGTTTTGCAAAGAACTTCAGATTTCAAGGCCTGGAAGTGTCCAAGACCGAGTTGGATGGGGCTTGTAGCAACCTGGGACAGTGGGAGGTGTCGCTGCCCATGGCAGGGGGTGGCACTGGATAAGCTTTAAGGTCCCTTCCGGACCAAACCATTTTCCAGTGATTCTGTGATTTGAATCAAACTTTATTTTTGCAGAATAACATCCCCTGGCACTACCCTGAGCACCTCCATGTGCTTTCCCACCCTGGGAGAGGGGGCTTCAGTGCCAGCCCTGCAGGAGCTCTCCTGGGCACACACCACCCTCTGAACCAGCTCACCCCATTTTAAACCCATTTAACCCCAAGGAGCCTGATTTGGTCAAGTGGTATTTTGGATGTTAAAAGTCTCTTGTAGTAACAGATTCTTTGTTTTTTTTCCAGGGACGTGGGTCACTTTTGGGGGTCAGATCTCGGACGAGGTGAGTGCTGCTGGGTGTAAGTCCAAAGCAGGGTGAGGTGTTTTTGGTGCAACCACGGCTGCCAGAACTGGAGTAGCCCCTTCCTGCATGGGGAGACAGCAGCGAGCTACTGTGCAAAGCTGCACAACCCCCTAATGAATGTGGCATTTCCAGAGACCAACTCGAACAAACCCCACCTATCCACGTGTCCCTTAAAGCCTTCTCCTTTTCCATGCTGTCCCCACTGGCAGCGGCACCGCTCCCGGCGTGGGAATCGGGCACTGCTTTTGTTGTGGATGAAATCGGCACCGGTTGTAAACGCAGGCAGGGGCTGGGCTCACGAGGATGGTTTATTTTTACATAACGAGCTGAAACAAATGGAAGTGAGCTCGGGTTTCCTCCGTGCTCCTCCCTGCAGCAGATGGCTCCTGGTCTCTGTTAATCCTGGAGCGCTGGCAGCACGTGGGCTTCCCTCCAGCCCAGGTACGCTCCAGATGTGAGCAGCCACCCAGCTGCCTTCCCCCAGGGCATGGGAGAACCACCAAAATAGCTCTGGAACGAGGAAAAGAGCCCAGGAGCCTGAACTCAAAGGGTTTTGCCTTTTAATTCCCTTGATCTTTCCTGGTATCGCTGCTTCTCCTGGTGGATCACCAGGTTTGTCTTTTGGCATTGTGAGGGGACTTGTTGTGATGATCACTTTGCTCCTTGGTACTCCTGCCCTCCTTATCATGAATAAGTCTGTGCAAAGGGGTCATGCATGGAAAAGTAGGGCAGAAACAGCCCCATCCTTGAGGGGTGCCCACCCTTGGGATACTGGCCCAGAGCTTCCAGCCCCCTGGAGTGCAGCATCCCCGCTGTGGGGACCCCACAAAATGACTTTCAGGTGTTCCCATGCCCTGTGGCATCTCTGGAGAGCTGCAGGGCAGCCTGTCAGCTAGCCAAAAAGATATTAAACTCTCACCATTCTGTGTTAAACTCTGTAGATTTGCAGAGCATCTTCTGTAAACCTATTAAGTTCTTGGCTGCTTTCCTATTAGAAAGCTCCTGTGGGAAGAGATTAATTCCTCCCAGGGTGAGTGAAATGCAAATGGATGCAAATCCATGTTTTGGTGCCTCTCAGGGCAGTGCAGGACCCCCTGGGGGCCCTGTCGAAGGGTCTCCCCTGGGCAGGGGGTGCTCACACCCCTCCCAGCCCTGCTGGAACCCCTTTGCTGCCCTCAGGGGCCTCTCCTGGGGTGGGAGGGCCCTGATGGCTTGGGATGTGACCCCTGTCCCCCCTCACCTCCGTCCCTGCCCCCAGGTGGCCGAGCAGCTGATGACCATCGCCTACGAGAGCGGCGTCAACCTCTTCGACACGGCCGAGGTGTACGCGGCCGGCAAGTGAGTGTGGGGCCCTGCTCCCCGGGGCTGGCCTGGGGGCACCTGAGGGACCAGGGGCAGGGACACGGGCTTCCCTGGCTCTGCTCCTCCCTGTGGCACAGCCCCTCGTGATGGTGTGGGCTCTGGTGGTGCTTGGAAAGCCCCTCTCTCCCTGAGAAACCTTTATATTTGAAGCACTCAGAAAGAAAATCAAAGAAATTACCCAAACCCTCTTGTACCTGGCAAAGACTGGAATGTATCTCTTGTGCCCCTTGCTGTTGGCACAGGGAGAAAAATATTCTGAATAAATGAAAAGTCAGAGTGGATCTTAATGGTGATGAATGGCCGGGGCCCGTGACAGCTCCCGGCAGGAACGGCTCTGGCTGCAGCAGAGCTAATGCTCTTAGTGTCACTGTGGAGTGGGGGAAACATCCATCCCGAATAAATCTGACTGGGGATGATTTATATGGCTTGTGTTCAGTGTGGAAGGTGGGCTGGGACATCGTGTCCCTGCTGTGGGGCCGGAGCGGCTCTGCTTCCGGGGGGGGGTCAGGCGGATGTGGCGATCAGGGATGTGGGTCTGTCCCTGCAGGAATGGGTGGACAAGATGCTTTGGGTTGACAGAGGGGATCTGTCCCGGCTGGGGGTCATGTCAGGAGGGGAGGGGAGAGCTGCAGGCTAGCATGGGGGGCACAGGTCGGGCAGAGGGGATCGGTGGTGTCCATGGTGCTGAGCATCCTCCTGCCTCCCTCATGCCGGGCTCTCTCTGCACAGGGCTGAGGTCATCCTGGGCAACATCCTGAAGAAGAAGGGCTGGAGGTACTGTATGGCATTCCCTGTCCCCCCCAAACAAGTAAACCCTTTGGCACAAGACGATCCTTCTGGGCCGTCAGGTGGTGCCATCCCAGGAGCCGGTGCTGCTCTGCGGCAGCTTCTGTGTGACGGTCACACACGGAGCAGCCAGACCTCTCCAATGCCAAACAAAACACTCTCCTGGGTGTTTTGGGAGTGCCCAGTGGCTTCAGGAGGCTGTGACCCGCCCTGTGGGACCGTCCTGTCAGCTGGCACAGCCTGGGAGCGTGTCCGTCACTGTGGCCCAGGGGCGGGTGATGTGTCGTTGCCGTAAGGTGTGGATTAAGGTGTGGATTAGGGATGCAAAGCTGTGACGGGCCTTCATCTCTGGGAGCCTGGCAGGAGGTGATACCTAATTCAAACGATGCACATTAGCATATGTTGTGCAGTTTAAAGAGCATTTACATAATCTTGAAAGACCTCCCGTGTGTCATAGCCAGACTGACTGAAGGATGGGTTCTAGCAGTGCTGTCTCCAAAATCAGCATCCCTGTGTTAGGGGGGTGAGTGAGTGTTCAGTAAGAAATATTCTGCATGCTGTGGAAGAAAAGCCCAATTAAAGCTGGAGAAATTGTTTTGTACGTGTCTGGTTATGCAGCAAGGTGGTTGGAGAATGATAAATTCTGGATTTAACATCATGTAGGAGTTTATAGATTAATTCAGATGGATCACTCTTGAGTTTTAATAACTCTGGGAATACTGCATGATAATGAGAAGCACTGGGCATGGCTGGCAGGAGGGAATAGTGCAGTAGACCTTGGTTAAGGGTCTGGGGATTGCTCACGCTGTAATTAAAAATGTTTGGAGGCTTTTTTGGTCGCTCCACCTGAATTAGCTTTGATTTCTGGACCCCTATCCTAATTTGATTTCTGAACCCCAATCCCAGCTTCCCCTGATGCAGCTTCATTCCATTTCCTCACGTCCTAAATATTTATGAATATATATTTTGCCAAAATGCCTCCAGGATGCTTCACTTTCCATCTTCTAAAAAAATTGAAGCTTGAATCCCCTCTGCTGCTTAAAGCTCGTGGCTGAGGAATAGGTCCCTATGCACAGGGGTGCCATTCCCTAATAGAAATGGAAGCTCCTGTTTGCTCAGAGACTGCCAAAGTTCCCTCAGTTCAGAGGTAATTCCCTCCAAATCAGCACTGGCGTCGGTGTCTCCTCAGTGGTTCACTCCTGCTCTTTCCTGTTTGAGTGCTGCCAGCAGAAATCCTAGTTTTCAGAAGTTGTTGGCGGGCAGCATCCTGCTTGATTATTTATAGTATTTTTATTTAATAATAATTTTCTGTTCTGTTTGCAGGAGGTCCAGTCTGGTCATAACAACAAAGCTGTACTGGGGTGGAAAGTAAGTGTCTTTAAGGTGCCTTCCAGCCCAAACCAGTCTGTGATTCTGATTTCAGGGCTGCTTAAATCAGAATAGGAGTCAGTGCTGCCCAGTTGTTGGCACCCCCGGTCTCTCACAGCCCTGTTCCCCTTTTTCCCTTGCAGAGCTGAAACGGAGAGAGGCCTTTCCAGGAAACACATCATTGAAGGTAGGTGTGGCCCAGGCGGGGTCTGGCCGTGCCTGGCTGGGGTGGGTGCAGGGTGGGATGCACCCGGCTGGAGCCAGGGCAGTGGCTCTCCAGCGAGCCAGGTCTGCCTGATGCCGGTGCTCCCGGTCCAGCCCCACGTGGGCAGTTCCCAGACTCGGCTGTGAAGTGCCCAGAATGCACCAAAGGTTTGTTTTGGCCTTTTCCCAGAAGTGTGAGCAAGTGAATTGCACTCCCAGCCTCCCCTCCCAGCCTCCCTGCTCCGTGTCCTTTGGGGTTGGCTGTAGGGAGCTGCTCCCTGGACACCCCCAGCTCTTCCCAGCGGCGGCTCGTGGTGGCACGAGCAGGGAGGGATGAGGCTGGGGATGTGAGCATGATGTCAGCCTGCAGAAATAGGCTCTGGAGGGGTGCCAGGCCCTGGCTGGCACGCCCGAGGTTTGCTCTCAGGGCTGTTTCTCCCCAGGTGCCCAGTTTTGTTGCGCGTTCCCTCAGCCGGCTCCCTTCACCGGTGCCCCGTCCCGCTGAGCGATGCCGTGTGCTGCCCTACCCTCCTTACTGGGTGTAACGCTGTGGAAAATGTGGGCCATGTGACAAATATTGTGCCTGTATTTATATCAGCCCCCCTTACCCAGGCTGTCACTGCCCCCTCAGCTCGCCCCGGCCGGTGTGTCCCAAGCAGGTCAGGTGGGATGAGCGCGGCCAAAAGCAGAGCAGCCCCTCCCTGGGGTGCAGGTTTGGCTCCTTCCGTCCTCCTCCTTCCTGATCCTGATCAGGAGCATCCCTGGAGCACGGTCAGTTCTCTGTACACCTGGGATTGCCCTGGAAAGTTTCCCCCATGAAGTGTTTGCAGGATTCAGCTGCGTTAGGCTGTGACTTTCAGACTAAGGTAATGTTGGAGAAAGCTTTCTGGCAGCATTTTGTTACATTTTGATTTGAATAACCCTCTGTGAGGTGCTGGCACTGGACCCAGAGGTGCTCAGGGAAGGGGCGGCCATGTCACAGGTGCTCCAAACCCACCCATTTCTTGTGGAGCTGCTTCATGAAATGATGGAAAAACCCTGGCAGCAGTTGGAATAACTTCACAGAACACAGAGCAAACGATGTTAAGGTCAATGTTAGCTATTTTATACATATATATATGTCTGTATATATATATGTGTGTCTGTGTGCGTGAGAGAGAGGAGGATTTCTAACACTTATTTTCTATAAATCTTCCCAAGAACAAAATGTTTTTATGAATGTTCATGAAGAATGAGTCAAAATAGAGGAGGCTGAGAATGTTTGCTGAATTTTGAGATGGATAAAATGCCCATCTCTTCTCTCTCTCCCTCTCTCATACACACATACTGATATATCTCTGTCTGTAGGGTTTCAGTGCCATCTCCCACCAGATCCTCCCAGAGAGGCTGTCAAAGCCTGGACAGTTATGGACTGAGCTGCAAAGTGCCTTGACTTGCTCTGCCAAACTCCCGCTGCCCGTTGCTCAGTGTTGGTGGGCACAGCCCACCCTGACAAGAGGTAAAACCCTTCCTGGTGCTTCACCTGCTCATCACGAGGCGTCAGCCTTCCCTCTGGGACTGCATCCCTCCAGTGTCCCCCTGGGGCCACCCATCCTGAGGTGGGGCTGGAGCAAGGACCTGCCCAGAAAGGCTCTGACAAAATTTAGATGAAATGGGCTCAGGACAGGAGCAGGGCACAGACCCCAGTCCCTGGCAGCTGGCACGGACACGCTCGGTACCCAGGGGCTGTTCAACCCAGGTCTCAGGGGAATTCAAAAGTAAAGCCAATTCTCGTGGAAGGAGGGGGCCCTGCACGTGGCCAAACTGGTGTTTTCTTCTTCGTATGGCTGCAGTGACATGGGACAATGATATTCAGCATCCTTCTCATATCCTGGATGGTTGTGTGTATGTATACAAAAAATATGTATATTTGAATACACCAAGCTTATTTTAGCCCCATTTTGGCTCTGTTCTGTGCTGCCAGCTCTGCCTCCCTCTGACCCTGCCTGTCTTGTCTCTGCTCTCCCATTCCCAGGGCTGAAGGCTTCTCTGCAGAGGCTGCAGCTGGAATATGTGGACGTGGTCTTTGCCAATCGGCCGGACAACAACACCCCCATGGAAGGTTGGTGCAAGCTTGACTTAAAGGTTTCACCTGATCCTGGCTTTGGGGCTGAGACTGAGGAGGATAGAAATGAAAACCAATTTTTAATTAAATATTCAGTTGGGGCCGTTTAAATATGAAATATCTCATTTGTGGTGTCCTGGAGCCGTGTGTGCCTTGTCCATGCAAGGTGTCCCTGCCTGTGGCTGGGGCTTGGCATTAAATGGTCTTTAAAGTCCCTACCCGAACCATTCCATGATTCCATATTTATTGACATGTATTTATATGTTTTGGAAGGAAATAGAAGTTTCCTTTATGGTCCCAGTAGTGGCTTTTAACATTTGGGGTTTTTATTTCCTTTTCCTGATTCCTTGAGATGAAGTGGGTTTGTGTTTGGATTTAAGGCAGGGCACAGCAGGGTCTCCCAGCACAGCCAGCAGTGATGCTCTGCCCAGGGCTGAACTGGTGGGGAATGTTCCTTGTTAAATCCAGACTGGTAAATCAGGGTAAATTGAGGGACTTGCAGGATCTGTGACTTTGTGCTTCAGTTACGTTTCATAGTCACTGATAACCAGATATGTGTGTCTGGCACACGGGCGTAGGCCAGTTAGCCAGGAGCCTCCATCAGTGTGCTTTGGGGTCAGTGCCCTGTTTAATGGGCACAATTCCCATTCCTCCTCTCCTCCCTCTGGAGTGACCACAGGCACTCCCTGTGGCAGATCAGCCTCCCAGCTAAACCAATAGAGCGGGAGGAAGGACTTGCAGGCTGCAGGAGCTGTTGTGGAGGGCACTCGGAAATCAAACAAACCTGGAGCTTGGCAGGCCCCCTGGAAGCTCCTGGCACGATGCAGGAGTCGTGACACCCATTTCCCAGGGAAGGGGGGGCTGTGGGCCCTGGCACAGCCCGTGGGTGCCAGTCAGTGCCAGCAGCCGTGGGCTCAGGGACCCGCCTGGGAGTTTAGGACCAGTGCGGGTTCCTCAGTCGCTGCTGAGGTCGAGGAAGATGACAAGTTGTGTCCGGGAGGGAGGAGTGACCTCTGTGCTCAGTCAGTGTCACAGGCAGTGGGACAGTTTCCCAGCTGATCCCGGCGCTGGCAGAGCGGGAGATGCTGCGGATCCCGCCGGCAGCGCGGCCTTGGCAGCCGGGCACGGGCCGGGGAGCCTGGTGAGACTGGGGCAGGGTGAAAAAAGGGACATTTCTATTATGAGTGGCGCGGTGGAGATTCTTCCCATGTTCTTCCTGCTTTTTTTATGGTTCACCTACTAAGCCACTTCTATCCCAGAGCATCTGCTGAACCATCTGGTGGTGCTGCTCTCCCCGGCGCGTGCAGGGAGAGCGGCGCTGCCTTCCCGAGCACACGTCCCTGCTCCAGCACCGTACGTGCCTGCGCTTTTCCCACACGGAAATCATGGAGGGTTTGGGTTGGGAAGGACCTTAAAGTTCCTGTCGTTCCAATCGCTCTGCCACGGGCAGGGACACCTTCCACTGGACCAGGCTGCTCCAAGTCCAGTCCAGCCTGAAGATCTGATCCCCCAGCTGTACAGGCAGATGCTTTTTCTTCATCCCAAGTGGCTTTCCCAGCAGTGCAGCTCCAGCTGGGGGGGAAGGAGGGTCCCTGGGGTGCCATTGGCACGGTGCCGGGTGCCCACAGCACGTCCAGCACCCACAGCCCTGGAACGCAGGGAGGGGAGGTGACAACATTCCTACCAGGGAACTTCAAGCTACTTCAGAGTTATTATTATGCTGCCAGGGGCTGTTTTCTGGGATTGGAAACATTTATTTATATTTTTTTAAAAAAATCTATTCCTAAATGGTGCCATTTGGGTGTCCAGCTGGCAGGCCAAGAGCTGCAGGGATGTGCTATTCCCACATCCCATCCCCATGGGAGCAGGCTCTGTAAACAAGAAGGTACATATATTTTCTGAGTTGACTTGGGTTTTTCTTGAAAGGAGTAGAGGTGGGAGAAATGAAAACAACCACGGGCTGAGATGTGTAAGAGGCGTATGACGAAATGTTTGTCAAGGCTCCCAAATGGTGGTGGGACAAAAATAGAAAACTAAGCCCAGGGAGAAGCTGGTGCTGACAGGGAGGGAGCAAGGGAGGGGAGGATCACTTACAGGCTGAGACTGAGGAGGGTAGCAAATGAAGACCAATGTTTAATGAAATGTTCAGGTGGGCAGCTGGAAATAGCTCGTTTGGGGTATCCTGGAGCCCTGTATACCTGGACAGGTGGAAGCTGTCCCTGCCCATGGCACGGGGTTGGAATGAGATGGTCTTTAAGGTCCCTTCCAACCCTAATCAGTCTATGATTCTATATTTACACTTCAGTGAAATGAGTTTGTTTTGGAAGGAAATAGAAGTTTCCTTTATGTCTCAGTGGTGCCTTTAACATTGTTTGGGACTTCTGTTTGCTCTTGCTGATTCCTTCAGACCGGTGGATTAGTGTTTGGGTTTAAGGCAGGTCTCTGTGTCCAAAAAAGCCCAGCCCTCCAGGTTCGAAATGGAGATTTCCCCATGCTGAGCTGCCCGTGGCTGCCTGCAGCAGCATCTCACACAAGGCCCAGGCTGGCAGTGTAATCTCCGGGCTGCCAAGATCCTTCTCTTTTCTTTCCTAAGTAGGACGAGAATCCTGACGGTATAAAAGGCAGCTCGTCTTGATCTCGAGACAGCGGTGCCTGGAGTCCTTATCCAAGGGAGAGCACAGGGATTTACAGGCATGTCAGACTCCTCCAGGCAGCCCCACGTCCCCCCAGAGGGTTTGTGAAGGGTCAGAGTTAATGGTGGAGGTGGAGAGCACCAGCTCCCTCCCACTTTCCCGTGGGAAGAGCACACGGAGATGTGGCAGCACCTGCTGACCACGGGGTGCCTGGTGTGGCACTGGCAGCGGTGACCAAGAACTGTTTCCTTTTGCTCCTCAGGGTGAGTTAAGCCCAGTTTTGCCAGTTTAGATGCTGTGGTGGGTGGTCAGGGCAGAGCCTGTGCCTGCAGCACTGCTCGGCTCCGAAGGGCAGCGACAGAGCCCAGCCAGAAGCAGGGATTTTACTGTGGCCAAGGGAGTTAGTTCTGGCTTGGGGCTGCTCATGGGGACTGTGCCAGATGGTTAGATGGGATATTGGGAAGGAATTCCTCCCTGTGAGGGTGGGGAGGCCCTGGCACAGGTTGCCCAGAGAAGCTGTGGCTGCCCCATCCCTGGAAGTGTCCAAGGTTGGACGGGGCTTGGAGCAGCCTGGGCTGGTGGAAGGTGTCCCTGCCCATGGCAGGGGTGGGATTGGGTGGGCTTTAAGGTCCCTCCCAACCCAAACCATCCTGTGATTCCATGAAATTAAGCTTTGTGGTGGGTTTCCCCCCTACCTCAAGAAGGCCGGGCTGCTCAGCAGAGGTCGGAGGGAGGAAATCAAAGCTCCTGTCCTGGTGTGTAGCCCTGAAAGCTTCCAACTTCCCAAAGAACAATGAGGAGCACATTACTGCTGCATGAGGAGCTGTGCTGGGCAGAGGTGACACACGAGGGTGACAGGGCCCTTGGCGAAGTGGGGTTCAGCTGTCCAGTTTTGCAACTTTACCCCCAGGAATATCCCAATAGTCCTGGTAAAATCAAGCAGACCCAGATATGTGCTTTTAGGAAACAAATGTTAAAATAAATTGAATTGATCCTGTAGTTTATTTTTCCACTGTGCTGCCCCCTTGTGCTAAATTTTAAAAGAAATACCCTCCTAAGGTGCTGGTAGGCAAGAGATCAATGTCTTTATATTTGCACTGAAAATGCTTTTTCATCCCTGCTCGAGCGAAAGAAAAGAGGAGAATTGGTGTTCAATGGGAACTGCTCAGGACTGTCAGCACTCTCGGAGTTTGTGAGTGGATTTGGGAGGATTTGGTGCTGGAAACGTGGCCTCTGGGCACTTCTCATACTCCTTTGCTTCCCTCCTCCAGAGATTGTCCGAGCGATGACGCACGTGATAAACCAGGGCATGGCCATGTACTGGGGCACGTCCCGCTGGAGTGCCATGGAGATCATGGTAAGGCCAGCCTAGGGAGCCTCGGCGCTGGGTAACGCTCAGGGCTGTGGGACTTTTACTCCATCCACTCCCTTTTCCCCTCAAACAGTGCAAGATCCTGTTCCAGAACGAGCCCAGTGTTAATCAGGAGAAGATGGGCTGAGCTGGGCCTTTGGGTGTCTTGGCTTGTCTAATGGGTTTCTGTCACTTTGGTTTGATGGAATTCAAGGTATCTTTAGGTTTGATACCAGTGCTCGTGGCCAACCTGGTCTAGTGGGAGGTGTCCCTGCCCGTGGCAGGGGGTGGAACAATATGAGCTTTGAGGTCCCTCCCAATCCAAAGCAGTCTGGGATTCCAAGGGATTCCAGGAGCATCCTGCTGGTCCCCCGTTCCCCTTGCTAAAGGGAAGACTGGAGCTGGTTGTCTCTGTATGCTCAAGGAGTGTTGGCTGGAGTGTCCGGCAGGATACTTCCCTGTAATGAAGTACTTTCCTGCTGGTTTCTGCTCTCCAGGAAGCCTACTCCGTGGCCAGGCAGTTCAACATGATCCCACCCGTGTGTGAGCAGGCCGAATATCATCTGTTCCAGAGAGAGAAAGTGGAGGTTCAGCTGCCAGAGTTATATCACAAAATTGGTGAGTCTGAGGCTGCTGTGGCTTTGGGCTCATGCATCCCCAGAAAGAGGGAGAGCAGGGTGACCTGGGGCTCCAGGTGGGAACAGGACACAGACTGGTATCTTCCTGAAGACCTAAAAGAAAAACCAGGTCACTGTGGCTCTGGTAAAGAAGTATTGCTTAATATTATATATTAATATAGTATATGAATAAATATATTAAGTATTAATTGCCATGACTGCTTCTTACTCTCTGAGACTTGTGTGGCCCATTAAAGTGCCACCTTTCCCCTGTATCCAAACCCACCAATACCTCTTCGTGCCTCTCCCAGGTACCTGAGGACCAGGGGTGGGAGCTGGTGCCCTGCCAGCCGGAAGGATGTGATAGTGGAAGGCAGAGGAGTTCAGGTGCTTCGCTGCTGCAGGAGCCAGGATGGGGCTGGAGGCTCCTGAAAGAGGCTTTTGGGATGATTAAGGCAGTCAGTGTCTTCCAGGGACATGCTGCTGCTGCATTAAGGAGTAATAATTATTTTATTTTTTAATTATATGACTCATCTAAATAAATACTGAAGGGCAACAGCAGCATCTCCCTGGAAGACACCAACTGAATGTCGCTGTGGTGGCAATTAAAACAAGCAGAAATTGTTCTACTTTTATTTCATTTTTTAACGGCAAGTCCTGTTTCTGGTACAGCTCTGGTTTCTCCCACTCCCTCTGAAACGCCCTCCTCTGCTCTCTCCGCAGGGGTGGGAGCGATGACGTGGTCTCCGCTGGCCTGTGGGATCATCTCAGGGAAATACGGCAACGGGGTCCCAGAGAGCTCAAGGGCTTCCCTCAAGGTATTTTTGGGGCCTGTGTGAGCTGTGCTGCTTTGGGAGGGCAGGAAAATAACCGAGGGGAAAGAGACCCCTCGTGAGAAGGCCGGGCTCTGCACCCATGGACCCGCTCGGTTTCTCTGGCAACCGCTCTCCAGTCGGGAGAATCTGGGTTAGAGCAGTGCAGGGTTCCCCTCGCCGAGAGGGGCTGGGGGGCTGCAGGACGCTGGGGACTGTCACAGCCAGAGGGGTGGGCATCCATCCTCAGGGAGAGGGCAGGGGCTCTGTGCTGCTCCATGCTCCTCGCTGACGTTAGTCCTGCTTGGAAAAGATCAGGAAATCTCCACAGTTATCCTCATTTTATTCTTTTCGGGGGCTACGGGCTCTCCTCCCATATCGTGGCACGGGCACACGGTTTAATGGTTTGAAAGGTGGCAGAGCACTAAAATGTCGTGGATTTGGGAAAAAAACCAACCAAAATGGGATCTGGGCCTCTGTACCAGCTGGGCAAAAGCCAGCACTGCCTGGCAGTGCCAGCAGTGCCAGGTGTCCCTGGGCTGGGTTTGCTCAGTTTGGTGCTTTTTAAAGGGAATGGGCTATTTCACTGCATTTGGGATTTTTTTTTTTTCCAAACCAAAATGTATTATTAACTCTTGGTAAATGCTATTGGAGAAGGTGGATGTTAGAGGGAGGTCCGAATTAAATTGCTGAGAGTGCAGCAGAACCAGCCTCCAAGTCTGGAGCTGGGAGAACTGAAATCCCACTTTGCTTTAATTAATGTTCTAATCTTGAACTGTAAAATAAATCTTGAACAAGATCAGATATTCCCTCACAATTTTTTTTGGAGGGGTCTGGGTCAAAATCTTCTCAAGCTGACTAATATTTCACTTTTTTTTGTCTGCTCTGTATGGGATTCAGTGGTCCAAAAGAAAAGTTAGGAGGTTACAGGTTCTGGAGTGAGTCCATCAGTTATATAGAGCCAGGGTGATGTAGATCCAGGGACATTCTGGTCCTGTCCTAATTGCTTTGGGTAACAAGACTTTGTGTCATTCAGCCCCCACGACCTTCTGGGTTGGACATGGCTTTTCAAGTGCTGTTACATATGTATATCTGTGTATGTATAGATTAGTCTGTAATTATAAAGGGGCCTGAAGTTTCCGTTTGGGAAGATGAAAGCTGACAGTAGTGCAATGTAATTGGCCCGCAGTGCTACCAGTGGCTGAAGGAGAAGATCATCAGCGAGGAGGGCAGGAAGCAGCAGGTGAAGCTGAAGGACCTGTCGCCCATCGCCGAGCGCCTCGGGTGCACCCTGCCCCAGCTGGCTGTCGGTGGGTCCCGGGCTGGGGCACCCTGGGGGGGCTCTGGGGCTGCTCCTCTCCTCTGTGCAGGCCTCAGGGGCCGTTGGGTGAAGGGCAACGCAGGAAAAGATGCGTCATCTTTCAAACAGGACAAAGGGTGGCTTGGGCTGGGCCTGTAGCTAGAGATGGGTTTATTATTTAAATGCTTAAAGGGTTCTTTATCCTGGAGTGTTTTGGGTTGGAAGGGAGGGTAAAAATCGAGTCCCCCTCCCTGCCATGGGCAGAGACGTCTTCCACCAGCCCAGGTTGCTCCAAGCCCCGTCCAACCTGCCCTTGGACACTTCCAGGGCTGGGGTAGCCACAGCTTCTCTGGGCAACAATTTCATAAAATAAGATTGTTTCCAGCGTCAACATGAGCCTGTGACTGCCAGAGTATTTTGGGCCTCCTCAGGGGTCCAACCTGCCCGTTTCTCTGCTCCCTCCCGCAGTGGAAGCCACCTCCCTCCCCCCAGTTCAGCACACTGGGCCAACAGACACAAGAGAACGATGTGGTTTTCAGACAGAGGTTCTGTCACACTTCAGGCTCTGGAGGGAGGCCATGGCACTCCACCTCATTCCTGACCTTGTGCCTTTTTTCCAGCATGGTGCCTGAGGAACGAGGGTGTGAGCTCTGTCCTTCTGGGATCTTCCAACCCGGAGCAGCTGATAGAGAACCTCGGAGCCATCCAGGTAAGTGCAGGTGGTGGTGACCCCTCCATGGGGGGTTAGCTCTGCTCAGCTCCCTGGTGTCCCTGTGTGACAGCCCCACACCTCCGCAGCCTCCTCCTCTTAATTTAGTGTTAGTACTTGGTATTTTGTCCTGCAAGTCTACGTATGCACCTTAACTGGGCAAATCTGTGGTGTCACCAGGATTTGCCACACTTGTGGTGGTTACAGACGTATCCAGTGACACCATGGTAGCATCAGCAGGTTTAATGTATCTGAAAGGGAAAGGGACCCAATTCCAAGACATGTTGTGATGGATTCTGTGCTGTCACATGTCACCTGCACCCACCTTAATTAATCTCTGTTGTTTGTCACAATCAGCTTCCTCTCCCTCTGCTGCCCTTCCACCAGCTCGTGTCCCCCTGCAGCCCAGCAATACTCCACATAGCAAGTTCAGAGGCATTGCCATGATTCTCTCACTGAGTAAAGACACTCCAGTGATTCCTCCTTTAAGGGAGAGGGTTATTAGATGAATGTTTAATATCTGTCACACAAAAACCCCAGAGGAAATGTTATTCGATAACGTCTGGGTTTAAATTTGGAACAACCTTGATTAAACACGGGCTGTCCTCTACCCGCAGGTCCTTCCAAAGATGACATCCCATATCGTGAATGAAATAGATAATATTCTGGGAAACAAGCCCTACAGCAAGAAGGACTACAGGTCCTAATGCAATGCATGAGCTCCCTGGACTGCATGGTTTAGAAGTGCCCTGTACAGCGGTACAGCCCCGAGTTCATATCGGTCATGAGAATCATTCAGCACCTGCTGCTCGGTGTCTCCTGTCACTGGACCCTTCGAGATGTGTGCTCTTGCTACTAATCTGCAGTGAAATCTAAAAGCACAGTCGATCTCTCTTCTAACCAAGAATAATCTTGTATTTTCTTACCTTCGACCGAATTCATTAATTTTTACTTTCCTCTTTGCACCTCATGCTTGTGCTGTGAAAAACACTTGTAAAGCATAAAAAAAATAATGATTTATAACCTTCAGGTACTTGGTAATTAAAGAAGGATGTACAGATCTATTTTTTCAATGAAGAAAAGCCAGATACAACTTCAGGTTTTAATAAAACCACGTTTGGGAAATCTCAACTATTAAGTTTCTTCAGGTTAACAGGTGGAAGGGGCAAGCTCAGACTTTGTTTGCTTTTATACACTGAATATAAGCTTTAGGTTTTGTTTGTAGTTGAATACAAGCTGTAAGACAGAGAATTAGTTAAACGTAGATAGTTCAGCTCCTAACTGTACAGTTACTCCAGCTGTGGAGTGCAATGTTAGGAAACCCAGCCTCGCATGTCAGGATACTGAACCAACAGCTCTCTGCAAAATTCTACTTCTCCATAAACCTTAAACCAAGAAAGCCATGATTAAATATTGGGTTTTGCATCTATAGAAACCAGCCTCTACTTCTGCTTGTAGACAGAGCTACTGCAAATTTCAATATTCAGGAGCTTTTAAGGATATAGACACTTATAAATATATATATATATAAAATATATAACTGCTGAGAACTACCAGGGAAAATCAGGTACGTACTTTGAAAGGCTACACCTGCTTTATTTTGGAATCAGGGATAAGTAAATGCATAGACTCATTTTAAACAGATTTTTGTGACCATTTACAGGAGTTGATAGCAGGATTGTACATATTAATTTACTCAGCTGAAGAACCACGTTGTATTTTCCCGTGGATTTGCTCTGTACAACTCCTATGATTTCAGTCTGTATTTCTCACGTCCTTCCTGGGATACAGCTCTGTACAGGATTTGTAGGAAGGACCCTTGTACTTTAGTCCCCAAGCCCAGGGCTCACCTGGGCCAGGTGAGCAGCCCCCAGTGCTGAGTTGTCTCCTCCTGTATTCGAAGCTGTGGTCTGTGTAAATGACTCCTGCTGTATATGAGACCTGCAGTCTGATGGATCCTGCTTGGACACAATAAAAGCATTTTGTGCATCTAATTTATCCCTGCAGAGTTACTGACAGCAAGAGCTGCTCGGAGCCAGCGGTGCTTTACATGGAAATGGGGGTGTGTTGTCCCACAGGGAGACTCTCCTGCTGTCCCCAGGAGGGGCGAGTGCCGGTGACACGGAGCAGGACACGAGGGACCTGGGCTGGCTGCACACCTGGGAACGAGGTACCTCTGGAATCCATCCCCTGGGACAGACGCCAGTCCTGAGTAAAGCTGTAATGGCCTCCAGCTGAAGGAGGGCAGGGTTAGGTGGGATACAGGGGAGAAATCCTTCCCTGGGAGGGTGGGGAGGCCCTGGCACAGGCTGCTCAGAGAAACTGTGGCTGCCCCTGGATCCCTGGAAGTGTCCCAGGCCAGGCTGGAAGGGGCTTGGAGCAACCTGGGCTGGTGGGAGGTGTCCCTGCCCATGGCAGGGGGTGGCACTGGATGGGCTTTAATGTCTCTTCCCGCACAAACCAGCCCATGGTTTTGGCCTGCAGTAAACACACAAACATCCTCCTGCCAGGTCCCTGAAGTCCCAGAGCAGCTGTTCCAGCCACTCCGAGGGGACAGTGGCCAGTCCCAGCCACCTCCCCAGTGTACCTGGCACGTCCCAGCGCTGCGTTATCAGCTGGGACAATTAACTCATGTTCATTGTTACAAGGGCTTCGACCACCACACACTTAACAGCTTTATTCATTTAATAGAATTATCTTCCCAGGAGCAGACTCATTTCCCTCCCTCTGGAGGAACAATTTAATGTTCTCCCTTTCCCTTTGCATGTACGTGGGAATCCAGCAATGTATTAAAAATAGATTAATTCCCAACTTCTTTTCATTGAAAAGGAGATGGCATTGTCCCCTGCTTGGAGCAAGAGCTTAAAACTCTGAGGGCAACGGGGGGCTGAGCAGCAGCTCAGCTTCAGGTTAACCCTCAGCATTAACTGAAGAAATCTAATTTCAGTGTATTATATTGAATTTCATATATATCATTGCAGCTTGTAGTGGGGATTGCAAGGGGAAAAAAAACCAACCAGCCAGAAAACAACTCAAAAGCAGACAAAAATACAAATAACAAAAAAAAGAAAGCCCCAAACTTGCCTGAGAATGCCCAAGATGAGGGTTTCTTGGAGCACACAACTCACCCCATCCACCCACCCACCTGCTTTTGTTTCAGGCTGTCAGTGCTCAGTGTTCCCTCTCCTCACTCCCTGAGCTCCAGGCCTCGGCAACTGCTAATACCAAAAAAACCTACAGTAGGGTGAAAAGCTGTTAGTAAAAGACTCAGCAAGGTGACAGTAATAGCAGAAGAAAAGTGCTGCTTCCAAGCACTTCTCCAGCCAGCAGATTTTCTGGAGAACACACCTGTCACCTGCCAGAACACCTGAGAGGGCAGGGAGAGCCCTGGCAGTGTGTTAGTGCTGTTTGTTCCAGTGCTGGAGTTCAAGTACTGGTGCCTCGGCAGGAACGGAGCAAACACCAGCACCATCAAATGCTGCTGCTTGGAGAGCCGCCAGCCTCCAACCCTGTCGGGCTCTGACTGCTCACAGAGCCTCGGCACAAATGCCGTTTGTGTGTGCTAAATAGCCTAAAATACAGCAATTATAGCCTTTATGGTAAGTGATAAGGACAGTACAGTTGTGCAAGGCAGGCACCAGACACGTGGAGCGTCTCCTTCCGGAGGTGAAGAATCAGGCACAAGTGACAAAGAAAAATCCACACATTTTGAGGGGAAACAATCAAGTTAATTTAAAGAGTGTTAAATGCCTGACCAGAAAAGTGATTTCCAGGGCAGCTCTGAAGCGCACCAAAGCCACGGGAGGTTTCATGGTTTGGATACAGAAACAGAACGGTTCACACCAGGAAGCAAAGGCAGAGTAAACGATGCAGGGGAGGGCTGAGACTGAAGACATCCCAATCCCAAAGGATGCTGACAAGTGTGATAAACAGTCAGTCAGCAGGCACTGGGTAATTAGGAATCATTTTATGACTGGTTATTTGTCAGAAATAGAACCCTTTCTGTCTCCTGCTCTCCAGATTCTTCATTTTACTCTATTTTCCATAAATCTCATTGAAGTAAAGATTAGCAGAATAATTGTTACATTAGATCTGATTATGAGCTTTCTCCTTCTTCCCTACAGATCCCGACTCTGTAATGGCAGGATCTGTAACTCCTGCACTAGGATTCCAATAATAGCAGTCGAGTTTGGCATTTAACAGAACAGCTGCTTCAGTGATAGCAAGAAAATAAGGGACAGGATTGTCTGATAAACCCATTACAAAAAGCCAGCTAAAGCATTTCTGCTAAGCTGTGCAAGGGAACTGGCAGGGCTTTTTATTTATTTGCAATTTTGGAGAAGAGTGAAAAAAAAAAGTACGTTCAAACCACTTCAAAAGTGTTTTTCTAGGAGGTTTAGGTTTTTGTCCTGACTACAAGTTACTTAAAAATGAGTATTTCCAATGAACACAGGAAAAGACTCCTCTCTTCTGGAAGCAGAAAGAGCCAACAAATGCACACATGAAAATACCCATTTTTTTAAGAATGGAAACACAAGGAATTAAATGACAAAAAAGCTCCTTTTTATTACAACTTCTCAAGTTACATTGACATGTGGTGGATTGTCACTTTTTTCATCAGCGAGTTTGGCTCTGAGCTGCTCACCAAACTCCCAGGGGCCTCCTGCCCCAGGCTGTAGGTGCAGCTGGGCAGTCCCAGTGTGGAGCTGCAGAACCATCACCTCTGTGCTGCTTCACAGAGGTGCTGTCTGCTCACAGCTCACACCCCATTTCCTTCCCTTGCGAAGTAAAAAAAGGCATTAACTCGGATATTGAATAATACCATGTAAAGATACCAAAAGTCAATATAATTCCATCAGTTTGGATTCAAACCCTCCCCCCCCTTTACGCTCATAATACAAAAAAAAATTCCTATTCTGCCCTTGAACATTTTTATGGCAGTTGAAGCCTCTCACAGAAGTAACTTGCTGTGGGGTTTTTGTCTATTTGGATCCTGTGGAGAGCAGAGCAATCAGTCCTGATGAAGCACTTATAGAAAGAATATAGTTTCTGTAGGGAACAGGTTAAGGATGTATAATTGTCAAGATACTTCTTTGGTACAGAACATTTAGTGGAAGTTTTATGAAAAAGAAGGAATTGAAATGGTCTCTAGAGTTTTAAAACTGAAATATTGTAACCTGAAATACAGCTCATAGTAAAGGCATGAACTTACCTTCAAAGTTAAGACACTCATAAAGTTGAGCTGTTCTCTTATAATTTGTTTTATAAATACAGTTAACTACAGAACATCTTGAATTAACTGCCCTGATTGGCAATACTAATTTCCTTAAGGAACAAAAGATTTTGGTTGTGAAGTTACTGAAACTAAAGCAACCTGTAAGGTAAGAGCACCTGGCAACTAAACACTGACAGGGTTTCTGCAGGAAAACGAGCTGCCTCCTCATTCCAAAATTACAACTAAAATGGCAAAGCCACGAGAATTTCTGTAGAGTGTCCACGTGATGTCCTTAAAACACCGCCAGTCACATTCATGTGACTGGGAGGGTTTCTTTTGTAAACCTTACCTTTATGTTACAATGTTGTAAGCTGATGTACTGCAAACGACCTGCACTTACCAGCAGAGCCAGCTCACAGCCCTCAGGACAGCCCCAGCAGTGCTGCCAAGAGCAGGGCTGGGGCTGTTTCAGCGAGGGCACAAAGGATACACGGTGGGGTTGAAGTTCTTCAGCACGAAGAACGAAGCGATGATGACCAGGACCAGGAACAGGGTGTTGTTGTAGAAGATGGAAAAAGTTGTCGCTTCATAGTCTGCAACTTCATTTTTCTTCCACAGAATTCTAGGAGCAAGTAGAGACAATATTTCAGGCATATTTAAATCCCTGTATATCACAGAATGACTGACTGGTTTGGGCTGGGAGGGACCTTAAAGGTCATCTCATTCCACCCCCTGCCATGGGCAGGGACACCTTCCACTAGCCCAGGTTGCTCCAAGCCCCGTCCAGCCTGGCCTTGGACACTTCCAGGGATGGGATGTCCTGGCACCCCCACCGTTATGAAGTGTGCAGTACTTTTGTTGTAACCAGCTTCTAGAAGACAGAGGTTTGGGCTCTAAAGCCCTGCCAGCTCCCACCCTGCACAGTCCCAGCAGGTATCCACTCTAATCCCAAGTGCATTTGAGACCTTTCCTTGACAACTTCCCTCACAAAGGCTTCGAGATGAACCAAGAGCTACCGTACAACTTCTGCTTTCCAGAATACAGGACAAACAGTGGCCAGGCACAGTCCCTCATACCCTACCTAGAGCCTCAAGGACATTTAAGGCAGCATTACAACAAGGGAGAGGAGGAAGAGGACAAAGAGGTCACCTTTCATCCTTCTCCTTACGGGACATCTTCCTGTTGTCCGCCTCGGACAGCTTGCGAGTCACTTCCTTGGAAACAGCATCCTCTCTTTTCTGGGCTACCCTGTAAGCAACACCGCTTATGTTCAACTTCAAAAACTAATAAAGCCCCCACAACTAAGCCCTGGGATTAGAGGAAGTTTTATTTACAGTGAAGAATAAAATAGAGTCACGACACCGAACAGTTTTGTCAAGTTGAAGGGACAAGTAATGATCAAACTGCTACAAGTAATACAATTTTTATATAATCAGTAATATAATTTAAATGTAATTTATGGCAATACCCACCGAGCATGATGTAGTTCTGCTATCTCACTGGACTCTTAGCTGACAAGACTAGGCTATTCCATAATTACAAGAGACAATACACACCAATTAGGAAATATTTCTGTGTAAAATAGATTTTGGAGTAACATTTCAGGCATTCTTATTCATAAAAAAATTAAGTTGTAGATGCTGGTTCTGTCAAATTATTAAATAAATTCCAGTTCCAACAGCCACCAAACTTACTTGTGTTTGAGGACAAACTTGACGTTCTTATACGCAAAAGCCACCAGATAGGTACTGATGAGGGTCATCACACTGTACAGGACTGCAGACTGAACAAGATCCATGTGCCATATCCTCCAGTAAAGCCCTTCGAAGAAGAAAAAATTATATTTTGAGTGGCCTCTCTCCAAGAAAAAAACGCCCCTTCAGGCGCAGCATACAGGACACGAGCTCTGTAATTCGGCACAGGCTCTGCCAGACCAAACCCAAGTCCCGCAAAACCGCCCGTAGTGCTGGCGGTGCGTGACAAACCCCGAGGAGGGCAGAACGGAGCTCCGAGAGGGGCGGCCCGCGGGCCGGCCGGGCCGAGCCGAGCAGCGACAGTGACACGTCAGTGCTGCCGCGGCCCGGCCGGCA
>VXAY01004089.1:485938-518608 GCA_013399855.1 Oxyruncus cristatus
CTCGTCTGGGATGGGGGAATGCTGGAACGGGAATGCCGGCAAATCCTCGCGTTCTTCCTTCTCGCTGCTTTATTTTTAGAGGCGTTGGGGGATTCGACTCTGCTCGCTAAGGCAGTTCTTTAAAAATAGCAGCGAAACTTAAATGCTGATCGAGGGAGAAATGTAAATGTTGAAATAGCAGCAAGGATATGGCTGAACGAGATCAGAAGTCACTTGCTCAGCTCCTCGGCACAGCAGGGACTCCTTGAGCCCTGGGAGATCCTCGTGCTCATTGCTGAGGCTCTGAGACCTGGGCTGGATGAAGGGAAATATCCGATTCCCTTCAGAGTTGAGGATTTTTAAACCTTTGGAATTACTTGAAGGTGCCTTTGGTGGTTTAGAAGGAGAATTGCCTGGTATGTCTGTGGAAGAATAACAGATAATAAACCAATGACTTCGTTTAACTGGCAAACATACACCAGTTCCTTTAAATTTAGTCTAAAAATGGAAAAACCGAAGAGATACAACTTTTTTTTCTTTTTCCTGGCAATCCTGACGTGCTGTTTCCCAGGGAAATGGAAAAGCCTTACAAATGAATGTTCCAAAATGAGGAAGACTCAGTGAGAAATTTTCCAGAGCAAATCATCAGTAGTAAGAAATCATTGCCAAATTTTCTCTGTTCTCTGGGATTTTGTTTGGAAATGAGAAGTTGCTTTGCTTGGGATGCATTTATCCAGGAAGTAATCCTTAATGTGCTCCAGTCTGAGCGTTGAGGCTACGGGCGAGATTTAACAGGGTTCAATTAAATGTAATCAAATATTACAGGATTGCTGATTAAAAGGCACAGTGCTTGCTGTTAGTGATGTACGAGACACACTGCTTATTTGTGCCTTAAAAAATATAATTCTGCAGCTTACAGGTAATTTCTCTCTCAGTTCCTGAGTAACTCACTCTGTAGTTTGCTGCAGTGCCCGGTTTTAATTCCTGTTGCCCGGGCGAGAGGTGTCACGGCAGGGTGACTGTGCAACTGAGTCAGAGGAGAGGGAGGGTCAGGGCACGGACAGGGCGGCAGCAGGAACAGGCTGGAAGCGCTGGAATTCCTCTGAAACCCCCAGGATTAAATCCTGGCCCTTGCCGAAGTCTGTATGAAGTTTGTCCTGGGCTTATGTGCAGCCAGTGGTTCTCTGGCGATGTTGCTGGTGGAGGTGGGAGGCGGTACGAGGGAGGATCCGAGCGAATGGAATGGGAATGTGTGGGTTTGCCTCTGTGGTGGGAGAAGAAATGATGCAGGAATGCCTGGAGTGTGCTGAGGACACTCGGGGCTGTATGCCTCATGCTCCTCAGGTCTGGGTGTGAGGGAGGCACAGGAAAGAGCACTGTCATGTTGGCTTTTGTGGAATAATAATGAACCGAAGTGCTCTTGTTTATTGAACATCCTAACAAGGAGGAGGCATCGGACCATCCCTCTTTCCTGCCCACCCTCGGGGGACTGTGTGTTCGTGCCTGAGTGTCTCAGAGACTTCATGTGCGGGAAGATGAGGAGTGTGGGTTTGGGATTAATTAGCCTGAGTTTAGCTGTTTTCATGCTTTACGTGCCTAAGGGCTCCCTGCAGTCACAGCGAGGGGAGGAGTTTGCTGTTGCTGGCTCGAAATCCTCTCCAGGGGTGATCCTGTTCGTGTCAACCATGAGCAATTAGAGAGATTAACTGTCTTGTTTTCCTTTCTGCCCTAGATTGATTCTTGGGAGGCTCTGGGACATTTGAAAGTGATTTGGAGAGAGCAAAGTCTGTGTGTGATGGACACCGAACCCAAGCCGGCGTGTGTGGTGCCCCAGGCTCCCTGCCCGGGGATGAAGTGCCCTCCTTCCGAGGACTTTCCTTCTCAGGTGAGGCTGTCTGAGAAGATACCACCAGTGAAGCCTTGCTTCAAGAAGAAGCAGCAAGTGCAGAAGAGACTGGACCCACAAACCCTCCGGGCTTTGCGGCCGATCTTCACCAGCCTGCTGGGTGCTGGGACCTTGGAGAGGGTCTTTGTGCCCCGGGGCCAAGGTCGTGGCCACAGTGATTTATGTGAACCTGCTGTGAAAAAGACTCTGGACCTCGGTACTTCTTGCCCCCAGACAGAAAATAATGTGACTGTGCTGGTGCCAACAGCTCCAGATGTGCAGGGTCAGTTGCCAGGAGCTCGTCCTTCCCCTGGGCATCCTGAGCAGGACGTCCGGTCAGGAGAGCAAGGCTTCTCCCCAGAAACTCCTGGAACTGCTGCTGATAATGGTAATGAATCATTCCAGGATCATCCTTTGCACCCAAGTGCTAGTGATGGTGCAGCTTGTCCTTTGTTCCCTGACAAGGTTCTGGAAAGCTGCACGTCTGGCTTATTCCAGGAGAACAGCTGTCCAATGCAGTACAACTTGAACCCGAACAATAAATTCAGTGCTGGGATATTCCAGGGTAAAAGTGAAGAAGCTTCTCTGGACCTGGTGTTCGAGCTCCTGAACCAGCTGCAGTATCACACCCACCAGGAGGATGGGATCGAGATCTGTGTGGATTTTCTCCAGGGCACTTGTGTTTATGGCAGTGACTGTCCCAAACATCACACGGTCCTGCCCTATCACTGGCAGGTGAGGAGGACAGCAACCCAGACCTGGCAGAGCGTGACCAACGATTCCCAGGAGCACCTGGAGAGACTCTACTGCAACCCTGACAACGACAGGATCAAAGTCAAGTATCGGTAGGTAACTGAATTTACTCCCTTGCTAGGAAGGATGCAGAAATACAATAGACTGTGCCTTCTTTTTTCCTGGGATTTGCATCCAAGTGTGTTATAAACCATGGGATGATGTTACCTGATTAATATCCGAGTTTAACCCTGGGACAATGTTACCTGATTGATATCCAACAAGTTTCCCTCAACAGAAAGGTCGTGCACACCTGTTCAAGCTGTTACTTAGCATCTGGAAAGTATTCCTTGAAGTTGAAAGACTTGAAGCGTGTGAAATAAGAAAACTTCAGCTCTGTAGAAATTCAGAGGCTGTTGTGGAATTCTGTGCTTGTTCTTGGTGTTCCTAATTAGTCTTTTTTGTGTACTAGAGAAAGTGGCAGCCTGACAGAGCCTTGGCAGGGCTGGGGTCAGGGATGACAGAGCAGTTGCTTTCTGTCACTGTGAATACACTGTGCACTCCTTTACATCACTCTTTTCATCATTCCATTCCAAGCAGCCAAAATCAAAGGGGGGCTCTGTGGAGTCCTTTGGAAACATCATGTCACTGGTAATAAATGGAGGTGTTTCAGCTAATTCCCTGTGAACAACCCGAGCAACACCAGCAGAAGTGCTGATTGTCTCTAAGCTGTCACCTCAAGTATTAAAGCAGTTATTAGAAGTTGTTGTTTCCTCTGCACAGAGTCGTGTTTATCGACTCATTGTCTAAAATTAGCCAGCAGCTGTTGGGTTGCCCTGGTTGTGTTACCAGTGTGGGCTCGAGAACTGAAACTTCTTCAGCTTTTACACTGCAGGTTCCCTTCTGAGGAGCAGTGGGGAGGCTCATGTTTACAGTTCACCAGATCTGGCTGGTGCAGGGTGCAGGCTGCTTTATTTTTCATTTCTGGAGGAAGTGCACAGTGCAGATGGGGCAGGGCAGATAAGACAGAAGTTTGCCAGCCTGGTGCAGCTCGTGCCAGTTCAGACACCTGTGTAGTGAAGGCTTCCCACTGCCTTTGCCATCTGAGTCCTTGGGGCTTGTGCTCACTGCCTCTCCTTCCTTCCACTTCCTGAAGGAATTATATCCCTGCTTCCTTAACATTTTATTTTCGTTACCACGCTGAGATCTCTCATTAGACACCAGTAACCCAATGTAGTAAAGTCAATGTTAGTCTTTACTCTCACTTTACATTGGATTAGGCACTAAATCCAGTCTTTTTCACAGAATCACAGACTGGTTTGGGTTGGAAGGGACCTTAAAACCCATCCAGTCCCACCCCCTGCCATGGGCAGGGACACCTTCCACTAGCCCTGTCCAACCTGGCCTTGGACACTTCCAGGGATCCAGGGGCAGTCACAGCTGCTCTGGGCAACCTGTGCCAGGACCTTTTTAATGATGGCAATACCAGAATATAGATACCCCACACTGAGAATGAATGTGAAGTAGGAAATAAGAATTACATGTAATAGGGAATAATCGTATTTTTAAAATCTTGTATTAGTGCATAGCAGATGAAATTTGCTGTATTTTACAACAGAGAAACTTCAAATTCCCCAAGTATATGAAATGATTTCTGAAAACAAAACAGCAAAGGCCCATGAAGTAATTTCAGTTTGGGCTCTGTGCAGATGAACAAGAAGTTTTCTTCTAGAGGCTGTATCCCCAAATCCACCGCTGCACACGAGCTACGTGTTGTAAGGGATGGTCGTGGGAATGATTAATGCCGGAGGGAACAATGCTGGGTCATGGCTTAGTCAGCCCAGCCAGGGAAGGTGCTGCTCAGCCACCACGCTGGTGCAGGTTCCGGGCTGGTGGGGCTCGAGGACTCCTGGGACACAGAGTTTCAGTCTGTCTGACCCAGCTGGGAGGAGCTTGGGGTGTGTGTGCCAGAGACATGATGTTCTGGGACTGTGAGGGAAGGTGCAGGAGCTGCGTGGGCTCAGACACCCCGGAGTGCCGGGCTGAGCTCAGCCTGACGGAGCAGAGCCAGACTGGGAGCAGGCGAGGCTTGACTCTGGGTTGAGTGGGTGTCTGCCAGCCTGTAGATTTAGACTGGATATAGGGGAGAAATCCTTCCCTGGGAGGGTGAGGAGGCCTTGGCACAGGTTGCCCAGAGAAGCTGTGCCTGCCCCATCCCTGGAAGTGTCCAAGGCCAGGTTGGAACAACCTGGGACAGTAGAAGGTGTCCCTGCCCATGGCAGGGGATGGCACTGGATGGACTTTAAGGTCCCTTCCAACTCAAACCATTCCACGATTCTGTGATGTGCTTTCTTCAGGTAAAAGTAGCCTACAAAGACAAACTGTTTTAACATCAGCATTTTCTAACTAAATTCTGCTTTGAGCTGCTAATTCCATAGCCTGCACTCTCCTTCCTTCTCTTAAAAGTCCTTGTGAAGATCTTTGAGTAGGTGCTACCAAATGCAAGGTTGGGAAACTCTTATAAATTTATAATATGCACTGTTGTGGACCACCCAAGGGGCAGTTTCTATAGCTCTTTTGTGTATTCCATCCCTTGGAAGAGCTCCATGTGTGTGGGTGTCAGTGAGACCCTAGGAGTGAAGCTGTGTTTAAGACTAGAGCTTCCGATTCCAAACTTTGAAGTTTTAAGGAGTATCAGGCTCAGACCTACTGAGGTTTTGAAGCAGGAGGTAAATGTTCTATCACACATTGTCACCGGGTTCTCCTCGTGACACGTCCCCTTGTGTTTGGAGCCCCTGCTGTGCCCTGGGGCGAGGAGGGCTGGGGGTGCCTGTGCTCCTGGTGGCTCATGGGGGTCAGTTGGTGGGTCAGTGCCACCCGCTGCCGCTGTCCCCTGTGTGTGGTGTCCCCTGGCAGCCCAGGAGCGGGGCCTCTCCCCGTCCCGCGTTCCATGGTGACGGCATTGTTTGTGAAAGCCATTAATCTCCCGTGGTCAGACGGGCTTTGCAGGCCTGTCTGCCCGGGGCAGGCGGCAGGAAACGCCTGCTCAGCACTTGGCAGGGCCGGGAAGGGCCCTGTTTGCCCTGCTTTGTGTTACAGGCGGGGCAGTGCCAGGGGAAGCGCTGCTGGCACCGGGCGGGTGTGACACTGGCACTCCGTGCTGCCCCTGGGCAGCTGGGCCGCCCCACCGAGGTTTGGCCATCAGCTCAATTGGGAATAAGCTCGACATTATGATGTTCTTCAAGCAGCTATTTATATAAACCTTCCTGCCTCGTAATTATCGAGATGAGTAATGATGGAGATAAGTTACTGAGATGAGTGATGTAAAATACGCATTAAGTTGTTGCCTCTCACCTCAGGGGATGTGATCTGTAACAGGAGAAGTGGTAAACCTTGTTTAGTTACTTCGTAATGCAACTTTTTCAGCCACTTCTTACAGCTTGGCCTCAAACTGAGTATTTATCATAAATTATATTTTTTGCATTCTTAAGTCTGCCAGGTATGTAGAGCCACATACCAAGCTACCTAAACAAATGGGGGAATATCAACTGAAGCAGGTTTAGATACTCAGAAGCCCTCAGTTTTGTCCATGGATGTGAGGAGAGGTCCTGGAGAAGTTCCAGCTCTCAGTGGAGTATTGGAGAGAGCAGTGGCAAGTGCTGCTTCCCAGCAGGAGATGCCCACACCAGGAGATGCCCACACCAGGAGATTTAAAGATGCTCTTTGCTAAGGGGAAATACTCGGCTGAGGAGCTGAGCAGGTTTCCCCCCACACACACACACCTGTCTGGTCATGCACATGTTGTTTTTCAAAACAAGCAGCATCATTATGGATTACACAAGGATTTGTTTAAAACAACTCTGTGGTTCCTGACCTGTCAGTTCCCCCCACTTCAGCTGAAAATTCCACCCTTTCTCTTGGCAAACAGGTATCCCAGCTCTCCTGACACAGCAGCCTCTCACTGCTGCTTTGATTCCTTTTCTTTCTTTCTCCTGTAATTCCTGAGGGTTTTGTGGAATGGTTCCGTCTAGGTAGAAGAGAAAGGCCAGAATGAACTGGCTCCAGTCAGGAAAAAGCAGGTGGATCCCTGGTGGGACATACCCTGCCTGGAACCAGTCAGTCAGGGGCTGCCCAGGGAGGTTTGGAGTGCCCAGCCCTGGAGGTGTCCCAGGAAGGCCTGGCCGTGGCACTCAGTGCTCTGGGCTGGGGGACAGGGTGGGAGTTGGGCACAGGGGGATCCATGGGCTGGGAGGGCTTTTCCAGCCTCAGTGATCCTGGGATTCTGTAAATGTGGTGTGTTCCAATGGAGTCATCAGTGGGCACATGGAGGGACCTGGGAAGGAATAGTATGGACACAAATAAATGTACAGGAAAGCAGTTTTCCTTCGTTCTTGTGTGTGTGGATTGCTGTTCTTCGGTGCTGTCAGAATATGCTTGTGGGGTATTAAATAATCCAGAGCACAGTGGGAGCATTTGAGTCACAGAATCACAGAACCACAGACTACTTTGGGTTGGAAGGGACCTTACAGACCACTCATGCCGTCCCCTGCCCTGGGCAGGGACACCTTCCACTAGCCCAGGTTCTCCAAGCCCCGTCCAGCCTGGCCTGGGACACGTCCGGGGCAGCCAGAGGCTCTCTGGGCAGCGGTCATTCAGGAGTTCAGGGTCGCTGGCCCATTGAATGGTTAGATTTCAGAAGTTTTCTGTGTGATACAAACAGCTGCCACAGCGAGATAAGGCTGTGTTGGTGATAACACCGGAGATGGGGGCCCAGCTGAGAGTCCTCTGCCTGAGTTTGGGGGGTTTGGAACTGCTTTGAATTCCTTGCTCGGAGGAATGCAAGAACAAAAGCCATGTGAAGTGATTTTGGAAGTGTTTGCCTTGTGCTGTGTAACAGCCCGTCAATGGATTCCTTTTTGCACCACTTTAGAGCATCATTTGCATATGAAATAAAACTAATTGGCTTGTAGCTGTACGAATTTCGGGAAGCCGGGAGTGTGGAGGAGCGGCAGTGACTCCCATATCCCTCCTCCTGTTCCGAGTCGATAACAGGTTGCAGTTTTGGGAACAGCTGTCACCTGGCTGCAGGTCGAGGTCAGGCTGTTCCCGGCTGCTCAGGGCAGCAAAGCAGCCCTTGCTGAGACAAAGGTTGGAATTGCAGCGAGGGTTGCTGGCGGGAGGAGCTGCTGCCGGGTAATCCTGCAGGAACAGTGCAGGGCAGGACCTGCCCATCCCGGGGCGAGGAACACAAAGAGTCTCTGACGATTATTGGCTCAGCAGGAGCAGCGATCGTGAAGTTCCTTCCTCGTGGGTGCTCGGATTTGCTGAAACCAGGAGGGATTTGAGCTGAGTAATCTTTGCAGACCCGATGCTTGTAATCGCATGGCTCCACTACAGGAGTACCACAGGAGCTTCTTTGGGAAGCTGGGTCTGTAATGGGTGATGTGGAACGTTCATTTTGGACAAGGGCCTGGAGCAACAGGACACAGGGAATGGCTTCCCACTGACAGAGGGCAGGGCTACATGGGATATTGGGAAGGAATCCTTCCCTGGGAGGGTGGGGAGGCCCTGGCACAGGTTACCCAGAGAAGCTCTGGCTGCCCTGGTTCCCTGGAAGTGTCCAAGGCCAGGTTGGATGGGACTTGAAGCAACCTGGGCTAGTGGAAGGTGTCCCTGCCCATGGCAGGGGGTGGCACTGGATGGGCTTTAAGGTCCTTCCCTGTATCAGCTCTGCAGCCTCTCAGGGCTGTGCCTGTGCTCCTCTAAAACAGAAATAGTTTGGGTTGGAAAGGGCCTTCAAAGGTCCCCGAGTCCCACCCCCTGTTGTGAGCAGCTAGTGATACAAAAACTAAAGCAAACAAACCAGCCTCTCCCAAACACATCCACATGCAGAGGGGTTGGAGCCTTGGAACCAGAACCTGCCCAGACAGGTGTTTGTCCTGCACTGCAAACAGAAGGTTGAACTTGGAGTTCAGTCAGGCACCTGCTGCCAGTCTCTTGGGTTTGAGGAGGAGGAGGCAGTGATGAGATGGAGGCTCAGACTGTTTGGGGCTGCTTTGTGCTCATGCCCTGTGCAGAGGTTCCTGTGTGCCTTTCTCACACCTCACAGCCAAATCCTGCTCCATGCTGTGGGCTGTTGCTGTGTTGGGAAGAGCTGCTTGATGAACATCCCTTGGGAGCATTCCCTGGGCCCGGGCTCTTCCTCCCACTGTGGGTTTTGATGGCAGCAAATTTTGGCTGCTGTTGTCTTAAGCTCTGCTGTTCCTATTTCAGTACCTGTGCTTAAAAATGAAGCAGGTTTCTGGGTTGTCCAGCCCTGGCACAGCCTGGAGTGCAGTCCCCATCCCTGGAGGGATTGAGGAGCCCTGTGGATGTGGCACCTGGGGACACAGGTTAGTGGTGGCCTTGGCAGTGCTGGGGAGTGGTTAGGGCTTTTCCAATTTAAATGATTCTGTGACTGTCCCTCATCTTACGAAGACAGTACACTTCCAGTGAAGTTGGGTTTCATGCAGGAGTTTGAACACTTGGTCCCTCACCCGAAGCTGAACTCAGCTCTGGGTGAGTCCCTCACCTGCAGCTTCAAACAGCTGTTCAGGTCAGAGGAGACGCTGCTGACCTGGGGTCAGCAGAGTGCGGCTGCCTGACCTGTCTGTCCTGCAGTAACCGAGCTCACTGTCAGCCTGAGCACAACCCTTCTCCTGCCTGTTGGGCCCTCTGAGGCCGCTGTGGCCCCGGGGGGCCGCGGGGTTGTTGCTGTTGCAGAGAGGAACTGGTTTAGTCAGAGAGAAAGTCAGCAGCTTCCTCAGGCCGGCAGTGCCGAGCGTGAGCTGGGCCGTGCCACAGCCGAGAGATGATGGGAACAGAGCACAGAGCGTGAGCTGGGCCGTGCCACAGCCGAGAGATGATGGGAACAGAGCGTGAGCTGGGCCGTGCCACAGCCGAATGATGGGAACAGAGCACAGAGCGTGAGCTGGGCCGTGCCACAGCCGAGCTGAGGCTCTGGTTTCCTGCAGGCCCCCTGTGCCGCCGCCTCGCTGGTTTTCTGAACCTGTTTGCGGTAACTCCTGACACGTCCCCGAACCCGGCGGGAGGGGTCGAAACCACATGTGTGTTCAGAGCACTTACAAAAGATATTTCTCTACTCATCTGTTCATACATAGCATTTGCAGAGTGTTTTGCCTTACTGAAAGGAAAGAGCCCGGGGGATTCGGGGTGAAGTTCTTCAGAAGGATGCGAGGAAGAGCCCAAACAGCCTTATTTTAGCAGGCTGCATTCATCTAAAAAATACATCCCTCTTGCAAAAATACATCAGTGTTATAACTTGCCAGTCGAGGAACCTACTCAGTTCAGTGTCACAAAGACATGATATCTGTGTGTTATTTCTTACATTTTGGGGGACAGAGCAAGTATAACTTACTCAAGGAGGCAGGCTGTGCTGTTGAAAGTGCTTGTGGAGTTTTATTTTGAACTGTGCTGTTGTACAGCACCAAATTTGGGGTTGTGTGCCCTGTTCTGAGAGTTCAACGTGTTCATTCTCTCAGTGCAGATAATTCCACTGAACTGCTTTAATTTATAAATAGAAACCTTTTTTTTTGGTTAGCTGGTGAGAAGTTCTTCAGAAGTCTCTGTTCCCACCTCTGTCACAGAGTCTCTGTGGGATCTTTTACAAGGGCCTGGAGTGACAGGACAGAGGGGCATGGCTTCCCACGGACACAGGGCCATGGATGGGATATTGGGAAGGAATTCTTCCTGTGAGGGTGGGGAGGCCCTGGCACAGGCTGCCCAGAGAAGCTGTGGCTGCCCCTGGATCCCTGGAAGTGTCCAAGGCCAGGTTGGACAGGGCTTGGAGCAGCCTTGTCCCTGCCCATGGCAGGGGGTGGCACTGGATGGGCTTCAAGGACCAGCCCAAACCACTCCAGGATTCTGGGTTTGGGGTTTTGTCCCTCTGTGAACACCGTGGGTTTAGTGGATTACAGAAGGTGAGAATCCTGTCTCTGCCGTTCTCCCCAGGGGCCAGGAGTTCTGTGTGGATCTGAACCTTATGAAATTATACGAGACTGCTGAGTTTGACCAAATGCGGCGCCTGTGCACCCCGTCCTGCCCCGGCTCCAGCTCCAGCTGCTTCACCGTCTGGAAGTACTTCTGCAGGGACCACTTTGGCTGGAGGGAGTACTCAGAGGTATTTCCCGCCTTCCCAAGCCCTGTGCTGGGCTGTGACCCAGAACTCTGTGCAGTGTGTCATATATACGTGCATGTTTGGTCTGCTGCCTCCTTGGGCCTTTGGGGAAGCTCCTTGGAGTTACTGGCGAGGAAGGGAATCCACAAGGTCAGCGCTGAACTGAGAAAGCAATAAAGGGAAATCTCAGCTCTGCTGGGCTGGGTTGTGATTCTGTGACTGGAATTACCCCTGAAAACATCAGAGCAGGCTATCACACTGGAGAGCAAACTGTCCCCGTGACAGCCAGCAAAGCCCTTCCTTAAGCCTTAGAAATCTGGTTTAAAGACAGTGAGACAACTTTCTGCTGCCTTTTTAACACCACTACCATTTACCTTTGCAGTTTTTAATTTATTCCTCTGTCCCCAAAGCTCTGGCAGGGCAGGACATGCTCCTCCAGTGCAGCCCTTGGGCTGGTCAGAGCTATACAGGATATTATGAATAAAAGCTCATCCGTGTTGGCAGTCCCAGAAATACCTCCTGAGGTAAACCCAAGAGCCGGAGAGAGCTGGGCAGAAAGCACCACAAATGACAAATTTAGGGTGTCTGAGGTGTGAGGAGAGGTTACAGAACTAGGTTTCTGTAGCATAGAGAAGAAATACTAACTTAGAACACGTCATTTCTCACGGGTGTGTTCTCCCCCCGTCTTTCCCGGCAGCCCGTGGTGAGGTTGATCGAGGAGGCCACGTGCCGGGGGCTGAAGGAGGTCAGGTTTGTGACCTGGCACAACCAGTACATCCTCAACATCAAGGATGGCTTCCAGCAGAACGCCTGCTTCAGGAGGGAGATCAAGAGGAGGCCCCTCCTGCGCTCCTGCGTCGTGCTGATGCCCTTCCTGCAGTAGGTATCCCAGGAAAATGGGAATTCCCTCTGTCCTCCGGGTTGGGCTGTCCAGGAGAACTGTGTCCCTTGAGGTGTGACAAGGAAACAGGCATTGTTGGGTGGAAAAATGGGAACAGTAACTGAAAACCTGGGTCATATTTGCAGCTTTCTCCACTTCCAAAATAACGTTTATCTGAGGAACTCCTCACTGTTATTTATAATGGACCTTGTGGATCTCAGAACATCGGGTGTGCTCCAGGTCTGCCAAGTTACTGTCCAGCTTTCAGCAACCTGGTCCATGGAAGGTGTCCTTGGCAGGGGCTGGAATTGGAGGGGCGTTCAGGTCCTTCACCCCAGCCATTCCCTGATGGCTTGATGGGAGCACTGGGGTTCCTGAGAGTCCCCACCCCACCTGGTCATGAGGGGAGGGAGGGTTTGGTCACAGCCTCGAAACACGTGGTGTTGGAAACATTTACAGGTATGGTTTTACAGGAGGGAAACCCCAAGCTACAAAGGAGGAACTGGAGGGTGCAGGTAAAAAAACAAGGGTGGGCTTGGTGGTTAGAGCAGCCCTGGCTCCCATCTTTGTGAGAGAGGAGGGGTTCAGGTGCTCTCCCGGTGTTTTGCTGCCACAGTGATGTACTACAGTGATGCAATTCCCACTGATTTTGTTGGGCCTTGGGGGCTGTGCCCTCCCAAGGGATTGACCAGAGCTGTCTGTGCCAGCCAAACCCACAAACTCAGCTCTGAGATTCCTGTTCTGCACCAAAGCTCCTTCTTGTTCTCTTTGTCCAAGGGCCTTGTCATGCTCACCCAAATTCACCGGTTCTTAGCAAGAACAAAAGAGTAGTTGAAATATAGTTGAAATATTCATGGGATCTGTCTTTAAGGAGTCAGCGTTGCCTCCACTTCCCACACAGTGATACCTGAGATTTGTTCTTTCCCTCCCCTCCCACCTGCTTAATTCTGTTCTAAAATTGGGAACGAATCCTGGAATAGAAAGTGTGGGTGATAGTGGATGACAAGTGTTGACTTTTTAATTGCTTCCCCTGTAGAATAAATAATATAAATATTTTACAGTAGTTAGGAGAACTGAACCAAGTACATAAAGGGATCCAGGATTTTTATTGGATGTGATGTCTGATTAATCCATGACACTGGAAATCTCTGTTTGGTCTTCCAGTCCAGTGGGAGTGACTAAGGCCCTACAATAACATTTTTTTACCCATTAAAGTGGGGAAACAAATTAAACACAAATGCACACTGTGATATTTAACAGCTATTTTAATAATAATTCGTACAAAAGTGCGTCTTCTGGGTTTCTGCTCAACTGTTAATAACCAGGGAGAAGACCTTTGAGCCAAATCCATGCAAATGAAGGGAAGGCTGGTTTTGGCCCTGAGCAGCAGGTGGCAACCACATGACCACCTCAGTGTTTCTGCCCTGAGAAGTGTGAGGGCCGCCACAGTTTCCCATCTCTGATACAAATCAAACATGTCGATTTAAAAATAGACCTTTTTGTCCCCGAAAAACCTTTTTTCTAGAATCGAAAATCTCAACCTGCAGTCAGGAAATCACGTTAAACTATTTCTTGGTGGCACACAGTTCTTTCAGGCTCCTGAATCACTGGGAGCATTAAATATTCAGAGAGGCACAACCTGAACTGGCAGTTCCATGTGAACAGTGGGAGAAATCTCCATATTTGATTTCATTCATCTGTGGGGTTTGGAGACAGGATCCACCCTGTCCTGGCCAGGCAGTGGTGGAAGGCTCCGTCAGGGCTTTCGGGGTGGGTTGGTCCCTGAGCCAGTGGCAGCTTTTCCCACAGAAATACTTTGGGCACATACTCCTCGGTGGAATTTGGAGCTAGTTCCCTGTATCCTTGCAGCTGCCAGGGAGCTGAGCCTGGAGCTGCAGGGGTGAGGCACAGCCCCAGCAGGCACTGCTCGGGCCAGGGCCTTCCCTGCCACGGGAGGGAGCGCTCCGGGGAGCAGGGATGGCAGGACTGCTCAGTGAGGAAGGGGAGCAGGGATGGCAGGACTGCTCAGTGAGGAAGGGGAGCAGGGATGGCAGGACTGCTCAGTGAGGAAGGGGAGCAGGGCTGGCAGGACTGCTCAGTGAGGAAGGGGAGCAGGGATGGCAGGACTGCTCAGTGAGGAAGGGGAGCAGGGATGGCAGGACTGCTCAGCTGAGGAAGGGGTGCTCCTCCGGGGTGAGCAGATGAGCACAAAAGCCACACGTACCTAAATTTAGCAACTTTGAGACTCTGAAGATCCCAGGTGGGTATTGAGAGCAGAGTCTTCCTGGTGTCCTTCACTGGCTTTTCCAAGTGTTTTTTCCTCTGGCATCTGTGGTGGTTCTTGGCCCCAGCTCCCTCCCTCAGCCCTGCTGCTCTCTGGGCAGCATTCCCAGAGGAGGGGCAGGGAAATAACCAACTGCAAATGCAAATTCACATCTGGCCTGTGCAAATGGCAATAAGAGTCTTCCTGGGACGGAAGGGACCTTAAATCCCATCCCGTTCCAGCCCCTGCCATGGGCAGGGACACCTTCCACTAGCCCAGGTTGCTCCAAGCCCCGTCCAACCTGGCCTTGGACACTTCCAACTTAATGTTTGAAGACATGTTGAGGATGAAATAAATGTGATTAGAGGCTCTTCTGTGAGTGTTTGAGCACCTTTTCTCCTCCCCACAGGACCCTGGGCGGCAGCTCCCCAGCGCCCTCCCTGTGTGCTGACCCCGCACACATCTTATCTCCAGCTGCTGTTACCTCTCCCAGCTTCTATCCTGAAACCTGGATTTGTATGGATCCATCTCAGGACTTCATCCAAGTGCCTGTACTGAAGGAAGATAAAAGCTATAGAACCATTTATAACCTGTTCCACAAGACTGTGCCAGAGACCAAATACAAGATTCTGAAAATCCTGCGAGTGCAGAACCAGTTTCTTTGGGAGAAATATAAAAGGTAAGAGATGGAAATACAGTTCTTTGATAATGGGTGTCTGTAGAGTAGGAATTTTATAGGGGAGCTCTGTGTCTCCCCTCACAGCTCTGCCGTCCAGAAGGTGACACCGAGACTGTCAGAGCCGCAGCCAAAACCGCTTTTCCCCGAGCGACCCACGCCGAGCACTCACCTTCCCTTCCCATTTTGCATTCCAGGAAAAAGGAGTACATGTCCAAGAAGATGTCTGGGCTGGACAGGCTCATGAACGAGCGGCACCTGTTCCATGGCACGTCCCAGGACGTGGTGGACGGGATCTGCAAGCACAACTTCGACCCGCGCGTGTGCGGCAAACACGCCACCATGTTCGGCCAGGGCAGCTACTTCGCCAGGAAGGCCAGTTACTCCCACAACTTCTCCAAGCGCTCCCCCAGGGGCGTCCATTACATGTTCCTGGCCAAGGTGCTGACGGGCAGGTACACGGTGGGCAACCACACCATGAGGAGGCCCCCGCCCGTGGAGCCCGGGAGCATCACCAGCGACCTGTACGACTCCTGCGTGGACAATTACTTCGAGCCCCAGATCTTCGTCATCTTCAACGACGACCAGAGCTACCCCTACTTCATCATCCAGTATGAGGAGCTGGGCAGCACTGTCTCCATCTGAAAGCCTGGGCTGCTCAAGTCTTCCCGTTCAGAAACTCCTCCTCTGGCACCGGTTCTTGTGGGGGAAATACAACCTGGACACTTCCTAACTGACGAAATGACCTGGGAGGAAGGAAATCTCAGCTTTTAGGAAAGGAAGTCTGGAGTGACCAACTGTGCACTTGCTGGTTGATTCCCTATGTGCAAATTGTACATATTTTTCCATTGTTTATAGTTGAAAATCTGTGCCTTTTGTTATAAAACACTATTTATGTTAGTAAATATTCATGTTTAAAAACGTGCCTGTGGGTGTAACTTCAATGGTGTTCTGTGTGTGTCGTGCCCTGATCTCAAAGTTTAAGGATGGACCTTCCCAGGGAACCAGAACCGGATCATTTTCATCCCAAGGATATTAAATAAGAGATTCTCCCAACCCCTTTTTTTTATTATCATATTTCAGAGAGATTGGGAGAGATCACAGAACTCCCACCCTGCTCATACTTTGGATTATTAAACAGGACAATACAAATAGATCTTTTCCTAAAATAAAGTAAACTTAGGAAGAGCTTAGGGTGGTCCATGGGGAGGGGGATGAAAATTTATGTTAATGTGACTTAATGTGGCTGATACTAATTTCAAATGTCACATGAACATTGACAGGCTGGGAGAGCTGGGGGGGTTCCCCTGGAGAAGAGAAGGCTCCAGGGAGAGCTGAGAGCCCCTGGCAGGGCCTAAAGGGGCTCCAGGAGAGCTGGAGAGGGACTGGGGACAAGGGATGGAGGGACAGGACACAGGGAATGGCTTCCCACTGCCAGAGAGCAGGGAGAGATGGGATATTGGGAAGGAAATGTTGGTGGTGGGGCCCTGGCACAGGGTTGGTGTCGCCCTGGGATGGGAAGGGACCTCCAGGCTCAGTGTCCCTGTGGCCCAGCAGCAAACTCAGCCAGGGCTGGAGTTGTGCTTTGTGACAACCTGCTCTGTACCCACTGTCTGGGGCCAAACAAAAGTGTGTTTTGCCATGGGAGAGAATTCCTTACTCCCAGCAGCACTCCTGGTTCCTCTCCTGCTGGATCCCTCCTGTAAATCAGCTCAGCTGCAGGTGAGCAGAGGGGGAAGATCCGACCAGCTGGTTCCAGTTAACCCCAGTGTCTCCTGGGGCTCTTCAGAGGAGAGCTCAGGTTGGAGGGGTTTGGCTTGGAGGAGGAGACCTTGGCACGGTGGGATGGGAGCTTCCAGCTGGGATGTGCAACACAGAGGAGCTGCTCCTGGCTCAGCTCACCTTCCCAAGGGATGGCTTTGGAAAGGTGAGGAGGTTGTGGAGGAGGGGGTGGGTGGTGGCTGGTGACTGAGTAAAGTCCACAGTGGAATTGTCCACACTCTTGGAGCTGATGTTCCTGACCTCGAGGGCGTGTCCCTGTCCCTGCCATCCCTGGAGCACGGCAGTGTCCTGGGGGGGATGGACTGGGAGCTGTTCCTGCTGTATGAGCTGGTTGTCTGAGGTGGTGACAGTACAGGGGTGTCTGTGTGGGTGTTCTGGAGGTGTCTGTGCACCAGGACCCCCCCATGGTTGATCCAGGACGGACATTTCAGATGGACTTTGGAGATAAGGACGTTTAATAAGGGTTGATGTTCTCATGGCTTTTGTGTTGAGCAGTTTCCCCACTCAAATCTTCTGAGCAGTTTGGGACTGGGATGAACAGGATGGGAGTGGGAGGTGGCACAGCTGCTGAGAGCAGGGAATGTGTCTTCCCTCCTACTTTCCATCGGTGGGGAAGTCAGTTGTATTTTTTTCCTTGGATGTCATACTGGGATTCGTGTTTTCTGGGTCCTTCTGCTCTGCTGGTCAATGGGATTCTCCCACGGATGCTCCCGGGGTGGTTCACTGAACCTCCTCTTTCCAGCCTTCCCTGGGGCTGTGGGACAAGGAGCTCTGTGACTGCTGACAGTGCACTGAAAATATTGATGTTATTTCCATGACAACCGCTCAAGGTTTGAACCCTCCCCGTGGGCTCATCCAACCTGCAGCTTCTCAGCACCAACGTGTGGTGCCGTGACCCTGTGTGGGTGGCAGGGACACGGTGTCACCCCCTGTGCCCACAGAGGCCTGGCCCTGGGGCTCGCGTTGCTGCTGGTGTTGGGCTCCCACCGATCACAGGGATGTGCCAGCCGGGATCTGGCCCGGCCGTGTCCCCGCGCTGCCGATGCCCGGCGAGGTGCCCGTGGATGACCCTCCGTGTTCCACCTGTGGTGCTCCGGGGCTTGGCAGGGTCACTGCTGGGTTCCGGCTCCCCGGCAGGAGCAGAGCTGCCCCGATCCCCGCCTTGGCAGTTCATTGCTGCTGTTAATTGCCTCCCGCTTGCATCGCTGCCGCTCAGTCCGTGGCACCGGTTGCTCGAGGGGCCCCTCAGCAGAGCACTGAGAAACGGGCTGTTCCTAAATCCTGCTCCTAAGAGGAATATCGGGAGAGAACAGGCCCGATCCCAGCCCGGCCGAGGGCGTGTTCCCACTCCGCTGCTCCCGTTCTCCCTCTGCCCGTGGCTGTCGCTGTCCGTGTCCCTCCCGGTCCCCTCAGGGACACCCTCCCGGGCTGTCGCAATGCCCGGCTCCAGCTTTCCCACCCTCTCGCCGCGTGTCCCTGGGCTCGGCTCTGCCTGTCCCCACGCCCCAGGTCTGGGGGGCAGGGTCTGTCCCCGGGGCCCCAGGGTTGGGCGGGGGGTTGCAGTGGAAGGAATAAATGTCGGTGTCGTCCTGCCCTGGTTTTGGTGGTGTCACCCGTCAAGAATTCGAAGGTGAAACCAGGTGACAAAGGAAGATTTGCGATAAGGATCTGGCTGAGTCATTACCGAGATTGCAGGGGATGACACACGCTTTGGGCAAGGCCCTGTGTTGTGAAAAGCCCGTCGGGTTGTGGTGGCTGCCGTGGGGGTGGCAGCAGTGACACATGTGACCCGTGCCCAGAGGGACCTGCTGGGCTGGCGGGGCTGGCAGCAGTGTGGGCTGTGGGATGGGGGGTGTCCCCGGGGGCTCCAGTCCCTTCTTGGGGACCCTGTGCCTGGGGACAGCTCAGCCCCCCCAGCTCAGAGCCTGGGTTTGGGTGCTGACGTGGGTGACAGTGAGGGATGAGGTCACTGGTGGTGCCTGGACGCGGTGCTGAGGGTTTGTCAGGACACAGACTGTTCTGGACAGGGGGATAAAGGCGTCTCGGAGGGTGGGAGGAAGGAACAGCCTGAGCATGTGGTGATTTGGGAGCTGGGCAGGGCAGGAGCTGCTCCTTGAGGAGACATTGAAGTGCCAGGCGCCCGAGAGGTTGTGTGGGAGCAGCCAGACCATGGAGCCTTCCCCCGTGGGCACAAACACCGCTCCCCAGGGCAGCCTGAGCCTGGCTGGGCCGTGAACACCCTGGCAGTGTCCCCAGCTGTGTGTCTGCTTCAGCCTGTGCCTTGTACATGTTTGGGGCTGTCCAGCTGGGGTTTCATCAAAGGGGAGTAACCCTGGGGCAGGAGATGCTCCCTGTCCCATCCCTCCAGTGCTTGAGAGCTGCTGGGCAGAGCTCATACCCCTGGGACAGCTCTGCAGGAGCTGTTGGGGAAGTGGCCTGGAGGAAGGGGGAGGCACTGGGTGATGGTGCTGGGAAGGAACCTCGGGAGGTGTCCTTTGAGTGGGAAGGAGCCTTGGGAGGTGTCTAAACCAACCTCCTGGTCAAAGCAGGGTCAGCTCTGGGGCCAGACCAGGTAGTTCAGGGCTGTATTGAGCCTGACCTGAAAACTTGCAGGGGTGGAGGCTGCCCAGCTCCTGGACAACCTGCCCCACCTGCAGTGTCCTTGTTGTGGGTAAAAACACCCCTCAAATCCAGGGTTACGCTGCCCCCCGTGACGTGTCGTGCTCCCGGTGTCCAGAGGCTGCAGAGGGCGTGTAAAACTTCCAGACTTGGAGCAGGGGGTGTAGAGGTGACAGAGGAGATGAGGGAGCCATCAATGGATGCAGGGAGATGTTTGTGGCAGCAGGATGCAGGAGCTCAGCTGGGTGCTCTCCCAGTGACTTCCATAGGATTTCTGTGGCTCTCCCACAGCTCAGTGAAGCTTTGCTTTTCTCAGCCTGGGAAAAAACCTCTTTCCTCTCAACTGGGAAAGGTGGAGTGAGGCGAGGCTGGGGGAACACTGTGGCCGGTGTCACGGCAGGTGGGCACAGTCTGGCCCAGGGTTTCCTTGTGCCGGGGGGATTTGGCACCGCTGGGACCTCGTGATGGGCTGAGTCATGGCCTTCAACAGAGCACAGTGCACCACAGGGCCCCTGCTTCCTGCCCCCAAACCCCTGCACAGCTTCGGGGCTGAGATCTTTACATCCTGGATTTTTAATGTGGAAATCTGAGGTTCTTGCACAGTAACAAGAGCTGGGAATGGGGTGACAGATGCAGAAGCATCTCTGGCTGCCCCAGGGTCCCTCCGTCACCATGGGGTCAGTGCCTTGATGACATCACAGCAACCCAACACATCCTCTGCACTAATATTTAATTTTCTCTTCTGGCTCCAAAGTCTGTTTTTATGAGAGTATTTTCCCATAGACCCAACAACAAATGTCAGGTTGACCTAAGGGTTGTTCCTGCCTCAGTCTTCTTCGGGCTCCCTCTTCTCTGACCAGCCGGGTACAAGTTGTTTTGAGCATAATTGGACTGTTATAAATCATCCTCTGCCTCTCTTCCCTTCCACGAGGAACGTTCCCACGTGCTGATCCACAGCTGGGGTTGTTTTGTCTGTCAGCCTCTGTGCAATCCTGCACCTCTGCAGCTGAGCAGCACATGGCAGCTCACCCAGCCTCGCCCAGACCCACCCCGAGCTCCCTCCAGCTCTGCAGGAACAGGATTCACTTGTCCAACCAAATAGTGCACCTGCTCTGGGATGGGCTGGGGGTGGGACACGGGTTCAGGTTGGTGGGATGATCCAGAGAAGCTGTGGCTGCCCCATCCCTGGGAGTGTCCAAGGCCAGGTTGGAGCAACTTGGGCTAGTGGAAGATGTCCCTTCCTGTGCTGGGGGTGGCACTAGGTGGTCTTTAAGGTCCCTTCAACCCAAACCTTTCCATGATTCCGTGACCACTGCTGTCCAGCTCTGAGCCCAGCCCATGGACCAGCCCCGAGAGTGATTGTGTTTTTCAGTCCATCCCAGCCAAAGGTGGGGAAGTTCATGACCATTCCCACCTCTGTTCTCCACCAGAGCAGGTTGCTCCAAGCCCCATCCGGCCTGGCTGGTTCCCACTGCTGCTTTACAACCAGGTGTTTTTTGGAAACCATCTCAAACACCTTCGTGCCAGGTCACAGGAAGGACGGGGTAAGGAAACCCTGCAGTAAATACCACCATGGGATCAGATTCCTGTTTGTTTCCCATGAACTCAGGGCGTGCACAGTCAGCCCCAAGGGCTCTGCCTTTCCCTTACCACTGGGGCCAAAGCACCAACTGAGCCTCTTCCAGACAATCTGAGCCAGGATCTGCTGAGCTCAGAACGTCTCCTGCTGAGAGAGGCCTTCCAGGTGCTTCTGTCTCATTCCCGCCCACTTTCCAGAGCATCAGGCCTGATGGCAGGGGATAGAATGGGATGAGCTTTAAGGTCCCTCCAACCCAAACCATTCCATGATCTCTGCCAGGCACCCAATGCCCCCACAGCCGGCAGAGCGGCACCACTGGGATCCTGCCCCGTAACACTGACCAGCTGCACCTCCCAAACGCTGCTGGCTCAGTTTTCATCACCTCAGAGCTTCAGCACGAGCCCTAAAATGCTGAGACAGGCAAACATGCAGAGAGCCACGGAGTGAACTCCGCTTCACCTCCCTCAGCTGCGCTCCGTGGCTGCCCTGGGTGCTGGAGGTGCTCCAGAGGGACAGCGGGAATTCTTTCCATGGACCCCCTCTGGTGCAGGGCTCCCTTGGGAACAAGCGGTGAGGGGGGAGGTTCCATTCAGTGCCTGAGTTGTGAAATGTTCTTTCGAAGCCCTGCAGATCCCTTGCTCTGTCCCCAGGGGATGTTTGTGCAGCCCGATGAAATCCCTGGAGCGTGGGGGAGGTGTGTGCTGGGACAGCGGGTGCTGCGCGGGCAGGTGTTAATGGGAGCACTGGCAGGGCCTCTGTCAGCACCCAAGGAACTGATGGACAGGAAAGGATGTCTGAAGACAGGGGGTTTCATAAGCCAGGAGTAACTGCTTGTGCTGCTGGGAACCAGTTGTTCCCTGTTATCTCCTGGCCGGGCACGGAGTGGGATGGATGGGGCAGCTCCTGCTGGAGGGAACAGCAGAGCTGAGCAGGACACTGATGTCCTGCCAGAGCTCACACAGGATTTATATGTCTGGTTTTGAGAGGGGGTGACTGTGGGCCTGGGTCAGGGATGGTGGGAGCTCTCAGAGCCATTCCTGTGGCTTGGTGTCGATCCCAGCTGTGCCAGCGTTGTGCTGCCCTGCACACCCCGACGTGTGTGTGGAGAGCATTACCTGCTTTCCCCTTTGCACACCCAGCCTCCCAAACCTCTAACTGCTCCCACTTCCCCTCTTCCAACATCTCTTGTTTTCACTTGCCCTCGGATGAGGCTGAATTGATCTGCCCACCCCTTTGAAGGGGTCAGTGTCCCCCTGCCCGTGTGTGGGATGTGGCAGGGCGGGACGTGTGGGATGACCCTGGGGAGGAAGGTGCCCCCAAAACTCCAGTGAGCGGCTGCTGGAGCCACAGCTCCTGCTCTGGGCTCACCCCGCACCCACAGAGCCCCTCTGCCCTCCCAGCCGCCTCTGTTCCTGCTCTTGGGGGTTGTTGCAACACCAGCACTCGGCCCGTGAGCTGTTCAGATCGTTCCTGTGATAGGCAGGGGCTCGCCTGTGTCTCCCCTGTTGCTCAACGAGCTGCAATCCAGCCGGGCGCGACTGAGCTGCCTCCGCTCCCTGCATCACCCATCGCCTTGCAGGGAGGGCTGGCGCTGGGCTGGCTGCTCCTGCCAGGCTCTTTGCCTTGCCCTGCCCTCTCTCACGCACTCCCAGGCAGGCGCTGCCTCTCCCTGCAGCCCGTGCTGCGCTGCGCTCTCGCCGGGGGCTGTGTCCAACTGCAAGAGCTCTTGATGAATCACTTGTCACTGATAACGCGGGGAACAGCTGCACCGGCAGGACTCGGTGTACGAATGCTCCAAGAGCTTGTTCTCACCCATTAACTGTGCTCAGGACAGGCTGCCCAGAGCACGGCAGGGTCACCCCACACTGGATGCAAACCCTGGGAGAACGGGAATAAGGTGCCAGTGGGGGCCAAGGCTGAGCTCCCCAGAGAGCAAAGCTCGGCCTGAGCTTGTGCAGGTGTCCCAGCCAAGGGACAGCGAGTGTGGAGAGGCACTGAGGACCTGTGGCTGCCAGACACCACGATGCCTCTGACAACCCAAATCCTCATCGTCCCACTGGGCAATGCCAGGTGAAAATAGGGAAAAGGTGCGAGTACATCTACCTGACCCTGAGGGATGCAGCATCAAAACAGCCTGTTCCTGCTGCAGGAGCATCCACCACCCCTGGAAGTGTCCCAGAAAGGAGGGGATGTGGCACTGTGTGATGTGGTTTAGTGGCCGTGGGGTGCTCGGTCACAGGTTGGACTCGGCCTGGAAGTGCCACGTGAGCATCAGCCGCTCCGTGAGCTCTGTGCTCCTGGGTCCGTGTTGCAAACATCTGGCAGGCTCTGGGTTGTTTGTTTTTCCAGGCTCACACACATTTTAGTCATTTCTGCTGGGGAGGCCACGGTGCTCTGCAGGAAACGAGCCTGGCCAGGGCAGATCTGGGCTCGCTTTGGGAGGGAAGCTGGGACGGTGAATATTTGCCCTGTGGCATCAATTTCCTGTCTAACATTCTCCAAAAAGCAGCTGGAAGTCGCCCAGGAACACAGCTGGGTGTATGTGTGCCTGGCACCCTCCTACAGACCTGAGAAGGAGCCCTCGGGCTTTCCCTCCTCTTGTCACAGCCCTTCCTCCCTCCCGGATCCCAGCCCCATCCCTTTGCTGGAGAGCTCCTCTCCTCCGGAAACACCAATTCATTATCCAGCTTAATGGCCCATGTGGAAAAGTGCAGATCCTGCCTCGGGAGAGGGTGATGCAATGGGTAGGAGGGAGGGAGGGAGGCACTGCCAAGGCTCCCAGAGCCTCCTGGGCTGGGCAGGCACCGCAGAACCACTTGACCTTTTAACCACAGTGAATTTTAACAATTTCCTTTATGAGGCTGACGTGTGGTAGCTCAGTGCCATGTCCACTGCTGACATGCTTTGGTAGGAGCTGGTGGGATGGGAGGACATAGGAATGTAACTCATCAGTCGCAGGGAATTGCTGCTCCTTGCTGTGTAGTTACAATAATAACCAAAAAAATCCCTTGGAACTGATTTATTTCAAATGTGACTTACTCAAGAGTGAAATTTTGTTGTGGATTTCATGTAAAAGGCTTTTAACGGCTCAAGTTTCACATGTCATGAGTACAGGTTTCATAGAATCACAGAGTATCCTGAGCTGGAAGGGACTCACAAGGGCCATCAAGTCCAACTCCTGGCCCTGCACAGGACACCCCAAAAATCCCATATTCTATCTAATCATATTCCATGATTCCCACAAGGGCGAACATCAGCTGACAAAAGCTGGTTTCGTGTGACGCCCAAACCGAACCCTTCATCCATGTTTTCACCGTCCTTCTCAGGAAACTCATTTGGAACAGACTTTCTTTGTCCCTTCCCAAACCGTTTGCAGTTGCTGGTTGTGGTTGTGGAAATGCTTTATTTGAATAGTTACAGGAATAAATTTCAGCCTGGGCTGGGTTTGGCTCCAGCCCCATCCCGGCAGCGCTGGAGCTGCTCCGGAGGCTCCATGTGGATCAGCTGTGCCCTAAGAGGCTCAGGGTCCAGCTGAGGGCACAGCACCCCGGGTGTGTGAGCACAGGGCAGGATTAGCTGAGCAGCAGCAGCAGATTGCTCAGATTAGCTGTGCCGGGGGCACAGGGCTGGGGGGAGATGCCACATCCATGGGGAGCGTCCCTGATGGCTCCTGACACCGCTCCCGCCCCGGGGCAGCCGGGCTGGGGCCCGACATCCCACCCTGCACGCAAACCCTGGGACCCAACACCCCCATGTCCTCCAGCATCAGCGGAGATGGGCTCTGATCTCATCAGTCGGGCAGGGCTGAGTCACAGTCGCAGAAATCACACACTGGTTTGTGTTGGAAGGGATCTTAAAGCTCATCTCGCAGGGACACCTTCACCAGACCTGAGTGCTCAGAATTGAAACCTTATTTACAAATCAAACACGTGCTGAAAGTCAAGCCCTGCCCTGATACAGGGCACTACTTGAGGGGTTGGGTTTTGTTCTTCTTTTTCGTACCGAATCATGTGCTGTGACAGCAGAAATAATGTGACTGAATTTCTTTGGCAATCTGTTTGTCTGTAGCGTATCTCGAGGCTTGGGAGGGGAGGTAAAGCCCAACTAGCTGTGGATGTTGTCCTGAGCGAGGCTGTCACCGCCCCAGCTGGGGGGTCACTACCTGTCTGCACAAATCAGGGGATTTCTCTGTCTCCCAGGGTCCCTTTTCCTTTTGCTGTGCCCTGTAAGGCCAATTAACGTGGGCGGGTGTTGTATAAACATGCCCAGAACAGACCCTTCTTCCAGGAGGACCTCAGTAGCTCTTTCTTCCTGTGGTTTGCATTAGCTATTGCTACACTTTATGGATTAGCAAGAATGCTAAAAGCTGTGGCAAAGCAATCCTGGCTCTTGCCATCCCGAAGTGTTCCCGGAGTGAATTTGAATGAGTCAGCTTCGAGAACGGACTGGTGGGTCCATGTGTAACCAGACCTCTGGAAAATGTGTACAAAGGCAATCTGATCAGCCAGCTGTATAAATATCCCACTGACCTCTTCCTCTCAGACAGTGTAATTCCCTGGGAAACTCTGTTTCCAAGGGAAAACCACGGGAAAGTCTCATAAATGTTGCTTTCCCAGCCTGCCAACGGGGTGTTTGCAAAGGGAGTCACCCACGGGAGAACCCCAGAGGATCTCCCTGGGACAGGCATGCTGCAGGGATGGCTTGTTTCCTGGGATAACACTGAGCTCCAACCATCCTCCATCCAACTGAGCTGGGATTTTTGTGGATGTTGTGTCTTTAAGACAATTATGAGGAACCTACAGCCCCTGACATCCCTTTCCTGGCTCAGGGATGCTTGATTTTTTTTTTTCTGTTTTTTCCCATGTTAGGGTGGGATAACATGAGATGTGTTTTCACGTGTGGTCTCCACTGGTATTTGAAAGGCCCTCAGGAAGGAAAGATTTTTCACTGTTTCTTCTTCTCCCCGTGGGTTTGAGGGGATGTAACTGCACGAGGAGGCAGGTTGGGCAGCAAAGCTGTTCCCCCTCCCTGTCCTACCCTAGAGTGCACGAGGGACCTGGGCTGTACCAGAACAAACACTGGAGACCTGCAGCTCAAACAGCAGAACACCTGAATTCCACATCTATCAACGTGCATTAATTCTCAGGATCATGGGAAAAACGAATGCATTTGACAAGGAATGATGAAGCCGTGGTAAAGGACACAGAGGCTTTTAGAGAGGCGAGTTTTGGAAACCTTGAGCAAATGTAGGATTTAAATAGAGAAATGTCCCTGTGCAGTAGCAATGGCTGTATGATAAAATGGTAAAACTCTGAGTGTGTGGGCTGGGGTAGGGCTGATGTGGGGCTGGGAGACAGGGAAGCTTCCAAATCCATCTGGATAGAGAGGAAGGGGAGAGTTTGACCTCTGGAGGAAACTTGGAGTGGGAAGAAAGGGAGATCTGTGAGAAAACCCAGGGAAGGAGGGTCCTGGGGGTCTTCTATAACCTCAGACTGTCCGTGGGCTGTCCATCCTCTCCCTGCTTTTGTCCTCACTACCCACACTGTGGAAAAAAGCCTCATATATCTCATCGCCCTCAGCATTCCCCAGGGAGAGGGGCCCAGCAGAACCCTGCCAAGCAGGGAGAAGGGGCTCCCAAAACCACCCCCCAAAACCCACTGGGTGATTTTGATGTTCTCACCTCACCTTCCAAGCCCTGTCATTTCGAAATGAGCTCTTGGGGTCAAATTTAACATTCTTGCTTTCAACAAAACAAGCAAACAAAAGGACAAGGTTTCCTTTCTCGTTTTTATTGCTGTTTCCAATCCAGCTCTGTGATGCTATTTTTAGAATCCTGTGTTTTAATGCTGGGGGATGAATTGCTGGGATTTCCCTTGGCTAACATGAAATAGAGGATCTGCTCTTCGGTATTAGCAGCCAGCCAGGAAATCCATGGCTGGTGCCAAAAACGGGCCTTCCTTCATAAATCTCTATTTATTTTCATTTCCCTGTGCAGCAGTGACGTGCCAGGTCAGCTGTGCTGGGTTCTGACACATTTGTAGGGCCATAACACGGGAGGCTGCGCTGGAAATGAGAGATTTGATTCACACACAGCTGGGAAATGCTGGTTTTCAGGAAATCGGGGAATGGGGCTATTTTCTGATCCCTATAAAGAGCTGGCAAAAGGCAGTTGTTCCACGGGGAGCTTTAAATGTGTGAAAATATAAGAGATGGATCCTGTATGTCTGATTGCCTTTAACAGCTTGACAGAATTGTCTCTAATTGATCACAGGTTTATTACAAGGCAGGAAAGCTGCTCACCCCTCTCTGGATCCTGGGTAATTTCCAAACCACTCGTGTCCTGTTGCTGCTGTGGCCCGTTCCCCTCAGCCAGGAAGGCCTTGTGTGGTCAGGATTATGTGAGGCACTTTTTAAAGGTCTGTTTCTGAGAGTTCTGAAAGGCAACACCTACATGTAAGTCACTGCCATCCCTAAAATAACCTGCAGCTCCGGGCCCTTTGACATTCCTGGTGAGCAGGGCACCTAGGGGGAACGCAGGGCACCCACGGGGAATGCAGAGCAGCATTTGAGTCATCGCTCTGGACAGGGAAAGGTTCCTGGAAGAGGCTCCCCAGCGGTCATGGCCCCAAGGCTGCCAGAGCTCGAGGAGTGTTTGGACAATGCTCTCGGGCACAGGGCAGGATTGTTGCACTGTCCTGTGCAGGGCCAGGAGTGGGACTCGATCCCTGTGGGTCCCTCCCAGCTCAGGATATTCTGTGATTCCATGGAATCCATTCCACACCTTGTGCAGTGTGTGAGGCAGTGGCCAATGAACAGATACTGAGGCCTCAGTTCATCTCAGAGCGGATCCCTGGAGGCTGTGAAGCCCCAGGGAACACTCCCCACTGGAATGGGCACCTGATGAGTGGGGCATGGCAGCAGTACCAGCAGAGAGGCACAAGTGCAGCAGGAGCAGGTATGGGACTTGTAATCGTAGAATCATGGAATCATTAATGTTGGAAAAGACCCCTAAGATCGAGTCCAACCATTACCCCAGCACTGCCACTAAACTGTGTCCCCAAATGCCATATCCAGGTGTTTTCTGAACACTTCCAGGGATGGTGACTCCACCACTGCCCTGGGCATCCTGGACCAATTCCTGACCACCCTTTCCAAGAAGGAATTTTCCCAGATCCCAAACCTAAACCTCCCCTGGTGCAACCTGGGGCTATTTTCTCTTGTCCTGTTGCTCATTTCCTGGGAGAAGAGACCAACTCCCACCCGGCAGGAGATGGTCTTTACGGTGCTTCCAACCCATGCCACAATTCTGTGATTAAAGCACAGCCTCCACCCTTTGGCACCACCAAGAACTCTGCTGCTCTTTGCACAAGCAGAAGGTGTCTGGAGGAGGCAGTCAGGCAAAGGCCCACCCCGGAACTGTGGGAGAGCCTGAGTGGGGCTGGATTGTTTTGGGGCAGGGACTGGCTCTTATCAAGGTTTAGAGCACCAGGTACCATAATCCTGCTGGGGCCTCCAGGCGTGACAGCTCAATAAATATTGAATGTGCCCTTAATCTTGGGGTGGGGAGCATGACTTGTACTGCCAAGGAAGTGCTGATCCTCCCTTTGTGTTGCACTGAGATACTACCCGGGGTAAGGGCCCCGTACCAGCGCGATACCGCACTGCTGTGCTCGGGGTATCGCACGCAGAGCAAACAGCAACACGGCACAGCTCTTGTCCCACAGGCACCGAGCCCAGGTCAGCCACTGACACACTGCACAGCTCCCAAAATCAGTCTTCGAGTGTCTGATTTGGATCCTGGAAAGGGAGGTTCTCTCCCTCTCCCTGAAAACAGGGTTCGGTGTGGTGCCCTCCTGCAGAGGAGAGGGAAGAAGGAAGAGTGCAAGGAGAGGGGGACATGTTGTGTCCCAGTGAGCTGATCCCAGCCCCCCGGGCTGCCAGGCACCCGAAACCCTGCTGGGGGAAGTGAGCAGTGCTTTCCACCCGTTCCCCAGCTGCTGGTTGGTTTGGCTGGAGAAGGTTTCCTGCACACCTTGCAGAACAAACACAGCCTTTCCTCTCACCCTTGGAAAGAAAGGCCACCAGACAAAGGTCAGGAGGCTTAGGTTTGTGTGTAATTGTGTATTCTGTAGGGAAGGAAAACATGGGTTGTGAAAGGAGGCTGGAAACTGTAGGATGCAAGGCTGGTTGTTCTACATGGCTTTCCTGTGGCGAAGGACGTGACTGATGCCCTGTGACAGCCCGTGCGTGGAGCCTGCTGCTCCTGCTGCTCCTGCTGCTCCTGCTGCTCCTGCTGCTCCTGCGGGGCACTCTGTCACTTCTCACCATCACAACACGGAAGGAAAACTCCTTGGTAACGAAGTTTTCTGTGATGAAATGGAGGAGCAGGAAAGCACTCGCCACAACCGTTGGGAATAAATTCACTGTGAGTTTCCTTGCAGCGCTGTCGATACATGGTGAATTATGTATTGCACTGTCCCTGAGTGGTGTGGTGGGGGCGTGGAGTCCTGATTGACAGGAGAAGACCTCTGGTTTTAAGCCACGAGCTGCTGCACTTTCAGATGGACCCAGAAAGTCCCACCTGACTCCCCAGCAAGGCCCAGCCTTGCACATGTGGCAATGAGATGTAGGTTGTACGTTGCTGTTGGGGATTCCTTGGGGTGCAATTTCACCCCCATGATGTATCTGGGCAACCTTTGGTCTGCCCTCACTTGCACCTTGGAGGCTGCAGCCTCCGTGGGCTTTCAGCAGAGGGAATGAGGTGGCCAAATCTCCTCTCAGCCCTCCTGCCCCAGCCTTGGGCCAGCCAGGAGCTTCTTGATTTCAGGCTGTAGAAAACCTCTGGCGAGTTCTATCACCATGGAGTGTCAACACAGCTTGAGAACTGTGGCTGCAGGTCACCAGGGATGGGGGCAAAGCTACTGGTGACATGTTGTGTAAACAGGAAGAAAACATGCCTGTTCCCTGGGTGACTCCATAGTGACTGGGAAACACTGTCCCATTTCACAACCATCCCCTGCCTTCCCCAGGTCACGGTTGCCGGCTCTGCCACTGGATCTGCTGCTGTGAGGTGAGTGCAAAGGCTGGATCCAGCCCTTGGCTCATCCTGACACGTCCTGTGTCTCCCTAGAGACTGCCTGAGAGGCAGGTACACCTCTCACTGTAGGCTCTGAGCTCGGGTTGGTGCTGGAATTCAACCTGTGCCAGCCTCAGCCGGGGGGAAGCACTGAGGAAATCACAGTGGCTCCAAGGTCACTCCACCTGCTGAACCCCCCTGGAGCTCAGCAAAACCAGCCAGCACGTGGTTTGCTTTCCTCAGGAGCTGTGGACACCTCTGTGTGCAACTCTGACAACACAGTCACAGAGAAGGTGGGTTGGGAGGGAACTTACAGCTCACCCAGTTCCAACCCCCCACCATGCAGTCCCCACTCATGGTCCCAAACATCTCATCAGCTCGGAGCCTCTGCTGGCAGCTGGGCCAAATTCTTCAACAGGTTTTTTTTTCTGGAACACACCACAAAGAAACCTAAAGCTTCTAAAGCCATTTTGTCTAAAATCTCCTTTCTTAAATCATTTAGGATCCTTACAAGTAGCTGTGTATGGAAACCATCCCCTGCTGACAGATAATTCACAGGAATGGGGTGGAACTGGTGATGCTGAGCAGGTCATCTCACTCGCACGTGCTACGGGGCACCCAAAGCAACCACCCTGCAACTTCTCCTGCAGCTTCCTGTGGCAGCTCCCTCAGAAACCACCTCTCACGATGGTGGTGCCTGACATAGCTCATTTAACTCCCCGGGCTCTCACGAGCTGCCAGCTCAGCTGCCATCAGCCACAGGTGACCTCAGGTGGCCACAGGTGACCTCAGGTGGCCACAGGCCACAACAGCGGAGCTCTCTGAGTGCATTTGCTGGTCGGAACGATAAGGGAGCAGCCAAGTCCAACTCCTTCGGCCATCACCTCCCCCAGTATCTACCTTCAGATCCCAAAAATAACCACTTTTGCACTTCAGTAAACATCACCTATATTTTGGATAACAAAAATACAGCCCCCACGTTGGACGGGGTGTTGACCTTGCCCCATTTGAAGCCAATGGGTTTAACTGATGAGGAAACAGGTTTTAAAGCAAAGCAGGAAAAATCTTGTTCCGTCTTATTTCCGGACCCCGAGGGATGAGATACGGCTGCATTTTAACAACTCTGCTGTAGCAACAGCCTGCAATGAACATCCACGGGGCTCTTATCTCTTTGGGGAGATAAATTTGCATTGTCGGGCCAAGCCACAGAAATGCAACATTTGCACTTTCCTATCGGGATGTGCCAGGACATTGCACAGCAATTGCAAAGCAGGAGTGAGTAACTAAGGTGAAGTGGAGGAAGGAGTAGCCTGATCTGCCAACTATAAGCTGTTTTTTAAAGTATTTTAAAGGAGATGGAGTGCAGCCCAAGAAAAGCTCCAGAACTGTGTCAACAGTTTGTACCATAATACGATTTCAGGGCTTGCAAAGCCAGACTCTTCTCAGGATTTCTTATGGCTAATCCCATTCCCTTCACTGTCGGCTGGGAGACTGATGGATTGTTTTTGCATGCTGGATCTAAGAATGATACACAGACTGATATCACCTCCTCCATTCAAGTCAGCCCCTCCATCCTCCTTGGGGTGCTCTGTCCCCTAAACATCCTGGCTTCCTTCATTTCTATTTTCTCTTTATCTTTTCCTGTTTCACAGTGACTCCAGTTTCCTCATCACTGCCTGGTGTTTGTTCCAGTAGCTCACCAAGGCTGTAACATCTGTCCTGTTCCATCCATCCTCTCCCCCTTCCAATGGGAGGGCTCTGTGTGCAGTTTCTCTTTTGGCAGGATTTTCAGGTTTTGTTTTTTTCAGAGCCATTTTCCTCCCTCCAGCTCCTGTGTTTAAATTGGGCAATGGGAGGTCGCTGGTGGCTGGGGGCAAGGGGAAAGATTGATGGGGCTTCTGTGTTCCCGTGGGAGTTTCCTGGCAGGCTCCTGGGAAACTGCTGAGTCCTGCAGGGATGAACCTCACCCTTATGGGAACAGTTCTGTCGTGCCACCATCCCCATCATCCCAGAGCACTAGATCTTAGAGATATGCCCTTGAATGCCTTAGAGAACAAAACCTCCAACCCCTCTGCACCTTCTCCTGACGTCTGGGCTTTTGCTTGGACATTCTGACAGGACAAGAGGAAACAGCCTCAAACTGTGCCAGGGGACATCAGAAGGAACTTCCTCATGGAAAGGGTGGTCAGGCCCTGGAAGGGCTGCCCAGGGAGGTGGTAGAGTTCCCACCCCTGAAGGTGTCCAAGGAAGGACTGGCCGTGGCACTCAGTGCTCTGGGCTGGGGGACAAGGTGGGGATGGGCACATGTTGGACTCAATGATCTTGGAGGTCTTTTCCAGCCCTAATGATTCTGGGATTCTCTCCCCAGGTTAATCCTCCTGTTAGCTGGATGCCCTCTCCCCCTCCATGCCCATTCCCAACCGCTTGACTGCCGGAGCTGCCTGTGCTCTGTATTCCCTTCTCACCCCAGCCTTGTATCTGTGATGCTTTTCCTGGCATCTTTCCCAAGTCCTCTTGCTGCCAAGTCAGACTCAGTACAACCTTCTTGTATTCCCTTTCAAATCCTTCCCTATGGTGGCAAATAAACCCAGTGTCCTCCACACACACACGTTCTTGATATCATCCTTGACAGCTCTTCACTTCTGGCACTCAGCTGCTGCTTAACCATACGGATTCCTGCTCTGAGTCACCTCATGTGCTCTTGCGGCCAAGAGCTTGGCTTTGATTTGGCAATGTCACGGTAGGAGCACTGGGATCTCCTCCCTCAGGATCCCATTCCTGCCTCGTGTGTCCCACTGTCATCAGCACACTCCTGTTCCGCTCTGCTCTGAGCCGGCATTGTGGCGCCTTTGGAGCTGGGACCATGCCCTCACCCCTGCCCTGCTGCACAGCCCACCAGTGCCCTGCACGCCCCACCAGTGCCCTGCACACCACACCAGTGCCCTGCACACCCCACCAGTGCTCTGCACACCCCACCAGTGCCCTGCACACCCCACCAGTGCTCTGCACATCCCACCAGTGCT
>VXAY01004089.1:523989-562759 GCA_013399855.1 Oxyruncus cristatus
CCCCCCGGCCTCGGCAGCTCCCGGACCCCGCCGCGGGGCCTGCGGCAGCACATGGAGCGGCACGGCCCCGTTCACGCGCTGCCCGAGGAGATCCGCAAGGTACGAGCTGTGGAGATGGCAAAAAACCCCAACGTTTGGAGAGCAGCTCCTGCGGGAATTCAGGGGTGTTTCACTGTCCTGGGGGCACTGGTGCGTTGTGTGGTACATGTTGGTCCTGGGCTAGGGGGGTGTTGGGTTTCATCACTCTCTGTGCAGTGGAATGACACTAATTCTGTGGGAGCCCTGCAGAGGAGCACCTTGCTCTGCCATGGAGTTGTCACTGCAGGTGAGGCCCGGAGAACACCTCTGTGACTCCAGGTGAGTCCCAAAGAACACCCCTGTCACTCCAGGTGAGTTGAGTCTCAGAAACACTTCACTCGCTCCAGGTGAGTCTCAGGAACATCTCAGTCACTGCAGGTGAGTCCCAGAGAACACCTCTCTCTGTCCCGGTGTTGTCCCTCCAGGTGAGTCCCACATTTTCCCCTGTTATGGCGTGTTTTGCTGCTGTGAGTTTGGCATGACTGAGAGCATAACATGTTCCAGAGGAGTATCAACACGAATGGGAACAGAACATTTCCCTTCATCTTCCCTGGGATCTGCTCTTGGTGTGTTCTTTTGTTTGGCAGACAGATTATTACCAGTGTTACGGTGCTGCTGTCTGTGTGGGTTCATTTAGGAGGAGGTTCCACTCAAGTGGAACACGAGTCACTTCTTGTAACACTATCAGGTTTTTATTTCAGCAATAAAACACCCAGCTGTCCTCATTTCTTGGTCTGCATCTCATAATTAACAAGTCATTTAAAAGCTTTGTGTACTCAGGCTGGAGAAATCTTGCCTGGAATAGTCCAGGAAACTCTTGAGACAATTTCTGAGATGATTTCTGAGAATTCAAGGGTGGGTAAGATAGACAAAGGAAGGGAAACGGAATATTTGCCCTTAAAACAAGGAGGGGAGAAGAACCTGAGACACTTAGAGACTCATGAGCAGTTTTGGTAGCAGGAAAGATCCCAATATGTATGTTTATTTAGAAATTAGGTTTTAAGCATCAACAGGATAAGGTGGTGAGCAAAAGTCAGTGCAGGCTCCTCAGGGAAACAGTCATGCCAGATTGTTGGGGGAGAGCATTGTTCTGGATCTAGTTACTGCTCAATATTTCTTTAATGACTTAAAGCTGCAGTTTGGTGGCACTTTTGCTGTCTGTGTCTGATTTGGATCAGTTCCTGAGGCAGTTCCTGATCCGTGTGCCAGGCATACCCTAGCACAGGGAGGAAGCAGGAACAGAAAAGCAGTGACATTAATTCTGTCAGCAGCAGTTTCTGTCTGCTGGTTATCACTGAGCCAGGATCTTGGATTATGATGAGGAATACGCTGGTGCCAGTCTGGGAGGGGTTGGGAGCACTCTGGGAATACTACTGAACTACATATTCTCAGTAAGAATGAGATGTATTTAAAAAAAGTGAGTCCAATGCATCAATACAAAATCCACAGTAACCTCCTTGTCACTTGTCAGACAACACCTGTAATCAGGTCATAAGGAAAATTATATTAGCAAAGGGTTGTTACAAAGAAAGAGGCTCCTAATATATTGTAATATAATAATAGTTGTAAATATATAGTTGTAATATATTGATAATTGTAATATTAATAGTTGTAATAGGAATTGTATGTGAAACTTGGGCCTTTGTTATCCCTCTCTTCAGGGCTGTTGAGGCTTCAGTTCTGAGCTACTGTAAAAAAAAAAAAGACTGATGGGAACTTAGGAAAGAGCAAAAGTAGTAAAGAACTTACAAATCTCATGTTTCTGTGAAAGGGTGATGAGCTGGGTTTGCTCATTCTGCAAAATAACTGAGCAACAGTGTTCACATGTGTAGGGAGATGGTGGTTCATTTCCAGGTGCCAGTTAGGCTTTTCCTCACCTTTCTGGATGTGCTTGGGTTGAATGACATGAAACTGGAGCAGCTCACCCAGGGAGTTGTGGAATTCTTCCAGTGGGACTGTGGGAGCAAACTTCTCCCTCGGAGTAGAGGATGGGGCGGGAGGTCCTTCCAGCTCCCTCCGCTTCTGGGGATGTGCTTAACAAAAACGTGATGGGAAGGCACAGACTTTCTGGATTTGTGCAAGAACAGGCTTACGGTCCTGTCCCGTCCCATCCTACCCTCCACTCCACGTGGGATATGTGAGCTCCAAGGCAACAACAGCCCCGGATTGTGGGATCAGAGAGTGCCGGGGTTTTACACATCCTTTGGTGCTGCTCAGCCCTCGCTCATCCCCTCGCGTTGTAGCTGCACTGCAGTTACAAGGTACAGGCCCTGATTACAAGTCATTCTCACAATTTCCTGTCCTTGGATCTCCCATCTCTTATGTGCACATGTTCTCATTCCCTTGGCATTCTCTGCTGTTGGATTTTACAGCCTCTCTTCTGGAATCCCTTGGATTGCTCCTAACACAGCAGAGCTGGTGCCAGCTGTGCTTTGCTCAGCCTAAGGGAGCACATGCTCCCAACATGCAGCTTGCAGGCCAAGGGAACACGTGTGTGTGGAGGGAGCCTGTCAAACACAGGGATTTCAGCCTCAGAGTGAAGAATATTCCCTTCCTGGGAGTTGGTTTGGGCTGGTTTGCTGGAGGTTGGATCATACTGACAAGGGAAGGAGGCAGAGCAGAGCCCTTATTGTCCCTCTCCCTCGTGTTCCTGGTAGATGGAGCTCCACAAGCTGCTTATCAAGACTGTTTATTAAATTTTAAAGGAAGTTTTAACCTAGAGGGAAGGAGATTTCTTGGTAGCTTGTTAATGAAGCAATAAACATGAAGGGACTTCGGTTCTTTGTGTCCTGACCAATTTTGCCTTAGAGAATTAGGTAAAAATTGTACATGCTTTGCTCTCTTTCTCATTTCTTCTGCTGCTCTCCAAGCTCTTTCTCACCAGATTCATCGCAAGATGGGTGAAAAAAACCCCAACAGCTAAATATCCACATGCCCAGTATTACAGGATATTTTTTTTGTATTTACAGTTGCATACTTCTTAGAAACTAATTGTAGGTAAAGATCTACCTCACTGGCTTGTAATGCCTAATTGTGATGTATTTACAAGTCTTAGAGTTTCTGCCATCAACCTCAGCCTCAGAGGTGCCCCAGAGCCCAGGAGGGTACAGAAGGAGTTAGTGCTTCCTTCACTCCAGTGTCATGGATGTGTATCGTAGGGGAGGTCTGGTTTTGCTGGCTGGTTGGTGTTTTGGTTTCGTTTGATTCTTCCTCAAGACTTTCATATTTCACCTTGGAGGTAGATGAATCTTTTTTATGCTGCTGAACTTTAATTAAGGTTCTGCTGTTGTCAAGTCTGTGGAAGTTGATGGGAAGGTGCAGCTTTGAAACAGGAAACAGAACAACAACCAAATGACCCCAAGTCCTCAAACAAAAAGTTATATTTAATCTCATATTTTATTTGGCAAATAAATGCTCTTTGCTGGCGTAAATCCTAAAATTAATGGGGCAGAGAATACCCTTCGAGATTAGCCGTTCTGTCACCCCGGGAGCTCAGGAGATGGGGCAGGGCAGGAACTCTGAGGCTGTTACATGTGGGTACAGAACGTTCTGTGGTGTCTGGCTGTCCACAAATACCGTGTGCACCACGAGCAGCAGTGCTTACACACCACTCTTCCCACGTCTGCTATAGAGCGGGCACATTATGGGATCTTTATGAGCACATTACGTTATCTTTCACTTCTCTCGCTGTCTTGAACGGGGTTATTTGTTTTTAATGGGTTCTGGAACACGTAGTCCCAGCTGTGTTAGTAAGCTAAAGAGTCTCTCCCATCCACCAAGACTCGCTGGGTGGGAGGGAACAACGTGCCTAGGATGTACAATATTGGTACCGGCAGGGATTTAAAAGCAGATAATTTCCATTTGTGCTCTCCAGATAAGTGGTAGAATGGCCCTGTTGGCACCCACTTTGTAAATTCTTCTGGGGATGATGTTCCCAAGTTGCTTCACAGAGGTTTTCAGCACTTGGCTGTAGAATTTCTAATGTTTATGTGTCACTGGATTGTGAAGCTCCAGCTCTGGGATTTTTCTGAGTGTCTGTGAGGTCCTTTGGGAATGTAAGAAAATCCTGGAATGGTTTGGGTTGGAAGGGACCTTAAAGCCCATCCAGTCCCACCTGTGCCGTGGGCAGGGACACCTTCCACTATCCCAGGTTGCTCCAAGCCCCGTCCAACCTGGCCTTGGACACTTCCAGGGATGGGGCAGCCACAGCTGCTTTGGACACCCTGTGCCAGTGGGTGTCCTCCCAACAGTGAAATGTTACCTGTTGATTTGGAAAAAGCACTCCCAGACAGTAAAGGCAGCTGCTAAATTACCCTTTGTGTGGTGGGTTTTGTTGTTCAGTGCTTTGTGGTTCAGTTCTGAGCTGGAAGGTGCTGTGACACATCCTGGGAGAGCTCGGGAGCCCCGGGAAGGTCTGCCTGGGCTGGGGACACGTGTTGTGTGTTTGCAGGGCTCGGGTGAGTGGGAGCAGCTCCCAGCAGGGCACTCCAGCCTTTTATGATTCATTAGTCCGATTTCCTCACGGGCAGGAAAAAATCCAAGCTACCTGAAATCTGAGTGTTATTTCCTGCCGTGACAAACTGATTATTTCAGGGCATGTTTTGAATGAAGCCACGTTCTGGTTTCACTCCAAGCCTATTTCTACACTGTTCATATGTATTCAGAGCAAGCACTGGGATTTGTTTTTTGCAACTGTGATTTTATGGAAGTGGAGCAAATAATTCTGTTTATAGCATGGCCCAGCAATACCAGCTGGATTGCTTTTTGGTAGATGCTGACTGAAAACTTGGCTCAAAATACACTTTTTTTCTTTTAAAAGAAGTGAAGTTTCTACCGTGACTCTTAAAAATCTTTCTTTGACTAAAGCAAATATCAGTTTCAATCAGATAACTCTTCATTTTGCATATCCAGCAGAAGACTCCTAGAAAATCAGTGGTGTGGTTTGAGTCACGATTTCTTTTTGTGTAACGGGGATTGACTGGTTTGTCAGGAGAGGGACATGAAAGTGGTATGGGAGAGGAGTGAAAAAAAAAAAGATAAATTTGGATAATAAGGTAGAATAAAATAACATACAGGAAAAATTTAAGAGCACTCAGCTGCAGCATAATGATTTTTTTTTTCTTGAGTTTTATGGATTCAGCCACAAGTTTAGTTTTTTTATTATTTGACCAGTCGTTGCTGGAGCAATGTCAGTCCTGCCAGATCCACCAAGGAGCAAGAGGTGTCACTACAGAGTTATGTGTCTGAGGAACACTTGGGGGTGTTGCAAGGAGCTTCTTCACCAAAAGGGTTGTCCAGCCCTGGCACAGCTGCCCACAAAGTGGTGAAGTCCCCCTCCCTGGAAGGGTTCCAAAGAGGTGTGGATGTGGCACTTGGGGACACAGTGGGGCCTTGGCAGCACTGGGGGATGGTTGGACTCCATGCTCTGAGAGGGTTTTTCCAACCCAAACAATTCAGGGATCCACGTGCTGGAGCCTGTAATATCAAAGCCCTACTAAGTGAGAAAGGAGCTCATTTTTACTTGACCCCGAACTCAGCTCTTCACTGTGGTGATTTCTGTGGGTGGGTCTGAAATGTCCGAGCAGAAGAAGTGGTGCACGGGCTGACACACCCTGGAGCTGCTGCTCAACTTGAAATGGTATCGATTCCTCTCTCCTCACTCAAAAGGCTAAAAATGGTCCAGGCCACCAATTTTTTTCCTTTTTTCCCTTATAACTTACGCTCTGCAGACGGAACTGAGTCAGACAGATGTAATTTGAGTGATTATCCCTCTTGGCTCAGCTTTCCATTGCCCTTGGTACCTAAAGAAATCTTTGTAACCATGGAATAATATCAGTGCTTCCAAACCCAAGTGCAGATGCTTTAAAGCGTCTGGTGTAATGTGTGTCACAACTGTGGCTCAAAATCCTGTGGATAAATATCTTCCTACTTCAAGCACTTTGTCCTCAGTGAGTTTGTTTGTTTCATTCCTCATTGATTTTTTCTCTTCACTGCTTCCCCTCACTGCTCAGGAAACACAAGAGCTCCTAATCAGAACTCTGATAGTTTCCTTTTCTATTCCTTCCAAAGTGTTTTTCCCCTGATTTTTCTTTCTGCTTTGAGTTGAGAAGACCACAGTGTTTTGATCAAACGGAAACAGTGAAACATGGAATCTGAAAACATAAATAATTGGGTATTTAACACACCTTCTTAGTGGTTACTCAGCAATCAAATTATTCCAGAAAAGGTTGTTTGTCAGTGTAAGAACTAAGGAAAATTTGTTTCCTACAGACTTGTGTGTATTGCAGTGCTTGCAGGGTAATTATGAATGTACAGAGCAAGGTCCTGATTAAGGTCGAATTTCCTTTTCTGTTATTTTTTGACTAAGGAGCAAATACTTTTAAAGTGCAACCTGCTCTGCAATCCTTCCAGGTTTTTACTTCACCTGAGGAATGGGCGTGAAGGAGGACAGGACCCACTTCCAGCTGAGCCCAGAGAGATAATATTTGTTTGTTCTATGACTTCATTTATTTTGAAGTTCAATAACAAAAAATGTAAAAATTAGGAAGGTTCAGTACTTGCACAAAGCATTTGCAGGTCAGGCCCCCGATGATTTTCAGTTGTTTTCAGTCCCAGAACCCAGTGAAATTCCTAGCACTGTTTATTTGCAGGGCAGCACAAGAGCACCATGTTCTCTCTGGGATAAGAAACCCCTCCTGTGCTCCCTAAAGCAGCTCATTTTGTCCTTTTCAATATAGTAATTTCAGTGCTTTGGAACTTTATGGTAGTTATCCTGAATAACAGTTTCATATTTCCAAGCACAGTTTGCAGCTGCCAGGAAAAATAAACTTGCATTTTCAACTTCTTCAGAGCAACTGTAACCAGGGGTGTTTTAAACTGGAGCAATGCTAAGAAATGGGAAAATAAAGCTTGGCCAGGGCATCCTGAAATACCATTTTTATCAAGCTATATTTAAAGTGCTAAAGATTGTTGAATCATGGGATAATGAGCCTTTAATTTATAATTTTTGAAAACTGCTTTCTTTCCTCTAAGTCTGATTTCTTTCCATTTATCCCAGTGTCTCAAAATATCTCTATTTTTCTTCTTCTGTAAAACAAGGGATTCTTAATTTGATTTCAACTGTTTGCAATTTTTCACCTCTCTGATTTTGATAATTCACTCTTAGGATCCCTATAGCTGTTGGTCATTATGCAAGAAAAAATAACTGAAGAAAGGTTAAAATGTGTTTGAGTCTCTCAAACATACAATGGCTCTTCCAGCTACCACCCATGGTCCATCTTCCACATCTCCAAGTTTGCCAAGAGCTTTTCCTACCTCTTGCTCTGAGGGGTGTCTCAGCTGTGTCTGAGTGTCCTCTGATCTAGTCTTGATTCTCACCATCTCCTCTCCAATGAATTTATGCTAAATTTATCCCCAAACCAGGGGCAAACCTGTCAGGTTCAGGCCTCTGTGCTGGTGAGCAGGTGCTATGTGTCCTCTACTTCAAGATTAATGATTTGATCCCTTAGAAAATTGCATTTCTCAGTTATTAAATGGTCTTTCCATGAGCTGTGTGTTACGTACTCTGTAGTTTTTAATCAGCCATGAATATTTCATACCTACAAATGGGTTCTGTTTTCCACAGCACTCCAGTGCCATGGACACTACCTCATCCTCATTAATCCCTTACTCACTGGAATTATTTGTGTACAGATTGCTGGCTTACATCACTTCGTTCACTCCCCATTTATCTTGCCTGCTTCACTTGGACACCAGTTGCCAGAAAACCACAGGAAATAACATTTCTCTGGCTCAAGCGATCAGAGATTCATTAAGGAGATAACTTTGTTAAACACGGAGTTTTATTTTCAATTAATACACCAAACATAGCTCAGAGGTACTTTAGAATTCCAGTGGGAGTTCCCACACATTAGATTGCCAGGGTTGATACATCCTGTGAAGTTTCCAGTAAGGCAAAGCACTGCTGTAGCTTGGGTTCGTTTGGCTAATGCAGAATTTTTCTGTATTATTTGTTCAAGCAATAACATCATCTGATCATAAATGCTCTAGAGAATGAAGTGGTTTAAATTGCTCAGATTTACTGTTGTTACTTAGTGTCACTCAGGGTTTTTTTGTTCAATGTGTTTCTCACAAACAGTTTTACAATTTCCTGTCTCTCCAGATGTCCCGGGACGAGACGGTGTGTAAATACTGCGGGGTCAGCTACTTGATCCTCCACGAGTTTAAGGTGATGGAAGAGAAAGTCAAAGCCATGGAAAAGGAGATAAAGTTTTATGAAGGAAGCATCGAACGGGAGCAGAGGCTTCAGGCTGAATTACAGGCCCTGTACCGAGACCTGGAGCGCTATCGAGCTGCCAGTGAGTCCAAAACTGAAAGGTCAGAGCTCCTCATCTTCTCTGGTGACACTCCCCTGCAGCTTATTAGGGACTTTCATCCCAAAGAAGTTTAAAACACAAATAATAGAATCACAGAATGTGCTGGGTTGGAAGGGACTCACAAGGACCATTTGATTCTTTTATCAGATGCATCACATTTGATACTTTATGATATGATACTGTGATATGTTGTTGAAATCATCTTTCACAGTATTCCTTGGAAGCAAGTTTAAAGTTCCTTCCTGGTTTAGAAACAGTCCATACAATTACAGTGAGAGAGGGCCCAAGAAGGCACTGGGAGGTATTTCTCCTGCACACACTCCCAAAGGGAAATTAGAAATATTTCACCTTATCATCTTGAGTAAAATTGTAATATTTGAAATGAAATTGCACAGTGCTGGGAGTTTCACAGCTGTGAGAGTTTGACTGATTGTCTCATAGTAACCTGGTAAAGAATCCCCAGTGTTGTTGCCCTCAGAAGCTCAGGGTTCACTCTCTAAAGGGCTTATGAACATTTTGGGTCCTGCTTGTGCATTGTTCTTCAGGAGCAGGAGTCTGCAAATCCTTGCAGACATATATTGAAGGTTCCAGTTAATTCCCTTAAGAACTCCAGTAAGGAAGGATAGACCTCAGAGCCACGCTGGGATTTTCAGGGCACAGTGTTTAGAACCTTTAGGTGTGTTCTTTCAGCTCATGCTGACAGGTTTTATATCCTTTTCTATCCTCATATTTTGGAATGTATCATTATATTCCACTAATTGATTACAGTAGCACTGCAAACAATTAATACTTAGAGTCCACTAATAAAAGATACTTTATAAAAATGCAGCTGCTCAAGTTGACAACTGATGGAATAAAGGGGGACATCAAGGCCACCAGAAACTTCTTGGTAATTTTTTACTCATCTGAATGAAACTGTTTGTCAGAAGCTTTTTGTAAGAATGAGATTATAACTTTAATTACCAGCTCAGCCATTTGATTTTTGGGACCCCCAGTGAGGGTGTTCCTTTCATGTTCGCTCACACCAAGTGATCCAGAACTGGTAACATGGAATGCTTTGGAAACCTGCTTTTTTTGTTTGAGAATCACTCGAATATTGTTAAGAATGTAATGTTGCTATTAATGGATTTAGTTAGGCTTTTCTTTGCTAATCTTACTAATAACACACTGATTTTGGAGCACAAGCTCCCACAAATTTGAATGAGATCACTCTACTCACAATGTTTCTTGCAATATTTTTTCAATTAAACTGAACATCCTCAACCCCCCCCCCCCAATATTCAACATTTTCTTTGGTTTTACATCATGTTTTTAAAGAGCTGTTTGCTCCTTGTCCCTTTAATGACCCTGGGTGGCAGAATTCAGTGTGTGAGCAAATGCAGTGACAGCACATTCTTCTTGGGGAGGATCATTTGCCAGAGCTAAACTGGAAATTTTCATTGAGCTGCCTTTTTGTAGTAGAGCTGGAACAGTTAATAAAAATTTTATCTCTGCACTTTTCCCCCCTGAGGCTCGACTTGATTTAAAAGCTGCTGAAATCAAGTGCAATACTTGCAGTAGGCTCCCACTCCAGCCATAAATCAACTGTTGTGCCTTGTTAAATAACTTGTCTAAATATTCCTTATCTTCTCTTCACTATCCTGGGCCTCTCTCACTACCTTGTGCTGTTGGCATAAAGTCACTATTCACCATCCTCATTTCTGGGTCTGGCAGGGCTGACAAGTCATTCCTCCCAGAAGCCAAATATCCCCTTTTTTAAATTTTATCTCTGGGAGACCAAGGGATTTAATCTTTCTTGTCAGTTCAGACTGGTTCATTTTTATATTCCTATTAGGGAGGTTTTGCTGTCGTTTGTACCTGTGGTTACCCTTGAAAGCCCCCTGGGAACAGGAGCTTTGGCAGAGATTGGTTACCTGTTCTTTGGGATTTCGGGACAAGAAGGGCAGCTAACCAGGAGTTAGTTCCACTTAGCATTCAAGCCTTATTCCATGTTAAAATCAGTTTAATTTTGATAGTTAATTTAGTTTTGATAATTCTTGCCACATCCAATATGAGAAATGTAAAATACATTTAAATGCTAAAGGTGTACTCAGGTACCACATCCACAAGTTTTCTGAACATCCAGGGATGGAGACTCCACCACTGCCCTGGGCAACCTCGGGAATGAAAATGAGCCGCTGTTGGGTCTGGGCAGATCCTGCAGTTTCATGGAGCTGAAAATACCGTGGTGGAACTTTTTTGGGGCAGGATGTTCCAGGCTCCTCTGTGCCTCCTGGCCCTGCTGGCTCCAGGCAACTGGGGATGCTGGTGCTCCTCCAGTCCCTCTGGGAATCACAGGGAATACCGAGATGATTAGTTCTGATCTGGACTTGTGAGAGATGCCCTAAATCCCAACAAACAGGGTAATTGCTCCTGTCATTGCTTTAGGACAACGACTGTGTTCGCAACTGCTTGATTTTCTCCTCTGTTCTTCTGTCAGCACTGGGAGTTACCACGTCCTCCTTCCCCTCCCGCTCCGGGCAGGATCCCTCCTGTATTGCCCAGGAAAGCAGGGATGCAGGGATGGGCTGTTAATTCTGCCGGCTCAAGTGTGGACCAGAGGATGAGATCAGTGTGTTCCCACCATTCTCTCAATGCCAGCGGTTAATGATCCATGGAACTTTTCCTTTGTGCTAAAAAGCACCAAAATAACATGTTTGTTTTGCTCCCTCCTGGTGCCAGGAGAGTGCGACTGTCCTGCCTTTTCCACCGGTGCTTTTGTGTGGGACTGACCAGAACATGCTGAAAATGTCTCTGTTGTTATATCAGAGCTCTGCAATGGAAAGAGGAAGAAAATGTGTCTCTAATTATTTATCAGTTTCTTTCTTAAACCAAAAGATCTTCAAATATCCCATTCTAGACTAAGAATGGAAAATGAGCATCTGGTTTTCCCTGGATCCCACAGTTTTGGCTTGTTATTTTTCAGAGCTAAATCACTGCTTTTTTTGCTCATCTGCAAAAGTAGGTTTGAATTTCTGTAGCTGTAAGGGGGATGGACATTTCCTTGTTAGTGGAACAGTTCTGCTCCCAAACACAACCAAACAGATTGATTCTCTCCCCTCCTGCCTCCACCTCTGGGAAATTTGCAGATAGTTCTGGGGAAATTTTCTTAAAAAGGTTATGTCAGAAATTTCTTCAAATTTTTAATTATTTTTGGAGTGCTGTTTTTTTTTCTTTTTTTTTGTTCCAGTGATCACATTTCAGCCCAAAAACTTGCATTTTAACTCCCAGATGTTCAGTTCTGATTTTGTCAGGGCCCTGCAGATCCAAGTTTCTTTAACAAGACTAATATTTCTTAAAATGAGCGTTTTGCTGCAAATGTGCTGATCTATGTGTAACAGTAACTAATGCACTTTGATATTTTGTCTTAATATTATTATATTTTTCACTATAAATCGTTCTCATTTTCTGCTGCTTTTTACAGTTGAAGCCAAGGCTTCTGCCACCCTTTGGGTTTGTAAAATGCTTGTTGATTCAAATGCGATTTATTTATTTGTGACAGTGCGTCACCAGTAGGGAAACAGATCATTTACTCTGCATGAACAGCGAGTGCTGAAAGCTTCGAAAGGGGCTGGCTTGTAGCAGTTCCTGGCACTGGAGTTGTGTTTTGGGGCTGGAAGGCTGGTTTAGGATGGTTTTCTGCAGCAAACAGCTGTATTGCAGCTGGGGCTGAGCTGCTGTGTACCACGTGTACCACGGGATGGGAATTGGCTCCAGCTCTTACTCCTGGGCAGTTCCATTCAATCCGTGACAATTGTGGGAATAACTCCCGAGGTGTTGAAAGAACAGTGTTTGAACTGTATTTGTTTACACTGTGATAGCTGGGCGTGACAAACGACAGGTTCTGGGATGAGACAGTTCAGAAGGTAAATGTTAGGGGTGAAGAACAGCTCGAGGTCAATGTTTGTGGCTCTGTTTGCTGTGGCTGATCCAGCACGGAGCTGGGGGAGGCATGGAGAGCTCCCTGTGCTTCCCAGGGGACACTTCCCTCCTCCTCCTCTCCTGTGAGCAGGAAGGGGGGGTCTGGTTGAGTCTCCTGTGTCTTGTCACGGGGCTGCTTTTCAAAAGGTATGTAAAAAAATGGAGATCACGGAATGGTTTGGGTGGGAGGGGACCCGCTCAGGGTGCCCAGTGTACTGCTGAGTCCTGGTAACAGCTTGTCCTTCCCCCAGTTTTAAGATCTTTTTGGTGTCAGCTTTGAAGTAAAATGCTGAAAATTGTCACCTGCACTGTCATTTACGAACCCATCAGGTGCTGTTGTGAAGCACCTGGGAAGATCCAGGAGAAGGAAGCACGAAAACAGTTCTGTGGTCAGGAGTGTGAGACCAAGGGCAAACTCGCCCCATTTGGAGACTGATACCTGTGTGAAATATGTGATTATCACCTTTGAAAGCTGTGGCTGTCCCACCCCTGGGAGTGTCCAAGGCCAGGTTGGAGCAACCTGGGCTAGTGGAAGGTGTCCCTGCCCATGGCAGGGGGTGGCACTGGGTGATCTTTGAGGTCCCTTCCAACCCAAACCAGTCTGGGATTCAATTCAGTTTAATGTAAAGCTGAAACAAAAGTTGGAGGTTTTTTACTAGGGCAAATAAGACTTTCTGATTATTTTATTTGCATCTCTAGAATAAAAAACCTGACAATGGAACTGAAAACCAAGCAAGAGGAGTTTAAAAATGTGAAAGCTGATTTGCAGTATTTCCAGGAGGAGAAGGAAGCTGCCTACAAACAATCCCAGGTGCTCAGGTAAGAACCCAAAACCAAATGCTGTTGTTGGAATTACTGTTTCTTACATATATATTGTTTATAAAGACTGACCATAGGCTTGGCCATAGTCATTTAAACATGATTACTGTGATTTCTTGATAAAAAATGATTGTCCAGCTTTCTTCATTTATACATAAAAACTCTAAATCAACATTTAGAAGGGAGAAACTTATAAATATATTCAATACCTAATACAACGTATTTCATATAGTAATATAGTATAAATTATCATATAACAGAAGAGTAGTTGTCAAGTTCCTCTAAGTGTACTATATAACGTATTTTTAAAATACACCTCTGGTACTGTTTTCTCTCTTGAAGAAGTACCTTGGAACACCACTGCTCAACTCTGAACAAGGCTGTCTCCCTGTTCCCTTTCATCAGAAGTGAGCTGGACAGCATTAAAGAGGTCATCTCCACTAACCTGGAGAACTGGGCTGCCATGAAAGAGGAAATTTCTCTCCAGATAAAAACCGTGAGCAAAGAAGCACTGACAGGTAAAGCATCGTACAAGAATTTGGGGCAGGAGAAGATAATTTTTGGTACTTGAGTGTAAATGAGAAGGCACAAATTAATTAGATGAAGAACTTACATCACTTATATTTTCATGGATCATGACAACAGTCAAGTTAGACCAAGCCTAACTCCACTGTCAAGGCAGTTATTACATGTTTTATGTGCTACCCACATGCAAATTTTAAACACCTTCTGTGGTGCAAATATTTTCATTATCTATAATCTTTCCCAACTACTCCACACTTAAATCCATTTATTGTGAGATTAATGATGATGTAAATACCATAAGATTTGATTTCTTACACTGTTTTCGACTTGCTATTCATTAACCAAGGCTAATTAAAGTACATATATGGGGGCTTTTAGAAGCTGTTTTCAAACTAGCCAAGCAAAACTGGTCTAAAGAGCAGCCCCTCCGTAGCGTTTTTCGTCCCAAAATCTGGATGTTCTCAAAAGCTTGTTGCAAAAACAGTAAAATAAACAAAAAAATTACTGTATGTTAATATCTTACCTTAGTTATGAACAACTGATACAACAGAACATAAAAGCTTTTAAATGGCATTCACAGGCCAAAAAAAAATATGTGAACCTAAAGCGTTTTGATTTAGAAAGCTGGATTTAAGCATGGGTATAATATGCACAGTGTGGCACCAGGCTCGAGTGGGATATGTTGGATGAGGGATGCACAGCATGTGCAAGAAAGGCTCCACTCCTGCTTCCATACAGAAACTCGGTATATTTGGAGTATTACACAAATAAAACAGGCAGCACTCCAGAAAAGAAGCCTGGAAATGTGTGGATCTCTGTGAGCCCACAGATGTCTGCAGGAACACATTCCCATTCTCTTTATTAGCAGAAGCAGGCAGGGAATGAGCACAGGAAGAGAGGGATCCTCAGGACACACCATCCTTCCTGTGCTCAGAGGAGGTGAATCATGAATCCCAGCGTGTCATATTGACCATGACATTTACACTGGTTGTTCGTGCAAACAGGGAGTACTGAGGAGGGGGTTCTGGTCACACTCATCTCCAGCAGGGAACAGCCCCTGATTTGGGGCTCAGGACCCCCCAGCTCTGCTGGTGCTGCCTCAGTGGGTTCGTGCCTACTCTCCCCAGGCACAGCTGCCCCCTGATTCCTTCCCAGTGGGAACAAAGCCATCATTGAAAACATTGGAATTCCCTGCCAGTGTCACAGGAAGCACAGGCTGCTGGCAGCTGGGATGTCAGATAAAGCCCCATTTTCTGAGCTGCTCCACGCACGCAGGTTTCACTCATGCTGTGGCTTTGCACTGGAGTTTTCATGGCAGAGCGATGTGGGAGAGGCACATCACCCACCCTGCCCTTACATCCCCTCTCCTCAGGATGGGAAGCATGATGGAAAGGATGACATCAGCTCACCTGCTTCTTTGGACCTTAGAACCCTGATCAAACCCCAGAGCTCAAGGAGTTTGGACAAGGCTCTCAGGCACATGGTGGGGTTGTTGGGGTGTCCTGTGCAGGGCCAGGAGTTACTTATCCTTGTGGGTCCCTTCCAACTCAGGGTATTCTGTAATTTTATGACACAGCAGCTCGTCCTCTCATACACACTGAAAACCTAGAAGGGAAGGAATTCATCCCTAAGTATTATTTCCACAGGCCTTTAAAGTTGTAGCAGTCAGCACAGGGCCTGTTTGGGTGCTCTGGATGTTCCCCTCTCTAATCACACTACTACAGCAGAACTACTATTCAACAAAACTCGTCTCCACTGAGGCAGAGCAAAAATGGGATCCAGGGATCAGTTTGAGTTCCCAGCCTGGGGGCTGGGCACGACCCTTCCCAAACAACCCTCGATTGTGCCCAGCTCTCTGCTCCTGAAGGACACCCTTGTTCCAGCAGGAAGCAGGCTGTGGCCAAGGGAGTTATTCCCAGCCCATGGGCTGCTCTGTGCCCCTTTAATCCCAAAGACCCCTCAGATAAAACCAGCTGGATTTGGGTGTGGTTTGTTCTTACTCAGACCTGGGAGAAGGGAGTGGTTGCTGCGTGTTGGGTGCAGGTTTGCCTGTGAATTCAAGGTGACCTGAGTAAAGCAGTAGGTCAGCCAAGGGAATGGGTGCAGCCTGTCCACACCTTTGGGAGGCAGCACTGCAGGACCCTCCAGCAGCTCCCAAGAGGATGTTATACCATCACCCTACAGTATCCTGTGTGTAAAACAGTGAGAAAAACTGGCAGTAGAGACACAAGGCAAGTGAAAATGTCTCCAAGTCTTTGCGTTGCAGTCACAGCCATACACTCGGAGTAAGTATATTATTGGTGTTTCAAATGTTGGTAAATATTTATGTCACTTCCAGAAGAGTTATAGCATAATTGTTTAAGAAATAATGGTGCTCCCAAGGCTGGAGCCCCTCTGGAGCCAGGCTGGGAGAGCTGGGGGGTTTCATCTGGAGAAGAGAAGACTCTAGGGAGAGCTGAGAGCCCCTTGCAGGGCCCAAAGGGGCTCCAGGAGAGCGGGAGAGGGACTGGGGACAAGGCATGGAGGGACAGGACACAGGGAATGGCTTCCCATGGACAGAGGGCAGGGATAGATGGGATATTGGGAAGGGATTCCTGGCTGTGAGGGTGGGGAGGCCCTGGCACAGGTTGCCCAGAGAAGCTGTGGCTGCCCCTGGACCCCTGGAAGTGTCCAAGGCCAGGTTGGAGCAACCTGGGCTAGTGGAAGGTGTCCCTGCCCATGGCAGGGGGTGAGATGGGATGGGCTTTGAGGTCCCTTCCAACCCAAACCATTCCATGATTCCGTGAATATTGAAGTCCTGCGGTCATAGAAAAGGTGTCATATTTTTAGTGGAGAAGCTGAATTTGATAATAGCTTTTACAATTTTTTTTTTCCCTCCTCAGAAATACCCAAATTGAATCAAAGATTGGCAAAATCCCAGAGGGAGAATGAATGTCTGCAGGAGAAAGTCAAACACCTGACAGGGGTGGCTGACACGGTTGAGCTGAAAACCCAACAGCTCCAAACTTCCCTTCAGCAAGGGAATGAGCTCCAGAGCAGGTGCCGTGAACTGCAAAAGGAGACATTGGGTAAGAGAATTTTGCCGTTTCTAGTGAAATTCCAAGGGGAAAAAATGAAAAAAAGTCTTAAAAAGCACTGAAGTTGTGGCTGTTACTGTGAAAAGACTGAACAGGACTGACAGGACTTTTGGCTCTCAGAACTGAACAGCAGGTGAGGCCAAGCCAGGCTCTTTTAGAGTCATTAAAAAGGAGACCCTCTAATGATTTGCCCTTGATTGTGTGTCCTCTTGAAAGCTGCAAGAACAGTGACAGCACTTGAAATTATAATAATATTAATTCTACTATCTTGGGAGCTCTGTAGAGACAGTAAGTCGTTACAAAAAGATGATTTATATTGGTATCTCCTGAGTCATTTTCTCTTGCACTCACAGCACTTGGCTCAGGGGTATTTTAAGACCTTGGAAACACATCTCGAGGCTGTGCTGTTCTGGGCACAGCTTTGAGTCATCAGACTGGCACAGCAGTTACCAGCCTGCCTTATGCTCAGAGGGTGAGGTCAGGTTTAAAGCAGGGGGTCTCAGTGATGGGCACAGTGGAGGAGCTTCTCTGCTCCTTCAATGCCTGAAGATCTCAGAGGTGAGACTGCAGGACCGTCCAAGCAGCCAGGGAGGTGCAGCTTCCTGCAGAGATGACAGCCAAGGACTGAGGGGTTAAACCAGCAGCTGCAGAGAGGAGCCTGTCCCTGCTCCCCGCTGGCCCAGCCCCAGGTGACTCAGGATCACACGGGGGTTTGTGGGGTTGGGTCCTCAGCAGAGCAGCAGCTCCGGGTCCTTCCTGGGACTTCAGTTGCAGTTTCTATTCTCCTGCTGCCAGAGAATCCTGGGAGGGGAGGGCACAGGCTGTGCTTTGGGTGGTGTGTCATCACCAGAGCTCAGCCAGCTCTGACCAAAGGAGAAGTTGATGGAAGTCCCCCCTGTACCTGCTTCACTCTGGCCCCATAAATCCTGGATTTATACCCGTGTCGACACCACTGGTGGAGTTCGTTCTACAGTTCAGTGTCTGCATTTCCCTGGGAGTGTCCAAGGCCAGGTTGGACAGGGCTTGGAGCAACCTGGTCCAGCGGAAGGTGTCCCTGCCCATGACAAGATGAGCTTTTAGGTCCCTTCTAAAATTACTCCTTTCATCCAGCCTCCTCCTCCAAGTTAACCTGGGGAGGGAGTTTGGGATCCAGACATTAGGGATCCATCTCTCACTGGTTCTGCTGCTCTGGGAATTCAGTGTTAATATGAACTACTAGAGAGTTCTGGTTTTGATGAGAAAAAAATTTGTATTTACTGAACTAAATCCCCATTTTTCACTTTGATGTGGCATAACTGGAGGGGAAAGGTCTTGAAATCAACCTGAAATGTTAGAATATTCTGAAAAAGCTTTATCCATGCTCTCTTATTTATTAATTTGCACTGCTGGCATTGATGTGAGACCTAACCAAGACCTACCATCTCTGGGGTTGTCTTTTTTTTTTATCCCTGTCCACTTCAAAGGAATATTTTGGAAGCTGCTTGTTTATGTTTATAAAGAGAACTGAAAATTTACAGTGAAACTTGAAATAACGGACATTTTGTGGAGAAAACACTGCTAGAACATCATAGATGGAATTCATAGAATATCAGGACTCTGCAAGATCTTAAGGAACAGTAAAAAGCTCGACTAAACTGGCTGATGTTTTACATGAGACATTTTTAAATGTATTAATAAAAATGGAGCAGTTACTTGATAATAAATCAGTTATTAAGGAGCAGTAAGAGGTTTGATGTGGGTATCCATAAGGAGATTTCAAGGCAGGAAAACTGCTGGCTCAGGCATTTTGATTCTGCCCTTCCTGAGTGGGTCAGTAAAACAGAAATCCATGAGGATTTGAGGGGGTCTGGCCTAGGGAACACAGTGCTGGATTTGGGTAATAAACCCAGTTAATGCACTGCTGATAAAAATGTTCTCTTTGAAATACAAAACGTGGGTTTCTTCATAAACAAGCATTAAATATGTTTGCCATTGTATTAAAATAAATTAGTGGGAACAAACAACAGTCTTGGTGGAAATCGGCTCCAGGGAGTGGATTTACACTGTCCGAAGTCAGGGTGTAGGAACTCAGCCGGATCCAGAGTGTCCATGGGTTTGGGGAGCTTGGTTTGATGCTTTATTTTGCTTTTTTTTCCTCCCCCAAACTACTCCAACATCCCTCTTCAGCAGTGAAATAGTTCAATGCTCCAGGGAAAAAACCCCAAACCACCAGGATTTGTGATTTCCATTTTTTTAAGGATTTTCCTTTCAGCAGCCAATATTTCGAAGATTCTTCTGTTGCTCATTTATCACAGAATTGTAGATTATTGACTATTTCCTATGATAGCAGGCATTTGCAGGAGCAGGGACCAAGCAGTAGTTTCAGCTGTTGTTTCTTTGTGCTCATGCTTGTTGTGACTTCCTGAAGATTCCCTCTGTGGGGGATTTGTGGGCTCAGTTGATTGTTGGAGTTACACCTCTTTTCAGCCTCGCAGAGCATCACCCAGTGAGGGGGAGAGGGCAGGTCTTGGCAAATGCTCCACACAGGGTGAGGTCTGGTGGGTAATTCTCTAATCAGAGACTCACAAAACCAGAAATCAATAACTGGGATGATGTCTCTGTATCTTTAGGGCTGGGAGCAGCAGAGCTTCAACAACTCGTGCTCCTCAAAGAGAGGAGCTGATACTTGTGCTTTCGTTTCATTACCAGCCAAATCCTTTCCTCCACTTAATCACAGATAAAGCATCATCTTCCTTCCAAAGTCCTTGTGGTTTCTCTCTAGCCCATTTATAGTTTCAGGCTTTACCCCTTTATGGGCTGAAATTGCTGGTGATGCACATGAAATGTGAATTTTCAATCTTTTGATGCTCCTGCTCCATGGGCTACTTCAGTTCCTAAATATAAACTTAGTGGTCTGCTGACATAATGAGGCTGATGAGAGATGATGGAAACTTGCAGGCAGCTGGAGGAGGGACTGGAACTTGGAGTGGGGAATGTTAGCACTGCTCATGGAAAGAAGGAGCAGTGTTTTCATGCTGGTGAAGTGCCTTTAATGCCGCTTTAAAGACCGCTTTGAAGAGCTTTGAAAATCCAAAGAGGGAATAGTTTCCTGCAGTTTTAGGTACGCTGCAGTTTAAACAGCCACTTTTCATGCTGCAAGTGCTGTTGAAATATATTTTTTATTAATTCCAGCTGCGGTGGGAAGAGTTGGAAGGGAGAGAGCCGGGGAATGCAGGGCTGGTGCTGGAGCAGAGTGTGACGGGCAATGGCTCATTAGTGCTTTTCAACAGCCTCACAGTGGAAGAGGAAGCAGATGAATAGGATAGAAAACAGCACCCAAGTTCCCTTCAAGGAGGGGTTGGGATGAGGCTCTGTTTGAGTTCGACTTACTTACAGAAGGGCCTCACTTTGCTTCTGGAGGAAAAGCAGGAATCCACGTTCTCCTATGGCCACCGGCTGGGAGACCTGGCAATATTCAGCCTGGAGAAAAGAAGGCTCCAGGGAGACTTTAAAGCCCCTTCCAGTGCCTAAAGGGGCTCCAGGAAAGCTGGAGAGGGACTGACTGCAGGGCTAGGAGACCCTCCAGCCTTGGATCTGAACAAAACCACAGGTCTGGCTTTGGCAGAGACTCTGCTCTGGGCTGAAGGGTGAGCTTTGCCACCCTGGCGGCCCCTCCCAGCCACCCTCTCCATGCAGCTGTGCCTGAACTGTGCTAAGAATTTCATAACTTGCTGAAATAAAGAATGCTGTAATCTGGGATTCTTCTGGCACTGCTGGTTTGCTGGCAGTGCCCTGAGTTGGTGGGGAGCAGGACGAGGGCACACGTGGAGCCCACGCAGCCGTTGTGCTTCCCAGTGGAGCGTGGCCGGGGCTGCCCCACTGGCACAGTGACTGTGGGATGAGTCAGAGCTTGTCCTGTGTACACCAAACTAGCTGCCTGATCTTCCCCAAACCACGCTGAAATGAAGGGAAAATGAAAGCAATTCCTTGCTGAGCTGTTCTCCGTGTGATGCAGAGATGTGGGGAAACAGCAGGTCCTCTTGTGTGCAGTGTCCAGCCAAGCAGCGAGGAGCAGGCTGGGGTCTCACCTTGGAAACACGTGGCCTCTGTAGACATGCATTTATTTTTGTTAGGCACAGTCATTTTAGACCAGAGACTCAGTGACAAGGAACAGGTTCACCCCTGACTGCCCCTGACCCGCTGGGCTGGGGTTCTGTCCCTGGGCTGCTGTGGCAGGAGGGTCTCAGGTGCTGGCAGGGCTCTGCACATCCTCAGTGCCAAATCCGGAGTCCCTGGCACAGGAGGGACATGAAACTGTTGGAGCAAGTCCAGAGGAGGGGTCCAAGGGGTCCAAGTTGCTTAGAGGGATGGAGCAGCTCTGCTGTGAGGAAAGGCTGGGAGAGTTGGGATTGTTCTGTCTGGAGAAGAGAAGTTTCAGGGTGACTTAACTGTGGCCTGAAGGGGCTACAAGAAACATGGAGAGAGACTGTTTACAAGGGATGGAGTGACAGGACAAGGGGGAATGGCTTCAAACGGCCAGAGGGCAGGGTTAGACGGGATATTGGGAAGGAATTCCTGGCTGTGAGGGCGCTGAGGGCCTGGCACAGGTTGCCCAGAGAAGCTGTGGCTGCCCCTGGATCCCTGGAAGTGTCCCAGACCAGGTTGGACAGGGCTTGGAGCAACCTGGGCTAGTGGAAGATGTCCCTGCCCATGGCAGGGGTGGGGCTGGATGGGCTTTAAGGCCTCTTCCAACCCAAAGCGTTCTGGGATTCTGTGAAGATTCTCTGGTCTGTCTGAGCTCTGCACATGAACCTCCCTAGAAAGTCTTCAGTACAGACAAATAGTTGCCCTTTCCTTACACGTGTATCAACCACTGAGCTTTTAGTTAGATGAGACCAAAACTGTCAGAAACTATCTTGCGGGGTTTTGTAGGTTTTGCAGGAAAAGTAGATAATGACACAGCTCTATCATGCATGCTTCTGATTTGATCTCCCTGGGAATCTGTTAGGAATTAGCTGGGCAGTTGATGGCTTCCAGAGTGGCTGCTTACTTCTTATTTGTCTTATTTTTTGCTGAAAACTTTACCAGTTGTTGCTATTTCCCAGCGGGATCTGGAGCCTGTGCCCTTGGGTGCAAACTGGGTGGCTGAATTCCTGAAAGCCAGTTCTGGGCAGGCTCCGTGTTGGGTGTTTTGAGGCTGCACTGATGGGAATTCACCCAAGGAAGAGCAAACAGTCACCGGCTTTGGTTCTGTTTCTTTGGTTCTTTGTGTCTTTGTGCACATTCTGTGCTGTGTCCCCTCGGTCTCTGTCACGGGAGGGTCCCACTGAAAGGTTACTGGAAGGTAACTGTGGTGAGATCCTTTCTGAGTCTCAAAAATAACTAAAATTAAACACCAGTGATACTGAGATGGTTTTGGACTGAAGGTTTTTAAGATGTGGTTCTTCTTCAAGCTTTAAAGCGAGTATCAGTATTACAGAGTGTCACTGCTTTCTGTTGGGTTTGCATGTTTTGCAATGTGCTTTATTTTCATTACCAGAGAACATTTTTACATAGTCATTTGAATATATTTTTCTCTATTCAGCAAGTTTTCAGCCTAAGTTTTCATTTGTATGACCAATCTGCTTATGAGTTTGCTCATTTCACCATGTTATTCATTGAAATCTCTGTTATTTAGTCTCTGTGGGTCTGGTCCCTCAGACTTTCTGCTCACCAGCTCCCAGTGACTTTGGTGGGAATTCTCCCTAGAGGAGGCTTGCAGAAACCATCTGTGTAATTAAATCCATCTACTCCCTCATGAAAAACACCTGTCCCTGCTCAGTGAATATGAAAACTTCTGAAAACAGATTGAGTGAGAGGAGAAACAGCACAGAAAGAGACCACCCAAAGAACCAAAATAAGCATCATCCCTTTCCTTTTCCTTTATCCCAGAACTTGTGTCCATTCTCCCACGTGGAGGAAGAGGAAAAAATGCCACAGTTATTAATGATTGTCAGATCTTCTATAATAGATAGGTGGTCTGGTGTGTCCTGTGTGTGTGTGGCCACGATGTCCTGCTCGGAGAGAGGGGGACATGCCACCAACCAGCCCAGCCTGGGCTCGTGTCTGCTGGGCAGGGTTGGACAGACGGGCTGCAGGGCTTTGGTTACAAGGGGAGTTCCTCAGGGAAGCCTTAAAAACAGCGGAGAGGAAGTTTTGGCCAGAACAGAGTCACACAAAGCCAGGGTTTAACAGTCACCAGGGATTTATCTCGGCGGTTCATTCCCAGGGAACCAAGGGAAAACGTGGTTGGCTTTCCAGGCACAGAACTGAAACTGTGCTGTGGTCACACAGGACCATCACTGAGCACAGCTGACCTCAGCCCACCTTCCATTGATCTCATGGAACCAAAGCACCCCAGGACTTGGTATCACAGGTGTGTTATGCACAAATGTGGTTCATTTGTTTTGGCATCGGTGGCAGGTGGGGTAGAAGGTGCTTCTATAAATAACATCCATGTTTTTTTGCAAGGGCTTATCCAAGCCTAAGAAAATTTGAACTTTCTCTTCCAAAAGCTCTTTCTGAGTGCTGATAGTTTGGGGGTGGATCTGACAGCTCCTGTGTCCTTTAGCTTGTATAATTCTCTCCCTGATTTTTTTTTGGTTGTAGTTTAAGGACCAGCTTTTCTTTCCCCTTTATTGAAAAGAGGGAAATCTTCCATGCAGTAGGATTGACCAAGAGAAGGTGTGATGTGGGACAGGAAATCCCACTCTGGGATTATCCATCGTCATGACAGTTACTGGAAATGACTGAAATAGATAAGTGGGAAAAGTAACAAAAATCCGGTGAATTGTGATTGATTAGTAACAGGAACGGCAGATTTGGCTTCTGGGAAGACACATCAGAGAGCTTTGAGGGCAAAGAGGTTGGACTGTCTTTGGAGCTGTTCCCTTCCCAGACAAGGTCACCTCACTTAGTGTGCCATTCTGTTTTGAGGAAAGTCTTGCTTTATCTTTCACTTCTATATTTGTTGCACTGAATTGTCATAATGTTTTTCCCAGTGTAGTTTATGGTAACACCTTTTTGGGAGAAACTTTGATTTCAAGTCGTTCTTAGGATTTCTTGAAAGGCAGCTCTTCTTGATCATAAGCATATTTAGATATGCTCAGATTGCTGGGGCTGCCCCATCCCTGGAAGCATCCAAGGCCAGGCTGGAGCAACCTGGGACAGTGGAAGGTGGAACTGGATGAGCTTTAAGGTCCCTTCCAACCCAAACCATTCCATGATTCTCTATGTTCATGAGGATGAGAAGCAGATTAAGGTACATATCGTTGCTTTGGTTTATAGGGCTTCAAAGCTTCAAATTATGACTATTCGTAGGATTTAAAAAAATAAAAAAGGATGATATTAAGGCACAGAAACCCAGATGAGATAATTAAACTAATTGTACACATGAAAAGAACTGGGACGTATCCTGGGAAAAAAAGGCAGCGGCTGATTGAAGCTGATGGGTGATGTGTTGTGAGAGAGAACATTCAGTAAGAGAGGATAAGACAAATGCATAAAACCGTTAAAGAAGTGTCACAGTTTTAGGTGAATTAGAATTACAGGTGATTTTTGGGTCTGCCTTCCTGCATGTGTTTGCTCTCAGCTTTGTGTGCAAGCTATATCATTTAAAGCCTTTCATATTAAAATGCAATTGAATTTGATGTTTTCTGGTAGGATAAAAAACCCCAAACAAAAAAACCCCCAGCTTCTTGCTATAAAGCCAATCTTTGCTCTAGTGCAGATAGAAATTGGAAGGGTGTTCTGCACTGTACAGAAGGCAAAACCTTTTCAGTGAAGTCATTTATTATTAAGAAAATGTAAAACTGGTGTCGATGGTTTGCAAGCAGTGAGAAATCAATTCAGATCTTACAACTCCCAGGCCTGTGCTGCTCCCAGGGCTCTGTGTGCACTGCTCTGCCTGTTTGGGGTGGGAGTAGGGATCCACAGGTCTGAGATGGGAATAAACCACAGTGTGGAAGAGGTGAATTATTTTAGAATAGCTGGAGACACAACCCTCATATTTTTGCTTTCAGATTTAACAAACCAAGTGGAGACAACGGGGCTGCAGCTGCAGAAGGTGACGGCCGAGCTGGACCACTACAAGAAGCTGTTAATGTAAGGTTCCATCCCTGGATCCTTCCCCCCTGCACAGAAAGATGCACCAAAGCACTGCTTTCTAACAAGTGCTGCTTGTCACCATGATTTGAGCAAGGTTTTGACCAACAGAGGAAATATTTCATCCTCATATTCTTATTTCCAAGCAGTAGTGTTTTTACAAGGAAATGTAGTAACAGGACACAGGGAATGGCTTCCCAAGGACAGAGGGTTACATGGGGTACTGGGAAGGAGTTCTTGGCTGGGAGGTTGGGGAGGCCCTGGCACAGGGTGCCCAGAGAAACTGTGGCTGCCCCTGGATCCCTGGAAGTGTCCAAGGCCAGGTTGGAGCAACCTGGGCTAGTGGAAGGTGTCCCTGCCCGTGGCAGGGGGTAGAATGAGACGGGATTTAATGTCCCTTCCAACCCAAACCAGTCTGGGATTTTACACTATAGGTTTGGTATAGAAGGTTTTTATTGCCATAAAACGAATCCCAAAGTTTAGTATTTAATCAGTAGCTATGATTTCTTTCTTCTGCCCCCCAAGTGTGAGTTTGCTGCGACTCTGCCCCACACACCAGGGTCCCGCCCCGCTGGAATTCCACTGTGTCGTACCTGTGTTTTAATGAAGAATGAGCAAAACCTAAATTAATAGAGCAAAAAAAGACTGGCATCCACAATAGACTGTCATCCACAATAGAATGTCATCCACAATAGACTGTCACCAGCTCCTTGTCAGAGCCAAGTGCAGCAGGTGCCTGAAAGAGAAGCTCACAGAGCTCCATCTTCAGCCCAGTCCCAGCTCAAATATTAAGCTCAACAGCAAGGAACTGGTTCTGCTAAAGTCAAGACCAGCTATCATCCCTCTTTTCCCATGTTTTCCTGAAATTTCGACAGGGTTCAGGCTGTTCTGCTCTGGACTTTCTGGTTTCCGTTCCTGTGTTCAGGGGTCTGACCACAACCAAGCGGCAAATATTTGGAATGCTTAGCAACAACGTGTTTTAGTGATAATGTAAGGGTTGAGTGTGGAAAAAAGATGTCATGGACATGGTTAAATAAACAGGGAGGGCTTTCCAAATGCAATATTAAAATTTCAATGCAATATGGGCACAATTTCATAAAATAACATATTCTATATCTGTTTAAATGTAAATATGAAGCTTAACCATGGTTATTAATTGGTGAAATGATGACATAATGACACAACACCTGCAAAGTTTCCAGCCCTCTTACCTACAAAATTGCTATTTGTTCAATTTTATTAATTTTTTACTCAAAACTTTCATCATTGTTTGCAACATTTGTGATCCTTCTCAGGCTGAGATGACATTGGAGGTGGAACTTCCAATTGTGACAAATCCTAGAGCTGAAAGAACTTTCTGTTTGTGGCCTTTTGACTGAAATAGAAAATGCAAGTTGGATAATACACTCATCAGTGATGTCCAGGTTGTGCAGGAGCAAAGGCTCATTTCTTTGGATAACACACTTTTTTGAATGTTTTTTTTAGGGTGAAATCAACAGAACTTGAAGTCTGTCAGAATGAACTGAAAAAGATGAAATATGAAAATGGGATTTCTGAGTCAAGGTAAATCCTGAAATGAGATTTCATAATATCTGTTTCTGAGCAGGAGAGCAAAAATCGTATGATTTTAAAGCCATTTTATTCAATATTTTTTGCTATTTTTCTGTGAAGTCACCAGATTTAACTTCATAACAAATACATAGGGGGTTTTTTTGTCTACCATTTAATTTTCCAGGTACAAGTTATTTCTGTCTGTAACCAAGAATACAGTCACTCCCATGCTGATACTTTATTTCTTCTGCAGGCTTACCAAAGAGCTCAAGGAAAAGGAGGAATCCCTTCTGATTTGCCAACAAGTCTGCAAACATTTACAGGAGGAAGTGGCTGAGAAGGAGAGGAAAGAAGAAGACCTAAAAAGAAGAACTGGGCGATCAGAAAGTGAACTGGAGACACTGAAAACTCTGCTGAGCCAGACAGAGGAGGAGGTGGTGATGCTGAAACAGGAGAGGTAACGGGAGCTGGGCTGAAATGGTCCTGAAAATTCCTGACATTTTGGAATTCATGGGAGTGTTTTTTTAATTATTGAAGGATAAACTTAACTTGAATGGAAAAAATAAAAAAAAAAAGAAAAAAATCCTATTAAAAAAAAATAGGAGACAAAAAGCCCTGCTTGACTCTCCAGGGCTTCAGCTCGAGCTTAATGAAACCCAGAACAGCCCTTTGGGGCAGCCCTTCCAGCTGTACCAGAGGCACAGGGAATATTCTTTACATTTCTCTTTAAATTCAAAACCATGTTAGTGCCTCTCGGTGTCTTTAAATGGTCACAAGCCTGTGGTTGTCAGGAATAAAACTGGGTATGTAGATTATGGTCAAGGCAATTAAAAAATATGGATTTAGGTTGGTAAGTCTAAAGCAAAGGCACTCAAAGGAGATCCCATTCCAGGGAAAACAAACCCTCAAAAGCTCAGTGCTTTGTTTTCCACATCTGACAAGTAATTCCAGGGAAAAAGGCAGCTTTGTTCATAGCTGAGAACCTTCAAAACCAGCCTGAACTCGTGGGAAGTTGCCCTTACACTTCACCAAGTACCAGATCATATCCAAGAGCCTGTGGTATTGGAATAGTTATGGCATTTTATGGTGTACAAGTTGCTAATAACATGAATTACAAGCATTTAAGCTCTCCAGGAGTTTTGCTTTACATAACAAAGAGTAACTTAACAACAGAAAGCACTCAGTGGTTTTGATTCCAAACACACCACATCTTTTTAATTAATGATAGCAGTGCTCTGAGTTCATTAAATACTATTTCTGCTTTGAATAGTGTAAGCTTTTCTGTGCTCTTCAAAGCTTGACTTGAGAAATATTGAAGAAATATTAAGATACTGTTTGAGGAGGAAGGAAGCTCAGCTGCAGTATTTTCTCTGAAATGTGAAATTCATGAAGCAGGTGGTGGCACTGTGGAAATGCTGAGGAGGGATTCCCATTGTGCCCCCGGGCAGGATTCCTGGGGGTGTTGCACAGAGAGCTGGACAAAAGGGAGAGGAATTCCAGCCCTGTGGGCAGAGCTGGTCCTTACATCCCACTTGTTGTGGTTTCCAGGGAGCTGATGGTGGTTTCCCACCAGACCAGGACGGAGCAGCTGCAGGAGGCGCTGAGGCAGAAGATGAGGAGTGAGGAGAGCTGGAGGGAGAAGGTAACCCTGGATGGGCCACTGGCACCCTCTGCCTCCTGTTTTGTTTGGGGTTTTTCAGTTGTCACAATGGTCACAGTGAGCACACTGAGGCAGGGACTCATCTCCTCAAGTACCAGGTGTCCTGAAATCGTGGAATCTTGGAATCATGGAATGGTCTGGGTTGGAAGGGACTCAGCCAAAAATCAATTGATTTCTGTCAGGAACACACGAGTCTTTGTTGCCTTTAAACTCTGGGTTTGCTGGTTCCTCAGACCCATAAATTTACAGGAAATTTGTTTTGGGGAACCTTCTTTTTCCAAAACCACATTTAATGTGTTTTGAAGTTCATAGAATCATAAAATCGTGGACTGGTTTGGGTTGGAAGGGACCTTAAAGCCCACCCAGTGCCCCCCCCTGCCATGGGCAGGGACACCTTCCACCAGCCCAGGTTGCTCCAAGCCCCGTCCAACCTGGCCTTGGACACTTCCAGGGATGAGGAAGCCACAACTTGGCTGTGGTAAACAGTGGGAAGCTGTTTACCATAAACAAATGTCACTGTGTCAACTGTGATCTCATCTGCAACTTCTGCCACGAGCACCAAAAAACCCCAAACTGGACACAGGAAATTAAATAATATATATATTTATATGTGAAGGGAAATTTAAAAGCAGTGTTGAACCATAATTCTGACTTGTCTGATTTAATCCTTACATAATTGGTGACTAAAATGACTGTATTTTGTGCTTCAGTAGGTGATAAGTGTCTGAGAGCTTTATTGCGTCTCGGAGGGATTTGGGGACCAGTAGCAACTAAGATCAGTTCCATCCCTTTGGAAACATCTTCACTTCCGTGTCACAGGGTGTAATTTGGGAAGGAGATCACACTGAGTGTTGTTCAGCCTGACATGGGAACCAGATAAAGATCGGTGGGAGGGAGAGGGAGCAATTACAGCACAAGGAAGGGCTCCAAAAATGTGCTCAGCAACCAAAAAACCGACAACAAGATAAAGGGACAGTGTTTGGTTTGGGTCACTGTGCCATTGGGAGCTGCAAGTGGGAAGATTTCTGTTCAAAATACAAAGAAACCAGGAACTATTTTCATTTATTGTTATTATCATACATTAGTATTATTACTATACTAATAATATCATTAAAATAATAACAAGAAGAAGAAGAAGGAGGAGGAGGATGAGAAGAGGAGGAGTCTATTTTTGAGGATCTTAAAAATATACTAATTTTAAACTAAACCTTAGTGGGGGATTTGCACCTATTCCACCTCTATTTTGATTTTAAAAAACAATGAAAATATTTTCAGTTTATTTTCCCCCCAGAGAAAAGAAATTAGGGAGATTTGTTATACTTTTGCTCATAATTAGTGTCTGCAATGAAGATAATTGTAATTAAGCTCATTCTGGGTTTTTCTGCTTTTAATAATTTGAAGTAATTGGTTTGGAGTTGTGCACTTAATGTGCCTCTCAGCCTGGTGCAATTAAATCCATTAGAACCCAGCCTGCACAAGTAGAACATTAACATCCTGGGTTAGGAAAAGTATTTTCCTAAAAACAGCCTTCAGTATTTCCTCCAGAATCCAGGCTCTTCTGTTCAGGAAATTAGGGCTGAACTTTCAAGTTGGAATTTGAGATGTTAATTATTTGAGATGCTTTAAGGGCTGGGCTGTTTTACAGGGAATTTGGAACTCGCTCACTTTGGGTTCTCCATTTCTTGAGCCTTGACTGAGCAGTGCCCCATTGGCACAGCACAGGTGTCTGAGGGGTTCTGGGGAGCTTCCTCTAATGCTCCTTTCCCTGGATTTCTGGTGTTTCCAAGCTTTAAAGTCCCTCCCAACCCAGCCCATTCCATGATTTTGTGGATGTGTCATTTTGCTGCCTTTGGAGCTGATGCTGACAGAGTTTCACCTCCAGAGCAAACCCTGCCAGCAGGATCATCTGGTTCAGGACCCAGCCAAGGGCTTTGTAATTCAGTGTGTTCACAGTGATTTACTGTCAAGTGCCTAAATTAGGGGTGTAGAGCCACTGGCGACTCCTGGGCTGTGGCCTCGGTGAGTGTGGAGCAGGAGCCGTGCAGCGTTCCCTGGCCAGGCTCCCGGGGCTCAGAAGTGTTTGGTTGGTGCCCAGAGTCTCAGGCTGCCAAATTCCCCATCCCTTCCCTTTAGCCCCGTGGAAAGGGAGTCTGTCTGAGGTTGGGCTGCTCCGTGTGATTGAAACCCTCTCGTTCCGCAGCTGGAGATGGATCTGGCCAAAGGAGAGGCTCGGCAGAAAGAGGCAATTCTGAAAGTCAAGGAGGAGGCCAGGGTGGAACTGGACCTGGAGAGGCAGAAACAGCAGGAACTGATCACAAAGTACCAGCGGGACCACGAGGAGCTGCAGAAGAAGGTGTGGAATGCTCAGGAGAAAACTCCCGTGGCAGCAGATCAGATAAAACTGTTGAAAACCGGAATGGGAAGGAATAAAACCTCCTTTATGTGTCATGCTCTGTCTAGATGATACAGCATTTTTCCCCAGTCTTAATATAGGACCTATATTTATTTTTTTTAATGGAACGGGCTAAAAAAATAACCATTCCCGTTCAAGTGAAATGGTGTGGAAGTTCTTTGTTGTCTCCCCTTTTCTCAGAGTCCACTTGTGACCCTGGATTTCAATTTTCAATCTGACATCATCATTTTGCAAAACCTTGGGACTGTGTCAGGCTACGGTGAGTTCCCACAGACCCATCCACATGGTTTTTCCCTTTCCCAAGGGCCAGTTCCCACCTTCTGGGCTCTGCTGGAGGTGGCACCACGTGGGGCTGGCCGTTCCCAGCTCCCCAGAGCTCCAGATTCTCGAGTTTAATGCAGCAATTGAACAGTTGTACCTAGAACCTTTTCAAAGGTTTTGACAAATCTGGGGGGAAAGGAAAGGAATTTGATGAAATTACACTTTTGTTTGAAAGTTATGATGTTGCAGTGTTTTAAAGATGAAAAGAACACTTTGCTTTTGTTCACTTGACAAATATTTGATTGTGATTTTAAGACCCTGAAGAAACAGTGACTTGAAATTTTCCCATTTTTACCTCAGTTTCTCTGTTGCATCTTGAACATACTAATTAATCTCTCTGTTCTGAGTGTTGATTAATTACAGCTCTCTGATACCCTCTGAGGGCATTCTGTAAATCCAAAGCATTTTCTTCTCTCTGAGGACACGTGTGTTTGAATTTGTTGTTTTTTTTCCTCAAGTCAACATTTGTCTGATATTAATTCTCTCTGTATAAAAATACTGGCTGTAGATGAATGCAGTTTTTGTCTGATCTCGTGCAGATACCAGGTTTAATATCCAGTGCCACCAAGAGCTTACGGATGGAGACAGAAATCCTTGAGAAGAAACTCCAAGATGCTCAGATGAAACTTGCAGAGAAAGATGGAGACAAGGAGAAGGAAATTCAGAGCCTTAAAAGACTGATCAGTGAACTTGAATTTCAGCTGACAATGGAAAAGAACAACAATGAATCATTTCTGGATAAACTGAGGAAAGAAATGAAACACAAGTCAGATGAACTGGAAAAATTAACCCAGGAGAGGACACAACTGATTCACAGCTTGAGTCAAGTCCAGGAGGAGGTAGGAACATGACCCAGGAAATGCCTGGCTATTTTTACTTGAAGGCATGTGATTTCTAACATCATTCAAAGTGTCTGTATTTCAGACCAGAAAACCCATTGAAATGCAAAGATTCCTAGAACAAGACCATGATAATGTCATAAATAGAGTAGATTATGAAATACAGGAAGTTAATTCAGCAAATACTTAAACTGGGGGTTTATTGTGTTTTATTGAACAATATTTATATTTTTTAAGTCCTGCAAGACATTTCCTTCTCAGCCTGTAGCCTCAGTTATGCTACACAAACGTGAGTGAACAACAAAGAATTCCCCATGTTTTTGGAGTGGAAGTCGTGGACATTTCTCACTTCCCACTCTTTGAACTGTGTCCCACCTCCCCCTGGCCCAGCCACGTTCCCTGACACAGGAATGCATGGAAATGACCCCAATGCAGAGAGAAGTTGGAGTGATGGATATTCTGACCTCAAGCATTTGCTGAATGCTTGGAATAGAATGGGAAGGGAGGAGAGAGCTGTGCTGCTCCATGAGAAATGTGCAGTCAGGGACTGCAGATAAGATTAGGCTGGAATGTCCAAAGCAATTCAGTGGCAGAAAAAAATTGGGAAACAGTGAAAATTAAACTCTTCAAAATGAATAAGGGCTGGGGTTGGTATTTATGTCTTCCTTGGAAAAGGTTCAGGAGCAGCGTGTGTGGATTGGAGGGATGTTGGCAGTGGGTCTGTCAGTCCTGCCCTGACCCGGGATGGGGACTGGGAGCAGGGTGGCCTTGGCAGAGTGGTTGGACTCGATGGCCTTTCCAGCCTGGATGGATTCCACGATTCCACACAGCTCGTGCCCTTCCATAAGGAGGGTTGTGTAGGAAGGGGTCAGAAGGAAGTGGTGCGGTGACGCTGAACCTGCTGGTCCTTCCCAGGAGCAGCATTCCCAGCTCCCAGCCGGGCAGGAGAGCGGGGGTGGCTCCTGAGCGCTTCCCGCGGATTTCCCCCCGGCTGCCGAGGGACCGGGAGGGGTGGAAGCGCTGCCGCGGCCCGGGAACGCCGGCGGGAGGGCAGGAGGGGAGCGCGGGGAGCGCCGCAAGTGTGTGTTTGTGTTGCAGAATTCCCTTCTCCAGGAGACGGTGCGCAGGGAGTGCGAGGAGCGCTGCGGGCTCACGGCCGCGCTCAGCAGAGCCCGCGAGCAGGTGCTGGAGCTGCGGAGGCTCAGCGGGACCTTCCCGGGGCCGCCCTGGCCCCGCTCCCGGGGCAGCCCCGGCGCCGGCCGGGAACTGCGGCTCTCCGGAGCGCTGGGAATGCCCAGAGCCGCCAAGGGACCCGCTGCCGGCCGGCACAGCCCGGCATCGGCGGGGCCGAGCTCCCCCCACGCCCCCAGGGGAAGGGCGGCCTCGCTCCCCGAGCCCAGGACCAGGAGCATTCCCGGGATAACCCGCCGGCCCAGCCAGCTCTGACACCTCCACAGCCTGGGAAACAATCCAGGCCTTCAAAGGACCCTTGGCTTATGGACACCGGGGGCAAATCTTTGCCAGTGCAATTCATCCATTTCTACACCCTGAAATTCAGTTAAATTTTTATTTATTTCTGGTGCAATAACGTTTCTTTGTCCACGGATTTATTAATCGTGTAATGAAAAGCTGTTTATGTTTCAAGAGGAGAAAAGTAACAGAAGAGTCTCTCCGAGAGGGACACCTCTTCAGAGGTGGAATTAAAACCATGGAATCCCAGAAGGTCTGGGGTGGAGGGGACCTTAAAGCTCATCCAGTTCCAACCCCCTGCCATGGGCAGGGAATGATGGCCATTCCTCAAAGAATCCAGGTTAGACGGGGCTTGGAGCAACCTGGGCTAGTGGAAGGTGCCCAGGCCCATGGCAGGAGGTGGAATGAGATGAGCTTTAAGCTCCTTCCAGCCCCGGCCAGTCTGTGATTCCATGATTTAAAATCCAGGCTCTATCCAACTCCCTGTTTGTGTCCTGTGGCAGCAGCCATAGCAAAGTCTGTGTGGCCAGAGAGGAACAGCACGGAAGGTGAGGAGAGAGACACAGGACAATGTCTGGAACACGAAGGAAGGTCTAAACCCTGGATCCAAACCAAGTGGAGAACAAATATTTCCCTTCTCCCCCTCCCTCCCAGGAAGCCCAAGCTCCTGCTGCTGCGCAATGAGCAAAATACATAAATGTCAGGAGAGCTCCTGGACTGGCTTGTGAGCCCAGTTCCAGTCGTGTCCCCCTGAGGGGCTGCTTTTGTCCCGGGGCAGAGGCAGCAGCACAGAGTGCCCACAGAGTGCCCCAGGACGTGGACACCTCATCACAGCACTGCAGTTTTAGGAAATCGAGCTTCCTGCAGGGAATGTTTCTCGCAGGAGTGCTGTCACAGGCCTTGCTCTCCAGGACTCCTGGCATGAGGGAACACTAAACAAATCTCCAGGCTTGGAACAGACCTGCCCCTGTGGCCCTGGCAGCATTCCAGCCCTTCCCTTGGAGAAAACATCCCGTGGCACCAGGGTGTAGTGTCCTTCCCTGATGGAAAGGAGTCTCTTTGCCCCTGGCAGAGCTGGTGCTGTTGCCTGATGTGGAACAGGAGCTCCTCCAGTTCTAAACCTTTCCCTAAAGGTTAATCCCACCGTGCCAGGCCTGGTTCCTCCGGGTAGGATCCGTGGTGCTGGTTTGGGCTCCTGTGGCATCAAACCTCACCCATGGCCTGGCCAAACCTCTCCTGGGGCCAAACCCCTCCTTACTGAACCTCCCAGGAGGGTGGAGCCGGGCGGGATCAGCCTCTTCTCCCAGGTAACAAGTGCCAGGACAGGAGGGAGCAGTGGGATTTCAAGCACTCAGTCAGGGCCTCACGGGGGGAGGAAATTTTCCACTGAAAGTTGCCCAGAATTTAATGTTCTCCACAGGAGTCCAGCCCGTGGCTGGTCCTGCTGCTCCTTCGACAGGAAATTAGATTATCACTTGCCATATATACCATAGGTGTGCTTCCCTCTTGTGTCCAGCTTTCATTCCCGCTGGGAAATCACAAACCAAAGTGCTGATGTGCCTCATGGATTGAAGATGACGAACAGCCCTTGCTCTGAGGTGCTGTAGGATCTGGGATCCAGCCTGTGCCTTGCAGGTGGAGTTTTTCCACAAAAGAAGAAATTAGACTGCAGAAAGAAAGCATCTTAACTGTGCATGAAATCGAAACTGGAGCCAGTTGATGCCACGTATCATTAAAATATATTAACCAGAATGAAAGACAGACTGACTTTCTTTGCTCTGTGTGTGTTTAATACCAAAAAAAAGCAGAAGAATGAAACTGGGGAAATTTCTGAGACCTCCCTCCCCTTTATTTTTTTAAAATGGGGGCTTATTTACATCATGGAAATCCAGTGTTGGATTTCATCTTTGGCAGTTACAGGTGGTTCAGTGTGTCCTGCTGGAGGGAGAAGAAACTCCCAATGCAGCTGTAACAGGATGAAAACTATGAATTAGTAGGCTGAGCACTAATGTGGGGTTTTCATCCTCCCAGCAGAGGACAAATGAATTGGGGTGGGATAATGAAAAGGGCACTGCCAGAGATTAATGTTGATTTTAACACCGGAAATAAAATTTGTGTGGTGGAAAAAGGAGCATCTGGCATTGCCCTGTGAGCTGCTCCCAGCCCATGATAAGCCCTGAGCACATTTTTATAGCTTCTAGAAATCAGTTCATTTCCAACTGTCAGAAACAATGAGTCCTTTTTGCCTATAAAACCCGGGTTTGCTGCTTCCTCAAACCCATAAATTTACAGGGAAGGGTTCCTTTTGGGGATCCTCCTATTCCCAACACACATTTAATGTATTTTGAAGTTCATGGAATTGCAGAGTCACAGACTGGGTTGGGTTGGAGGGACTTTAAAGCTCATCTTGTTCCATGGGCAGGGACACCTTGCCCTATCCCAGGTTGCTCCAAGCCCCGTCCAACCTGGCCTTGGACACTTCCAGGGATCCAGGGGCAGCCACAGCTTCTCTGGGTAATCTGTGCCAGGGCCTCAGCACCCTCCCAGCCAGGAATTCCTTCCCAGTATCCCACCTGCCCCTCCCTCTGGCAGTGGGAAGCCGTTCCCCTTGTCCTGCCCCTCCAGGCCCCGTCACCCGTGTGCTGCTCTCCCCTGACTCCCCTTTTCCCGTGTCCAGGCTGGACGAGCAGCTCTTCCTTGGCAGCGGAACGTGGGGTGAGGCCCCCCCGTGCTGTGTTTGAGTTCCAGCTGCTCTGCCCCATCCCGGGATGGAGCTGCAGGGGGAGATGTCTGAGGAACCTCCCCGGGAACCGGCGCTGACCCCGCTCCTGAACGTGTTCCCACGAGTCACTGGCTTTTATGGGAATCCATCCCAGCCTCGTCCCTCCATCCCTCCAGCTGCTTCCTGAGCACGGGCAGCGCTGCACGAGCCGCGGTGTTTGTTTGGAGTTACCAGGACCAGCGGCCACTTCAGTCACCGGCAAGCTCCCAACAAAGAACCACGTGTGCCTTTGGGGGAAAAGGACCAGGAAAAGGCTCACCGGGAACAGCTGAGACTGCCCGGGAAGGGGCAGCCGGGGGAGGAGTCGCGGCCCGGGGGTGCAACCAAGTAGCAGCTTTGCCTCAGAGGTCGTTGCCAAACTTCCTTTTGTTTGCCGATGTCTTTTTTGGGGGTTGTTTTTGTAGATTCCTTCTAAATATAACACCAGCACCTCCCTGGAGGGGCTTGGAAGCTGGAGCTGAATGAGGCATTAATTCATCTGCTCCAAGCTGTGCTGGGGGAGCCCTTGGATTTCTGATCCCTGGATAAAAGTTGGTTCTCAAGACCAGGATTTTCTATGAATTAATGTTCAGAGACATCCACAGAAATCCTTTCCTCTGGCTCCCTTTGGGCCAGGATGTTACAAACCTGCTGAAGAGCCATCTCCAGGGAAACAGTCCGTGAGGAGAGGAGTCACAGGTGTGCCTGACCCAGGGAAAATGACTCCTGGACCTTAAACCCCGAGGTCACCATAACCCTGAGAGCGTGAGAAGGACACAGGGAGCCCACAGGAGCTGTGGCTGCCCCATCCCTGGGAGTGTCCCAGGCCAAGTTGGACGGGGCTTGGAGCAACCTGGGACAGTGGAAGGTGTCCCTGCCCATGGCAGGGGTGGGACTGGATGAGCTTTAACTCTTCCAGCACAAACCAGTCTGGGATTCAAGGATTCTATGGCACAGGTTAGGGGTTGGCCCCTCTCACCTGTTATCCCAGGAACCCCCCCACACAGCTTCTAAAAATCTTAAAGTCTCTCACCTGCGGAGTTGAAAGGTTGGACGGCGACACGTTCCCATCGAACTGGCCCGTCCCAAGGTCGCTGCCACCAGCTCTTGTCCTTGGCTGCTGAGGGGAAGGGTGTCAGTGCTGCCTCGGTGTTCCCAGCTCGGTATCCCCGCGTTGGCTTCGCTGTTGCCAAGGGAACCCACGAGGAGTCCTAAAACAAAACCAGCCGGGAGCCATCCCATGAACACAGGCAGACAGATCTCCCCAAACCAGAACCAGATGTCAGAGATAACATCTTTGTTTGTTGCTGGCGGTTTCCTTGATGGCAAACGACTACTGTGCTCTCATCCTGCTCCTCCAGGACATCGTGTGGATACAAGCACTGAACACTGGGAATGCTGGCCCGGGGCTCCCGGCCAGAGGCACGAGGGAGGAGCAGGAGGGAGGGAGGATGTTCTTGGTGCAGAGAGGGGGTGATTTAGTCCCCCGAAAGGAGCAGCAGCGACAGCCCCAGCCCTCCCCCTCCACAGTGTGTCACCAGACCAGGGCTCACATGGGGGGCAATTTTGAGCCATCTCCAGCTGTTTGTTTTTCAGAGGTGCTGTGGCACAGAAAAGCTTTCAGGTTTCGAACAAAGCCTCAGCTCCTCGGCCCCCAAATCACTCTAACCCGGGACCTCAGGCACCCAGAGCCAGCTCCTGGTTACCCCACACAAGGTCCCAGCTGGGAAGGTATTTTGGGAAGATGCAGCAATCACTGGCCGGGTGTGTTTGAACCTGTGAGAGCCCTGCAGTGGATGGACTCACTTGGTTTAAGACCCTTCTGCTGTTGATTTCCCCTCTTGGCTCCTTTCTCAGCACAGGGCACACACCAGGAGCTGCCCAGGACCCACAACTGCCTCAGTGAGATAAAACCCCTGTTCCACTCACCTGGACTTTGCTGGGGCACAGAAACCCTTCACCAGCAGGATTGGTAAGGCCCCAGGAGGCTCCATTATCCTTCCCATGGCTGTTTCCTCTCGGCTATCAGAGCTCTCCAGGGGAACAGCAGTGCCAGGCCAACAGCTCTGGTCAATCCCTGGGATATTTCCCAGGGCTCTCTCTGCAGGAGCTGCTGGGAAATAATTTCTTTGATGGAAATCAAAGCCCTCGGGAGCTGTTCCATGGGGCTGGTTGAGGTTGGAGGGGCAGGTCCTGTCTCCACACCTTCCATAGCCCAGGTTGCTCCAAGCCCCATCCAACCTGGCCTTGGACACTTCCAGGGATGGGGCAGCCACAGCTTCTCTGGGAAACTTGTGCCAGGGCCTCAGGGGAGCTCAGCTGTGCTGACTGACCCCACTGGAACCCTCCTTGGGGGGTAATTCAGGCCGTCCCCCCGCCCAGCACAGGGGGTGCTACACTGGTGGTAACTGGTCAGCACTGGGGTATCTCACATGGCTGCTGGGTGACATCACCCCTCGGGGCTTCCCAGCCATCCCCACAGCTGGAATTCGGGTGTCAGCTGAGCGTCTGACCCCCGTCGGGGCTGCTCTGCCGGGCAGGACTGTCCCCTCCCTGTGCCGGGGTTGGTGTGTGCCGGGAACGCTCAGCTGGGCTTTGCAACACCTCCACCTACAGAACGGAGCCAGCACGGCAGCGGGAGCTGCGGCAGCATTCCCGGAGCGAGGGGAGCCCAGCATTCCCGGAGCGAGGGGAGCCCAGCATTCCCGGAGTGAGGGGAGCCCAGCATTCCCGGAGCGAGGGGAGCCCAGCATTCCCGGAGCGAGGGGGCCCCAGCATTCCCGGGGCGAGGGGGGCCCGG
>VXAY01004089.1:562964-578991 GCA_013399855.1 Oxyruncus cristatus
ACCGCATGCCCGGGAGTGAGGGCAGCCCAGCCTTCCCCGGAGTGAGGGCAGCACAGCATTCCCGGAGTGAGGGCAGCACAGCATTCCTGGATTGAGGGGACCCCAGCATTCCCGGGAGTGAGGGGAGCGCGGCATCGCTGGGATCCCCAGGGGGGTTGGGTCTGCTTGAGGTGGGTCCATGAGCCCCTTGTCCTCTCCAGCAAACCCCTGCCGAGGGATTTTCTATCCTAGGACAGAAATGGTAACTTTTGCCAATTTTTCCTGCTCTACTGGAACACAAAGACTCTTTTTCCAGGCCAGCTTTGCTAATTTTAACTTGTTTTGAGCTGCCCCGCTGGGCTGTGCCCAGGCAGGAGGTGGGGATGGGGAGCTGTTGCCTTTGCAGGAGTGTTTTCCCCTCGTGGGCTGTGACTGCCAGAGCTCTGCTGCGCCACAACCACACCTTTGTCTCCTGCCCCAAAGGGCTTGGAAGCAACAAAGTTGTGCTTTGGAGCAGGGAGCACCAAGGAGCATGGACAGCAGAGCCACAGGTTTGGCAGTTTGTGGGTGTCCTGATGGGAAATGAGGGATTTCATGAACATTCCCTGCCAGGAGCAGCAACCAGGGAAAGATTTCCCATTAAAGGGACCCTTATCACCACGTGCTGTGGCTGCTGCCACTCACCTGTGGGGTTTGGAGGTGGCCAAAGCACTGACAGGGACCTGTTGGGCCAATTCCCATCAGGAATATTCTTACATTGTTCAGTTTCTTTCCTTCCCAAAGCATCCAAAGCTCCTGGTCCAGGTTCATCCTTCCAAGGTGAGAAAGCTGAAAGTGAAGGACAGAACAGTTTGAATGTAACTCCCTTCAAACATTTGCAGCACTTTGTTGAAAATCAGTCAAAACATCTTAACAAACCTTTTTCCCTGAGGAAAAGCAACTCTGAGGGCACGACCCACGCACTAAAGCCCCTGGGGGGTGGTTCCTGTGGGTCCCAGATCTCCAGATGCCCATCAGTCTGTCAGGCAGGGCAGGAATACTTCAGCTTTCCCAGGGAACTGTCCCCATGGCACCACAGGGGGTGCCACCACAGTGGGTGCCACACTTGGTGCCATACGGGTGTCCCTGCCCTGTCCTCCCCGCCAAGTCCCTCTCACCATCCTGCTCCCCTTTCCCTCTGCATTGCAGCTCCCAAGGGCAGCTCGAGGCTCAGTCAGGTGCTGTTGGAGCTGGTTTTCCTGGATCCATCCCAGCCATGGGATTGTGGCTCAGGGGGAGACACAACTCCTGTTCCTGCCTCCCCCAGCCACCGTTCCCAGGAGGGCTCCACTCTGCCAGTGCTCAGCCAGCATTTGTCCGGGACCACCTGGGTTTGAGGCTCAGCCTGAGCCACCTCTGCCTGCTGTGACAGCCCTGGAGACACCATCCATGAAAATCCTAGGGAAGATGGACAGGAAGGACCAGAATCCTAATTCCTGGTGCTTCACCTGCACACCCCACCCCTACCCTGGGCAGGACAAGGCCCCTACAGGTGACCATCAGGGCGTGAGACACAAAGATCAGAGCTGGGCACTCAAAGCTCTGTCTCACTTCTCAAACACATCCATGAATGTTTATTCCCACTGCCTGGGTCCATAGGGAAGCAGAGCTGGGGGCTCCAGGCAGGAGCTGTGGTGGGGCCCTGCTGCTTGGAGACTACTGGATGTCAGTGCTGGGTCTCCAAAGCCACCACATCCATCCCTCAGAGGTGCCTGTGCTGCTGGGGGTTCCCCTTAGTGACCCAAGAACATGGAAGACACCAAGGAATTAAAAAAGAACAAGTCTTAAAGAAAAATCCCTGTCAGCCACTGAGAGAGAGGAGTGCACCCCGAGGGACGCTGGAGGTCAATACGGTTGAAGTCAACCAGCCCTCTCAGATGATTCACTTTAGGGATGTCGAGCTCAGTGAACACACAAGGCCCTTCAAAGCCTCAGCAGAGACGGGGACCGTCACAGTGACATTTCTGGCTGTCGTGCCCAGCAGGTCCTTGACAAGCCCTCCAGGAACAGGGGCATTAAGGGGCTGCAGCCACTCAGGACCATTTACCCTGCCAGAGTTCTCCCCCTGCAGAGCCCACACACAGCCCAGGGGCCCAGGCCGTGCCTCTCAGCTCACCCACAGTGGGCTCCTCCTCCTCACAGCTCTGACCTGGAACTCCTGCCTTTGGGAAAGTCCTGCTGCTTTGACCTCAGCCACCACCAATCCCACAGCCCCGGCTGGCAGAGCTGTTGGGGGCTGAGGCCACCATCCATCACTTCATCCCCCACTGCCTGGAGATTTTCCCCATGGAAAGAACACCAAAGCTCTCGTTGCCTGTCAGCGAGCAGAGGGTGTGTGGCTGTTCAACATCTCCAGCTGTTCCAGCTCCACGTGAGGGTCCATCTCTGCCCAGCACTGGAAGCACAGAGGGTCGTTAGTGCTCACACACACAGAGCTGAGCCCGCCGGTGCCACCCCCACACCCAAACCCCCAGCCCAAGGGAGCTCCAGGCAATCCAGCTGCTCCTGCAGCCCTGGGATCTCACTGCTGCCCCCGACTACGAGCACTGGGATCTGGGGGAAAAGCTACTCCCGTTGCTATAGCAACAAACGTATTTTTTTTTCCTGAGAGCAACACAGAGAAAACAGAGTTATTACAGATTAAAAACCACTCTGGTAACCAAGAAACAAAGACATTTTCTCTTCTCCTCTTCCAAAGGACACGTTCACGCCTGCATTTCCCGAGTGCAGCTCTGGCCCCAGCTGCAGTCGGGGCCCAGCAGGACAGGGGCAGGAAAGCAGCAGCTGAGGAAGGTTCTGCCCAGCCAGTCTCCCTCTCCTGTTCCAGGCCTGCAGGGGGTTGGCACAGACTGGCACCGCTCCTGCAGTCACAGGGCCAGACCCGTCCCCACCCGGGCTCTGCAGCTGAACATTCCAGCCAGGTCACCCTGGGCAGGGAAACGGAGAGGCCTTTGGGGAGGGAAAAGGTCTTTCCACGCTGGACTCTGGGTCAGCAAGGACAACAAACCCCTCACCCCTACGGCTTTCAGGTCTTGGTACCAACCTGAGTAGCAGCCGTAGGAATCGGATCCAATTCCTCCTCACCCCTTCCCTCTCTCCTTCCCCTGGCACTGGAGCTGTCCCACCCTGACACAGCTCCAGCAACTGGACACCAAGGAACCCTCCAGGACACGGTGAGGAGCTCCCAGCAGCTCCTGCTTCCAGTGCAACACCGGGAATGTGCCTGAGCTTCCCAAGCTGTGTCGGCGTGACCCTGGCAGGGGGGGCCCTGCTCAGCTGAAAGCTCTGTCAGCACTTCACCTGCAAGAGGATCCCCCCTTCCCCTGCCAGCATCCTGCCACTGCAATGAAAGATGGGAAATAACCCCCCAGAGCCCATCCCTCCAGGCCTTGGAACAGCTGACACAGCTCCTGCCCTCTGCCCCCCAGAGCTGAGAGCGACAGGGACACCCCGAACTGCCGGGGCAGCTGACAGAGCGGGACACCCATACCTGGCTCATGCCACTGAACTCCAGAGAGGTCCACGGTCACTTATTCCAACTGCTGCCTGGCTTCCCTGGGAAGGACACAAACAGCTAAAGCTTTCCCAGTTTACCCCCCACGTCCCGCTCAGGCACAACAGTCAAAGCCAGGGTGTGTAAAAAAAGCAAGTTCAGTTCCAACACATTTGGCATCCAACAGGCAGTAAAAAAAAAAAAAAAAAGCTTTATATTTTATTTCTTGTAAAAATCTTTTAACACATGCAGACTAAAACCAGTGTAAGAAAGTCTCCACCATTGTTTAAACAAATAACTATACTTAAATATAAGCGTCTGCAATTGACTGGTATAAAAATAAGGTACGTTTTGCTTTTTTACAGAAGTCCTGTCTCCAGTTCTCAGCTCAATAAACAATACACGACTCTAATACATACACCGAACCTGATCATGGTTTTCCACCCCTTGGATACTGCTAAGGTATTGTGTGCAAAAGTTGGTGACAGTTCCTTTCCCGAAAGAAAAAAAACCAAACCAAACCAAAGCCTTCTACACCTCTCAGAAAACGAGACACGGGCTGGAGTCCCCGCCAGGCTGGGGCGGCCGTGCAGTCCCACAGTTCCTGTGGCGGGCTCAGCGCCGGTGCCGCCCGTGGCCCGAGCGGCCGCTGCCGTGGTGCTTCCCCTTGTGGGAGCGCTCGAAGGAGCGGGAGCGCTCGCGCCGCTCCCGGTGGTGGCTCCGCTCGTGCCGGTGCTTCTTGGCGGCGTCCGAGTGATCCCTGGACTTGCTCTGGGAGCGGGAGCGGGATTTTTTCCGCTTGTGGCCGTGTCTGTTGGCGCCCTTGAGCTCCTCGCGGCCGTGCTTGGCCTTGAGGTGCGGGGAGCCGTGGTTGTGGTGCCGCCGGGGGCTCCCGCTGTGGCTGCGCGAGCGGCTCCGCGACCGCGAGCTGTAGGTGCCCGACAGGCTGCGCCGGTTGTTGTAGCTGGGGGAGAGGGGGAGTCAAAACGGGCCTTCCACACGGGGAAACAACAACCAAACCACAGCAAGGGGGCTGCCAAGTCACCGGCAGAAGTCAGAGACTGTCTCTCCCGCGGGGATAAATGAGGAAGGACAGTGAACAACCTCAACGTGCAGCCTGGGCTAGTGGAAGGTGTCCCTGCCCATGGCAGGGAGTGGCACTGGGTGGGCTTTAAAGTCTTTCCAAGCCAAACCAGTCTGGGATTCTTTTACCTGAGCTCATTTGAAAATAAACAGCCCACACCAAACCCAGAACGCAGCACCTTTTGAGATTTTTCCACCTTGTCAAGAATCTCCCCTCAACACCAGATCACAAACTGCTTATGGTCCTTTTCCTTCAGTGATCTGACAGTGATACTCTGGGGAATCCTTCTCTGAGATCCAAGTTGGCAGCTTCCAACTTGGATACAAGCCTGAAGATTCTTCAAAAATATATATTTATAAAGCCAGGAGCTCTCCCTGCATCCCCCTCTTCCCACCACAGGGGAGGGGCAGAGCCCTGAGGAGCCGGGCAGAGCACCAGGGAGCACTGACACCAGAAAGCTGCCACACGTCTAACTGGCACTTCTTCCCCCTCCCCCGGGGCCTGTGATCCCAGACTGCCCCCATTCCTAACGGGACCCTCAGGGAACTGAAGGTGGCCAAGCCCCCAGCCCTCCCCAGCAGCCCCACTCACTGCCGCCTGGGCGAGTGCGAGCGAGACCTCGACTTTGTCCTCGACCGCGACCGGCTGCCGCTCCTGCTGCTGCGGCTTCGCTTGCTTTCTTTTCTCAGGCTGCAGGGGGGCAAAACCAAACCAGGCTTCACTTCTGAGGCACTTGTCACTCCCCTGAAGGAGCTCAGCAGTGCTCACTGTACTTCAGTTAAAGAAACCATTTTTACTCAAGTATTCTCTTTACCAGGAGAGGTTTTACCTACCCGTTGTAAGGGCTCTTGGAGGTTTGCTGCCTCTCCTCTGGCTCCTTTTTAATGGTTTTGGTATTCACAGACACTGGAGATTTCTCTTCAGCTTTCACTTCTCTTGGGGAAGCTGAGAATTAAATTTAAATTCAAAATTAGCTATTTATTCATCCTTTGTCATGAACATACCGTACATCCCTCGAACACCTGTACCAGTGTCTGCACTAAATGTAGATATGAACTCAGTAGCTACTATTTCATTCCATCTTTCCATTTTTAGTTGATTCCTGGAGCAGGATGCTCATGGGGAGACCCACAACGTGAAGCCAAGTGGCAGCAGAGGAGGAGGAGGAGCATTGTGACCTCCTCACCACACAGCCAGGCTCACCTTCATCCACCAGGGGCCAAAAGGTACAAAATAAAAGCTGCTCTTCTGGCCCACAGATACAGAGCTTGTTACTTGGACTGTAATTTCCAATGCTACAGAAAGGATTAAGACTGAACAGCAAACTTCATCTTCAAATTAACGGCACAATAATAACGAGTAACAAAAGCGTGTTTAGTCCATAAGTCAGTCTCTACAGACAGCTGGTGTAGCCCAGAGATGGATTCACCTCTCATGGAAGGGCTGCTAAGCCCAAGAGAGCTCCTGCTTTCCAACCCTTCCAGCCTTGGCTCCCACCTCACATTCTTTGCTCATTCACACTCGCCAGCTCAAACCCTCTGACAACTCCGACTCCCCAGAAGTAACTGTGACAGTGCTGCTTCCTCCCAACACGTGCCCACGTTCCTGCAGAGCCACAGGCAGAGCAGGCCCCGAGCCTTCTGCCCCACCACCAGCACTTGGCCAAGGCCTGGGACGGCCTCTGAGCCCCCCTGGCAGTTCACAGCTCAGAAGCAGCAGGGAAAGGTGAAAGCACCAAGACAAACCATCAGAGTTCTGACAGACAGGCTGATTCAAAATAGGTGTTATAGTTGATTCCCTCTGGTGCCAAGACTGTGCTGTGCCTCTGCTCCATTTCCTGACCACCAGCTGCCTGCCTTCACCACACTGAACAGCTGCCAAGTGCATTAAAAAAGGCAGAGAAAGCCATTTTCAGAGATACCTGCGGCAAAAGGAGCCATGAAGGCCATTGCAACACCCCCCAAATTGAACCCAGAGTCTCTTCACACCACATAACATGCATCAACTCTTGTCTCATTAAGGGTGCACGTCATTAACATATCACTCTCCCATCTGTGGAAGTATGGAGCAAAGTATCCCTTTTCCCAATAATGTTATTTCAAGGTCTTGAAACTGGTTTTAAAATCTATGTTTGAAAAAAAGAGAAAGATTTGCCTTGCTGCTGAGTTCTGTGAGGGAGCCTAAACTGTCTCAGCAGTTCAAGAAGCAAACCTGCCTTTTTTTTTTTTTAACCACCCTGGGACACAGATTTAGTTACTTATCAAAGAGTATTATGCAAGTTTCTGTTCAGAAAACAAACTTACATGGTTTGGATGCCGGGGAAAAGCCACCCAGTGTTGAGAGTGCTGGAGTTCCATCTGGATTTAAACCTTTTGCCTTCAGTTTAGCTTCCTGTAGTGCCATTTTCCTCTTTTCTACTTCTTTATCCAGAAACTCGTAATTGGGCTGTGGAAGTAACGAGGTAAGAGGCTGAGCTAATGTTATTAATATTTTCATCTCATTTCTGAAAAATACTCAGTTGGTTTTAGTCATCTGTCCAGTAATGGGGGTAATTTCCAGAATCTGTTCTCATACCCTCCTCACGGGAGCCTTTCCCATTAGCAGATCTGTACTGCAGCATTCCCAAACCTTTGGAGAGCCATAACTCAGCTCAAGCTGCACTGAGCCCAGAGCAGAAAACCCAAACATCTCAAACTTACCTTTTTTCTGGTATAAAGCTTGAGAGTCGTCAGGCAGATCTCCTGGATCTCCTCTTCCGTGGTGCCAAAGAGCAAGAACCAGTGAGGGCGAGTGGGCAGCGGAATCTGAAACCCAACCAACCAGTAAAGGGATTACAGCCCAGGCTTGTGTTTTCAAGGTCTGCTTTCGTTTTGCTGAAAGCAGCCCCCTGGCAGTGCAAGGCAGTGCTCACCTGCAGGGCCCTGGCAGCGAGGTAAATGCAAGCACACGCAATGGTCTCGGGCTGAAAGCGAACAAACACGTTTGTCCGAAGGCTGTCGTTCATGTAATTCCTAAAAACACACAGCACGAAAGGTTGGATCTCTGCTTCACTTTTTTAAAGAGGATAAACAATACTGGAGACTCAATTGACTTTATTATTTTTTCTGTTATTATGTTAAACGTTCGGTTTCTGTGCAACTGTGGTATTTGGTGTTGACCTGTGTCACTTTGTAACAGTCTGCACCTTGGCACTGTTCGAAACCGCAGTGCAACAATGTGTAGCAGCAAATGCCAGCAGCATTTCGCGGCTGCTTCTTTGGTTCAGTTATCCTGAAGTGTCCAGAGCTCACAATCTAACAAGTACTTTGCATCTGTCCAGCTGTTTGCCTTAGACACCAGTGGGTGTTGTGTTTAAAAACCAATTTAAAACTCAGGTGCAAGCAGGAAAGCACAGTGTATTTGCAACCTACCATCTTCCAGAGGCAACCTAGGCAGTTCATAAAACATGGACTGCACTAAAGGTCTGTGTGCCTCCAGTGCCACTAACGCCACCCAGAGGGAGGCACCCAGTGAGCTCCCTGAGTGAGGGAAAGAGACCCGGGAGTCAGTCAGGGCCCCCACACCCCGAGCTCCCGCTCTGCACGGGGGCACTACCGAGCAACACATGCCAGGAGATACAGTAGCAGCAGAGACCTCCATGGATTTCTACGTTCCCAAGCTATGGGAGAGAGAGGAACAGCAGTCAGTCAGCATTGACTCTCCAACCCCCGTGCCCAGTATGGCTCTATGTGAACATGCTGCATGCACCGAAATCCTCTGAAGTCAAGTTTAGCCAAATCAACTAAGTAACCGTTGGCAGATCGTCCCCCACGTGTCCTTTAAACACTACAGCATACAGCAGGTAGGAACAAAGACATTCAGAGACAGTTGTAACAGTTACTTCTGGAAACAAATATACAAATCCTTCGGCACCCCTCCGCACCCGGAGGTGCTGCCCGCTGGATCACGGCAGTGAGTCTCGGATGAGAGCTTGCACTGGCTTGGCTGGAGAGAAGGGCAGCCAAACCGGCCATCCCCAGGTCAGGGCTGAGGTGCAGAGGGCAGAGCTCTATGACTTACCATCAGGCACTACCCTTCAATCAAAGAGTAGAAAAAAGAACAAAGTTAAATTGAGTTCTCCGTGACCGCGCTGGAATCAAGCCATGAAAATAGTGAGCAGAAACAAGCACCACGATGTTTTCAAAGTGTGTGTCTGGGTAGGAACTTACAGCTCATTGCTTTGCATAGGGATCAGCAGGCTTGTTATTTCTGCTACTATTTTCCTGGCCAGGGAAAGAATGGAAAATAACTTACCAGGCTGTCTGTACCAGGGTTTGATTACGCTCACATTCTAGGACTTGTAAATACATAACAATGATCTGAGGAATAAGGGGGGGGGGAAGAGAAAAAAGACTCAGTTTTAACACACACAGCAAGAGAAAGTAATCATCTATATAAATATATATTTTAAACATTAAACATCATTCCTGAACAATGGGGGCTCCTTTTCTAAGCACACACTGTAAGCTCCCATGTCACAGAATATGGGGAGCTGGAAGGGACCCACAAGGATCACTGAGTCCAACTCCCAGCCCTACCCAGGACCATCCCAAGAGTCTCCCAATCATGTTCAGACAACTCTTAAAGATTTTACAAAACCAGCCACCACCTTTAACCTCTCCCAAGGCAGCAGTTTCAACCCAAGTCAATATGACCGCCCAAGTACTCTGGCAAAAACATTAACAGCTACAGAGGGATAAAGAGAAGAACGCAGGTCATTGTGACACCTGTGTTTCTCGTTCCACAGCTCACAGTGATGCCATCAAGGTAGAGTAATAGGTACAATTAGATTACTTTTGACAACTCACCTTATGAGGATGCTTGACATGAACACAAAATCCCAACTCCTTCAGTACCCTCCTTTCTGCTTTGATTACTTGATTTTTGGTGTTTATGTAGTTCTGATCAAGTATCAGGGGGCTTGGAGTCCTATAGTTTGCAAGAAATAAAATCAAAACTGTTTTGCATATCCAAAAATAACGGCAACTCTCTTTTCCCTTCCAACCAACTAATGGCAACAGAAACCGGTTTTCAACTCCTGCAAGCAAGTTTAAGCATTAATCTTGTGCTGTCCAAGTTTAGATAAACTAGTTTAGTCGCTGCTTTTGACTAGCTACAGATTAGACGGCTGAGATAAAAAATAGCCTTCTGCTGCTGTGTATGCAAACTACACTGCTCCAGCTGCTGGAAGGAGTCGCTTGGCAGGGAGGATCCCAAAGAACCTTCCTCTTCATGGCAGAGCTGGGGGAAGGAATGGGACACAACTGTCTTTGCCAGGCAGGACTTCAAAGCAGAAGTAAGGCAGAACAGGGTTTTTCCTGATTAATACTGAAGTATCAGCTTGGGCTTTAGAAATGGCAGTTCCCTATAAACTGAAGAGAAGATTATTCAGCCTTCAGAGAACAAGGCAGCCCTGGCTCTGTGACGGATAAAAAGCTGAGTGAAGCACAGAATTTCCCCTCTGAAGGGTGACAGACATCCCTGCACCCCTCACCAGTGGGTACCACGGATATCCCTGCTGCTGTTTGCATTTCCAAAACAAGAGCTCATTCCACAAAGATTTCCAACTCTAGCACTGCCTAGTCCTAATTCCTTCCAAATCCAACACCTGAACTCTCCAAAGCACTTTGACCTCGAATGACCTGCTGTGCACTTAATGCACAAGTGTCACACTCCATTTCATACTCTTTGTTTTGTCCGTGCTGAGACTTGATCTTTCAACATTCCACTCTGGATATTTGAATCCACTTCCTCCTGAAGACAGACCAGCTTTTTCCCTGTAGTACGTCTCACACATTCCATGTGCTTTCCAAAACAGAAGAATGTTTTTGGAGCTCCTTATGCTCTAATAAACCACAGTCTGTGTATATTATACATATTATGTTACCTTCAAAAGAAAAAAAAGTAATGCAAAGTGGATTCAAAATACAGCTTTTGTTGCATCAGGCAAAATATTTCACTGCTGCCTTGCAAATTCCATGAGTGGATCTCACTTCTCTTCCCTGACAGGTCACAGAGCAGATAAAACACTCCAAACCAAGGTTCCCATCTCAGGAAAAAAAAAGGGTTGATTTAATTACAAGGTTGGATGAGGAGCTTCCCAACTTCCACAACCCAGTTCATGGCAGGACTCCTGCAGTCACCTGGACAGATGCTGGTTGTCATTGGCAAAGCACACAGCAAACCATCCCTTTCTCCAGTAACAGTACACTGGTGCACAATTTGAAGCACAAGCTCCCCTCCCTTCCCAAGGGGCCGAGAAGCAGCTCCCAGCTCTGGAAGGAACTACTGTAGCTTCCTGGTGCCAGGAAGGACCTACAACTCCAGCACCAGCCCTACTATTCCTGTCTGCTAAGGAATGCCACGTTTTCCATGTTACATAAAGTAACTTCTCTAGTTAAGCATTACTCTCACTCATCAGGGCAAGGTCACAGTTTGCCATTTCAGCTACTCTAAATAAATCCAGTCAGAACAGGGGGATTTGTTTTGAGGTTTTTTTTTGGTTGGTTATTTTGGGGTTTTTCCCCCCCATAAATTAACTGGAAAACAAGAACTTTTCAAGCTTGTTTAAGGCAACTTCAGTGAGAGGCTGATGTTATCTGAACACTCCAGCACTCCAAAGGCAGGCTGAACAGAGTGAGAATGGGAGAACCAAGCTTAAGTTCTTTCAGTCAGTAAAACTGAGTCCCTTCCAAACCATTCCAATCAATTATACTGGGGTTTTGTAACAACATTTCCTCCAGTATCACCCTCCACAATTTTATCCAGACATCACTGGCATTAACAGGATCTGCAAAGCATCATCCAGAGCGAGTTCAGGTGCCCAGGCTCAGTTTAGCAGAACACTTCCTCAGAGGTGGGACATCTTGGATCACAGATTTAAGGTAGCCATGACTTGCAGTCTATTAAGAACATCACCAGTGGGACAACACGGCTGCACTGGACCATCCACCACCCCTCGTTCCACATGGCCCTGCATTCCCGGACAGCTGTAAGGAGGTTAAGGCAGCTCCAGGTGCAGCAGGACAGACATGAGCCTTGCTGTGTGTTAATTTTTCACTGTCCTTCCCCAGGGCCACGGGATCAGCACCAACAGTTCATCCTCAGCACGTGTTCCACCGTGAAGTGACAGGAAACCCAACAGCCCAAGCGGGCTTTGCTTTACTCTGGAGTCCCAGGGTACTCAGGTCACAAATTCCAGGGACCTACAGCTCTAAGGAAGCCATGCAAAACAGCAGCTTGTCCAGGCAGTGTTTCCAGAAATAAAGACTTTTATCCACTTACGGAAAAATAAAAATCTGCAGCGATCTAAGTGCTTTTCTGCACTTTATTACGGGCAAGAGTCAAGTTCTCCACTGTATTGAGACTCACCAATTTAGCACTTTTGGCACGAACTCTGAAGTGTTAGTAAACAATTATTTACAACTTGGAAACTTCAGAGATTTCCCTTTGGAAAACTTTTTTGCTTTCTACTAAATAAAAAGAGGAACTTTGCTACTGCATTTGCTGCACTTAGTTCTCAGTCCAAGAATTATTTTAGGTCCAAATAACAAACAAGAGAAAAATAACTTATAACCTTATGTACAAAATATACAAAACGTGACCTTCAAGCCCTGGATAGCCGAGGAACATTGCAAATTCTTACTCTGGATCTGTTTTACAGATCAGCACTAGAGCTCCAGGCAAGACTTTATCATTTACAACAGAGCACACCGTGTCCCCTCTGGAAAGCCAATCCAACACTCAGATGCAACACTTGATTGGGATTAAGATTGTGTAACAACCCAACAGATTAACACACCCTGTAATGTGCTTGTAACAATAAATAAATTACAAATACCCGTTTTTATAAATCACTCTGACAAATGAGACCTAAGTTCTCAACACAGCTGCAACTTCATTTGATGTAATATTAAACTTTGATGTCTTTGGGATGACTAATACTTCAGAGGAACAGTGCCCTGTGTGTGACTATGGCCACGTGAAGCAAAGTACTTCTGACAAGTACAGCACAACAGCAGCGTCTTGTTTCAAAGACCAGAGGCCTGTTAAGCTGGTCAGTACAAGAACACAAGTTCTGTTCGTCTCCAAGGTTATAAATCCAAGCAGCACAGACCTGCAGGGCAGTTTGAAGAGCACTAAAGTGTGTAACATTAATGCAGCCACTTCCAACCCCACTGCAGGGACCTGTGTCCCGCAACTGAGCATCTGAAACCGCCCCATGTGAGGTTACAGCACGACACCAGTCACATTTGGTTCCAGTCTCAGGACTTTCTGCAGCTTTCAAGCACATTCAGGAGAAATAAAAGCAACTTCAAACTACATTCTACAAGATAAACAACAGTTGCACTTTGCTCAGAACACATGTTTTGGCACACAGTTATTTAAAAGCAGTTTTTCCACAGTACGAGCTTTTCTCCATGCACACAAACATTTTACATGCAATTCTACATCACATTTGCTCGTCAGAGATCCAAAAGAAAATATGCTTGTCCAAAACACTTATTTAGCTTTTTCTTACTTCCCAGCATTAGAAATACCACTTCTAATTGACTACATGTCTCATGAAAAGAAAATTCCAGTGCAATTCCGGTTTCTGCAAACAGGTACATACAAGGGACTGCTTACATCATAATTGATATAAATTTACAAATCCAAGATTTCTATATCCTTGTTTAACTGTGAATTCAAACTGCAATTATACAGAGCCAGAAATTGGAACTAAGAACCCAAAACTGGTTAAGAAAGAAAGCAAAGCCTACCCAAACTACCCCAAACGTGTGTGCGGGTTAAGAGCTTCGGTTAACAGAAAAACTAGACTAGAAAAGAAAGTACAGCAGCCTGAGTGTTTCAGTTCTGGGTTGTGTGTGAGAAACTAGCTACAGCCTACGTGTTAGCTTCAGTAAAAAAAAATTAAAAAAAAGGTTAAGCTAGTATTCTAAAAACCTGGACAGCAAAGAAAAAAGCTTATAACAAGATACAGGAGTTCTTCCAAATGGTTCACCAGCGGCCAACCTGTTAGTCCCCCGGTTCCAGTGACCTATTCTCAGAGCACTGGCTTCTCCTTGGGGATTTTCGATACTTCACTCACTGTTGCCATGACGACAGCTTCATCTTTATGTACCACTCCACATCACCCAGGCTTTGGTAAATGTAGCTGGTCGCTGTATAGTCGGTTGCAAGGGAAAAAAGAGTTGAAGTTAATAACGTGTACAGGTGATGGAACTGTCAGCTTGTAAAAAGTACAGAAAAACGTTTACATCCTGCTTGCTAAAAAAAAAAAAAAGGGGGGGGGTGTGCAAGTCTGAATGTCAGACTGCAGCATTTTAAGGTTCATTTCATGCAGATTCACTCAGAATCGCAGAGCAACAATACCCATTTCTCCCGAAAATAATGGGTAGCAGTGCACGAGTTCTCTGGACATGATGCACTTTAGACACCATGTAACATGCACAAGGTGGGATTTGGAACAGGCTAGCTGGAAAGATTTAAATTCACAGGTTAAGTTCAGTTTCTCTGATCCTTCACACAGCACAAAGAAACAGCTAATTCGTATTCTCGTTGCAGAGACAAGCAAGGCATATGATTAATTAACCTTCGCTGCCTGGATCGAGGCCAAAACGTTACTAATCACTGAACCTGCTCCAATAATTCCAACACCAGACTCCCTTACCAGAACTGTGGAAGACAATCCCACTGAACTCACACCCCAAACCACTTCGCACAATTCCCTCTGGGCTGTAACAACTTGAACACCAAAACCAACAACACTCAGTCCCAAAGCGTAACGCTGACCTTTCTTCTTGGATCTACAACTAACTCAGGAAAAACAAGCACGAGGCAGTACAAGCCAAAGCTTTGGCTGCAACAGAAGCATAACCAGGATCAAGACACCAACAAACAGCTGGTTTCCCTAAGGAATTTCTACCCTGTTTTTCTCAGAAAAGGTTACAAGACACAAAAGGTTAAATTCCTGCTGTAACCTGGTGTATTTCACAGGGCAGTGAAACAAAGTGTGAACATTATAATCCAGACAGAAACAAAATCCTCTTGTAATTACAGAGTTCCTTAAACTCTGGGCAACCAGCCACTGAAAGCAGAGCTGAAGCCTCCAATCCCAGACTACAATTGTACTGCCTGACAGAACTAAGGAGATTTTGTGTCTAACAGCAACTTCGGGAACTCCCCCAAGCAATTCTTGTTCCTCTCACTACTTTGTTAATCTGCTTTACCCAAGGAACAAACATTGCTTTGCACATGGAAAGCAGCACTGGTCTCTCACAGCTCTGCAACACCTGCTCAGGGCTAGGCGAGCCCCCACTGCCCCTGCCCAGGCACCAGGACAACACAACTCCCACCTTCTGCATTAGAGACGTTAAAGGTGCCTCCAGCCTCAGTTACACACTGCTCATCACTAAAGCTGCACACGCTGCAAGCCAAGACTCACCTTATTTCAGATATTTTCTACAACGGCTTTTTTTCTAGAAGGCCATTACTGCCACCACTGAAAGTTCGATGTGTTTTCTTAACTGATACTTTACTGGCACTACAACCACACTTGGACACCACACACCAAAGAGAGAAGAGCATTACAACTATTGAGTAAGGGTAAAAATCTGGAGAACACACAGCAACCCACTACTGGCTACTCACACCTAAAACTACCTTTCAATAATTGCAAGACAACAAAAATATCAATTAACCAACCTAAAGCTACAACCACAAGCCTAAAACTAGGACCAATACTCATGACTTGCAGCAAAACAAGGAACAGAAACGGATCTACCAAGTGAACAAAAGCAGAAGAAGTCGGGACTGCACTGTACTGCCTACAGAGCAGCCAACGAGCACTCCCTTCCCAACTTTAGGTCGTTGAACTTAGCCTGGAAAAGTACTGTGAATCGAACACTGCAGTGCATTAGCGGTAACAGGTGGTTACGTTCGTAACGAAGCTGATCTTACCTTTTTGCTCTTAACTGTCGCAAGTGATGGAACACGTTGATCACGTCCCTTATCCGACGAGGCGCCTCCTCGATTTTGGACGCGAGATTGATGCAGGCCATGGCAACAATCTGAAAAGTAGGCCCGTTTCCGTTAAGAACACAATATTTAACCCCGATAAGACCAAAATTACGCAAGAAGCAAACCCGCGAGGCCGAGGCGGGCAGCCCATCCCATCCAACCCCCGTCCCGGTGCCCCGCGCCGCGCTCACCTCAAAGCTGTGCTTGACGAAGGACTTGGAGTAGAAGAAGCGATGGAACAGCACCTGCCCGGTCGCCATGGCCACCTGTGAGGGCAGAGGGAGGCGCAGAGGGAGCCGATCAGCGCCCGGCCCGGCCGCCGCCATTTTGTGCGGCCCCGCCGCCCCCCCGCCCTTCCCGCCGCCACAATG
>VXAY01004089.1:581498-621327 GCA_013399855.1 Oxyruncus cristatus
CTCCAGGCTGAGCCCCCCCAGCTCCCTCAGCCGCTCCTGCTGCTCCAGCGCCTTCCCAGCTCTGTTCCCTTCCCTGCACACGCTCCCACCCCTTTCATGTCCTTCCTGAACTGAGGACATGTCCAATTCCTAGCACTGGACACACGCCGGAGGTGCCCCTCACAGTCCCCACACAGGGACAGCCCCTCTGCAGCCATGGCCAAACTGCTCCCTCACAGTCCATTGTTCCAGCAGAGACCCCCCAGAGAGCTGTGGGACTGCTATCCCAGAGAGGGAATCCCACAGGATCTGCCAGAGGGGACACCTCACTATGACAATTCAATGTGTGTGCAAGGATTGTCACTCAGATGGGCTCTGACCTCGGGGACACCCCGAGAGCTCTGCAGGTCCAAGTGCTGCACAGGACACAGCAAAGATTGATTGTTTTATTCCAGGTTGCCCAGGATGAACAAACCTGCTGGGAACAGAGGTGTGAGGCCGCCAAACCCCCATGGACCTGGGCCAGGCTGTGGTATCATCATTAATGGAGCAGAGGGTCAGGGTGGTTCACTGCTGCCAGGTGGTTGTGCCAAGCACGATGAAGATAAAAGCATCTGTAGAGACACAAATCCAAGATTTTTAGCCTTTGTCTCCCAGGCTTCTACAGGCACAGCCGTGGTGAAGGAGGCTGAGGTGCTTCTGGGCTGTTTCTTCCTCCTCACGGGGTGTGGCCCCTTATTTTCTGTCATGGTTACAATTGTTAATAAACTTCCCTAGTTTTACAAACAACTCTTTTAGAAAGCCCGCAGCGTTTTTGTTTTATAGCCTTCATTTCCATTTATAGTTTGGGGCTTGAGAGTCTGTAACCATCACCAAAACAGCATTTTTAATGGAAATAGAGCATTTAATTGGGAGCTGCTGTATGTGCGGGTTCATGGATCGGCAAGGATTCCAGGTATTTGGAAGGGAATCCAGTTCTTCGGAAGAGCTCACCCTCTTTTCCTGGTCCTTTGCCAAACTCCCCCCTTTACCCATGTAGTGTACAGTCCCTGAGATTTTAAAAATGATTTCCAACCTGGAACACCACTGGCCTTTAAGAAACCTGCACCAGTCTTTGGTGGTGTGTTAACACAGCCAAGAAAAATCCAGTGAATCCACAAGGCTGGAGCCAAACATCTCTGCAATGGCAAAAGCCGTTTACAGCCCATGGAATGGACAGAAGGTTAAAGAAACAGTAGTGAAAAGGAGAGTTGGGAAGAGCTGACTCAGTTCTCCAACCCTCAGATTACCCTGAAGTGAAAATCCTGGGTTACGTGGTATTTGCAGAAGGCAAACAGCTCTTTCCGTTTTCCTCCCAGCATTGCCAGATGGGCTGGAAAGGAGGACAAACGAGTCATGGAAGCAGAGGGTGACACTCAGTGCGCTGGAATTTGCCCGCTTTTTATTTCCATGCACACCCCCATCATTTCTTGGGCTTTCTTTGCTCCAGTTTTCCAGGTTACGCTCTGATATTTTAAAAGCCTGGAGAGAAGTGCATTTGCTCAACCTGCCCGACCATTATTCCCAATTCTGGATGGTTTCATACCTGTATTCCTGAACTTGCAGTCGAGCAATGCCTTGTCCCCTCGCAGCAGGATCAGGTTTGTGCTTCATGTCCAGGACACTGCTGGAAAACATCACATCAATAATTGCTGCCGAGTCCTGACGAGGCACTAATGAGCCTGATTTTTGTAGAGCCCTTTGGCCTGGAATTGTACAATCCATGGAAGCTCCCTCCTTAAACCAGTTGCACACAGGTGTAAACCGATTTTGTTCTTCCAGGTGTCTCACAACAGGCAGAGACTCCAAAGCTGAGTGATAAAACATGGGAAAAGAGAAAACATTTTGGGGAAGGAGAGTTCTGGATATCCCAAAACCTCTCTCCCAGTGAGTAGTGAGACCTCCTCAGTGCCTAAATCCTGAGGATTTTATGGGCTTGGCAGCAACTGTTTCCCAGAAAAAAATTCAAACCCAGTTTCTTAGCAAAGAAGTGCAGATTACAACATCCAATTACCTTAACAGAAAAGAAAGGATTATTTTGGGAAAGTAAGAATCTGTGATGACAGAAAAATCTGATTTCCTTGAAGAATGATAGATGTAAGAAAACATGGGACAGGAGGTTCAGCAGGAAAATATTTTGACATGAGCAGATATCCCAAATTTTCTGCTGTCACATCAAATAGACCAGGCTGAGACAATGCAGAACATGCTTAGATCAATTTATTCATTAAGTTCTAAAATCTCCTAAGTAAAACATTAGTTGAAAGTTGTTTGGTTGGTTTTTCTCAAATAATTTAGGAGATGGACTGCAGTTCTTCATCACGCTGAACGTGATAAATTGAGAATCTGGAATTACCTGCCATCTCAGGGATAAAAATCTGCATTATCAGCTCTAACAGGACTTCTGATTGCAAGTACAGCCCTGCAAGTACAGGTCGAGTGCTGGGTTTGCATTGATATAAAGGAGTTTGGTGCCCAAAATCTTGGCAGTGGGATTTATCCCGGCTGGACAAACAGTGCTTTACTCTGCCAGACTATGGCTTGAGGAGGAATTCCATAGGTGCTTCTGTGAAAGATTCATAGAGACTCCAGTTCTGGGGTCTAAAACAGCTCAGAGAACAAGGAGGATTGTTTGAAATTGTCCCTAGAGGGCGAGTTCTTCAAACCCTTGCTGGTTTTGAAAGAGAAAAGAGGAACTGGGCAGTGAGTTCCACCCTGCAGTTTGCACCCTGAGTGACGGGGTGTGAAACCACGCTGGGTGGGAGCACACTGGCCTACAAGGGTTTCTCTGTTTCAGCTTAACTGACTCTTCACCTTCCACTCCCCAGTCCCTCCCTCCCTTGGTTTCAGTGGCATTGCTCTGCCCACACTCATTTCTTATTTACTCCAGCGAAGGTGCAGCTTGTGTTTGGCTTAAAGTCCTTATCAGGAGAAGATTAAAACATTCTTCCTTGTGAAAGCAAACCTATTTTCAATTATTCTGTCATCTGGAATGTAAAATACGCTCCTGTGAACTGGAAGATTCGTACTCTTCGAACTTTATACTCAAGGTGCAATTCTTCTTCCCTCTTGTTCACTCAGGAAACCTGCATTTCTGTAAGTGTTTTACAGATTTCTCAGAAGACCTAGTGCCTAATGGAGCCTGGTTCTCTCAGTTATGGAGTTTATGGACTTGGGACTTCAAGTTTGGCCCCTCAACTCACACGAATTTCTTCACCTTCTGTGAAGCAGTGTTAAGGCATTGGGAAAACAAGGAAATAGGGAATACTCACCACATGAGTTTTTCCTACACACTGATGTTCACCAGCTCACCTATTTGCAAAGGTAGTATTACTATAAATAAATATAAACACATAGTAGTTTGATGCATTTACAAATTAAAGTCATTTAAATTCAAACCTATTTTCCAGCACATATAAAACTCGGCCCTGTTTTTCTCATTGAGAGACACTGGTATTTCAGGAAAAAACACATGGAATTTGATTTATTGGACCTTATCAAGTCCTGCTGAGCTGCAGGTCAGTGGGAGCCCATCCCATCTGTGCTATAAATGGCTCTGAGAAACAGCAACTGATAAATGTGTCCAACTACAAGTGACACACAGTTAATGCCCCATCCTTTGAGCCATGGGCAGGATCTGAGGCAGGGCAGGGCTGTGACAGCCCTGGCACCACGGGGACACTGTGTCCTTCCCTGCCAGGACACCACTGCCAGGAGCAGGAAGCAGAGGAACCCTGACCTGGCAGCAGCACCTCGAGGCTGAAAAGGTTGTGTGTGTTTTCTGCTGTGCCTCAGGCTTGGCTCAGCACTGTTTGGTAAATATCCCAAAATGGGAAGGTGTTCCATGGACAACCAGGCTATTCCATGTCCCTGAGGTGGTACAGCCCCCATCCCTTGGGACAGCCAGTTCCTGGAGGGTCAGGAACACTTCTGAACACACAACCAGCCTTGGTGTCATCCCCACCAGCAGGTCACCACACACTTTGAATCAGATCCGTCCTGGGGGAGCTACCACGGATCTGATATTCCCGTCTGGAGGTCAGAAACTGGGAAAACAGCAAGTGGGAGAGGATGATGCAGAGCATAGATCAGGTTTCCCAAACTGGTAGCACAGCCCCTGCTCTGGGGAGAGGTTCTTACACCCTGTGCCATCTTGACAGTAAAAGATCTGAGCTGGGAATGTGCCTGAGTTCATCCTTCATGTGCAGTCGGGGTTCTCCCGGATCTCTCCCAGCTGGGAAGCACAGGTCAGGGTGTTACCCTGGAGTAAGTGCCAGCAGAGCTGAGGGAAGCACTGAGGGGATGGAAAAGAACAGGCTGTATCCTGCCAGGCTCACATCAGGGACAGATATAGCCCTGGTTTAGGCAGGAGGACATTTGTCACTACGGGGAGAGGCCTGAATTATTTTTAGGGCTTACATCAGTGCAGCTTTGAAGGACAGAAAAAGAAAGATGAGGCTGCTTGGCTGGCCAGGGCTCGCCCTGCCGTCATGGGGCAGCGACCCCGGAGCCAGGGAGTGTGTGCATGGACAAACCAGCACGGAAAAACCACCCCTGGGATCCAAGGAGTGAGTGCCAGTACAGACAAGGCACCAAGGACAGTGTTTGGGTTGTCATTACTGTGACACTGCAGACCTCAGCATCACACGTGCCACCCTCACCCTGCCCAGCAGGCACAGCCTAACCAGAGTTGAGCATTTCCAAGTCAAATCTCTAAGATGGAATGGCTTTACCCAGGAATTTCCTAACTGTCCAGGCCATGGGGAGCCTTGTGGAGCTTCCTGCCCGCCCAGATTGTGGCAGGAACAGGACATTCCATCCCACATCACCTGTCTCTGCAGCAGGAGCCACAGGACACTTCCTCCCCCCACAACTGCAGTGTTTCCACGAGCCTGGCTGGTCTCCAGGGCCTGGGGCAGCTCTGGGGGTGTTTGTGAGCCCCAGAGAGCTCCGTGCTACAGCACTGAGGCCACGGGACCACATCCTGCTCCGGGGACAGGCTGGGGGGGCTGTCACCCAAAACTCCTCATCTGCTCGACTGCAGAGCAACTGCACGGTCCAGAGAGCAGGAGCTGGGCCAGCCCACGGCCCAGCAGGTGCTTCCCCCGCAGAGACACAGCCGGGACAGGGACAAACCTGCCAGCACCTCCCTCCTTGCACGTCTGAGCAGTGCGAGGTGTGGGCAGGGCAGCAGCACTGGCTGCCTGCCTGACCTTGGGCACGCAGGAGGTACCGAAATATGCCCTGGAAGGGGTGGGAGAACGACCTGAGGGGCTGCACACCCTCTCCTGCTGTGCACCTGGATTTTGCAGCAGCAACTCACCGCTCTGCCAGCCTGAGGAAGGGCCCTTTGCGTATAGAAGAATAAAAAGCTGCTTTTAAGATTAAACAAATGATTAGTGCTATCATCCAAATATTATAAGATCAGTTGGCAAAGCAAGGAGAGCACAGAGCAGAGAAATAGTAGTGCTGGGGGTGAGTTAGACACGTCAGCTGGCCCCTTCTCTCCCTGTGGGAATTCCTGTAATGGTCTGTGAGCTGTTCAAGCATTTCTTCGTAAAAGCATGTTCTGCTTTTAAAGCATTTTCAAGTGTCTCAACCTCAAGAGGTCTTTTATGCTTTTTTTTCTCCCCGGAGAATGATTGAAAGCAGAAAGATCAGGTCCATCAGGTCCTTCCCTCTTCTCCTCCACTCCTCTGCCAGAGACGTTATTTCTCTTACAGCATCTCAGTGAAATCTCCACCAGGCTCTGAGTCAGAGGCAAATAACAGCACAACCTCTTCAGGGTTGTGTATCATGGTAACAAAAGAAAGGGGGTCAATTCAGTAAGAATTGTTCCCTGTGAGAGTGGGGAGGCCCTGCCACAGGTTGCCCAGAGCAGCTGTGGCTGCCCCATCCCTGCAAGTGTCCAAGGCCAGGTTGGACAGACCTTGGAGCAACTTGGGCTGGTGGAAGGTGTCCCTGCCCATGGCAGGGGGTGGCACTGCATGGGCTTTAAGGTCCTTCCAACCCAGTTCCATGCAAAAGCTCATATTATACCTCACAATCCAAGAATGTGAGAGTTTTTAATAATATAGCTTGCCAATGTTTTTTTTTGACAAGCTTCTCTATGCTTTGGAGTTAATTATAAGCAGAAAAGTAACTCCTTTAGCAAGTCACCAGCGGGTTTATTTAAATAAGACAACTGTGTTTGTGGGCTTTTTTAGGTGGTTGTTTGCCATCTAGTGGGTTGATGGGATTTTGCAGCAAAGCATCAGGAGGGTTATTTTTGTGTCACGCCCAGCAGTCATAGGCGAGAAGGGACTCAGAGACATCAAGAGCCAAGGGAGAGGAAATCAAAAAGGGAGAATATATGGGCAAGATTTTCCTTACTGATAGAACCAACAGCAACATCAAACACCCCCAGATACTGCACTGACAGCCCACGAGCCATTTGCAAATAAAAGAAACTGGAAATTGGAATTAATTAGTTCTGGATCTCATCAATAAGCTCTCTGTCCTCATGGCACCAAGACAGAACTGGTATTTAAACACATACAAGGTGTGCATTCCCAGGGTGTACTGGTGTGTAAATGGACACTGGGATATCAATATCCCAGAGTGTTTTCAGTCCTGGTTAGTGAAGGGAATTACACAAGGGAATAAAATTAATGAAAAAATTCCTTTTTGTTAATGGGTCATTTCTGAGGATGTGGAAACACATTTTGTTCAATGATCGACAGAAATTTCTACCTTCATCAGCAAAGTTCCCCCCACTGTACAGTCCCATATCATAGAGTAAGGCTTTTCTTTAATACAGTTCTCATTTTGGTCAACATCGTTGTCTAACAGACCCTAAGTCTGTCTCTTATTTTTGGAACTATTCCACTGCCAGCAGAGCAATCTCTGCAAAGCCCTTTCCCAGACTCCAGGTGAAAGGAACCTTTTGTAATAAATTACTGAACAGTCTGTTTTTCGGGGCCCCTTTCCCAGCAGGAGGCAGCACTTTACTATAAAACAACCCAAAACTTCACAGCACTTGTGTTTGACCTCAGGTGAAACCAAAATTGGAAGTCAATTGAACTGGAAGAAATCAAAGTAACACCCACGATCTCCTGCCTGTCTCCAGCACCTTTCCTTGACAGAGGCTTGTGCAGAAGTGAGGAGTGGATCCTGCAGCTCTAATCCTGCACCCAGGCAGGGGAGAGGGTGGGAAGAGGGGCTTCAGAGGGGCTCAACCAGCTCCAGCAAGAGGGTTGGAAGCTCAGGGATCTTTAGCAGGGAAATTCCACCTTTATCTTGGATTATCTGCAAACAGGACTGTACCAATAGTGGACTAGGTCAGGTTCAACATGTGTTAGTTTTGATTCTGTGTCCCTTTTGTGCCTGCAGATATTACCAGGAGGGGTGGAAGAAAGACCATTTGACCCTGTTGTGCAGCAGAACAAGACTGGTGCTGATTGTACCCTCCAAACGTGCCAGACGCCTGCTTTGGTGTGACCCACAGGAGGGATCAGCACAATCCACTTGTTCCCTTTAAGCCCATTTGCATACATAACTACCAAAAGAAAATTCAGTTTGCTGTCGTTATCATTTTTACTGCACCGGAGCTGAATAGAAAACTAAATGACTCAGCCAGCTGAAAACACCAGGATCTCACCCATGCACTGATCAGCTCTGACCCTCCTGTGCCCACAGTGCATTGAAATCACCAATTTATGATTTCAGACTCATGTATTCCACAGGTTGTGCTCCCCCAGATATTTGCCCCTTCCCTCTGGTGACTCTGGAGCAGAACAAGGCCTCCCCTGAAGCCCTTGGCTCCTTCAGGATAACCCACAGTGCATTCAGAGCTCAAACCACCTCAGGACTAAACCAGGACACTCACCTGCTTCCCTGGTGCAGCCACAGCTCCCACCTCTCTTGGAGCACCTGCAGGGACATGGGGCCAGGGGTGGCACCACCTCCACAACCCCAAACAGCTGTCCTGGATCCCAGCAAACATTCCTGCTGCTCAGCATCCTGCCCCCAGCAGTGGGGGGGACTCTTCTTGAGGACTCCAGGACCAAGCAGGCCCCACCATGGCTTTCTTCAGGTCCTCACCCAGCTGCCAGCAAATTCAGGAGTTTATGGACCAGAGCCACCACCTCATAGTTTAGGTGAGCATTTCTGGCCTGTGAGCCTCCACAGAATCTCACCACCCAGCAGCCCCGGCATAAGGAAGCCCTGAGCCACCACCTCCTCTCCCAACAGCAAATCCTGCTCACCCTGCCCCTGCACACCTGCCATTTTATAGCTCTTTGCCATCTGCAGATTGATGCCTAAACCCGGCAGCTGGATCTCTGTGGTCCCAGGCACTCCCCTCTCCACACCCACCTCTCCAGGAGCTGAGAAAACCTCGTTTGCTCCGTGATCAGCGAGAACTTTCCAGACAGTTCTGGCCAAGTCCAGCTGACTGTTCTGCAGTGCTGTTTTTCCCCAGCCACATTTTGGGATGCAGGGATGGTTAAGGCACAGTGTGCTGTGTAAACTCACGCAGCCCCAATAAATGAGAGGTGTTCCCAGTGGGCCCCCTCGAGGCCTGTCAGGTTTTACCTCCCTGAACCATCTGTGAACGTTTAACGAGCTGCTGAAACCCACTGGTGGACAAAAGGCATTGCTGGCATTCCTGGGCTTCACGTCAAGCTGTGTTTCCTAACCCAGAATGTGATGATCCAAACAAGATGCATCCAGCTAGACCCTTCCTGCAACCACCAGGCCCAGTGGGAGATGTGGTGAATCCAGAGTGTTTGTTGACACTCTCTGCAGGAGAAAACTCGAGGCCCAGCAGCCTCGGGTGTGCAGGGAGTAACTCGGGGTGCCTGTGCCCCTGATTTACAGCGACCACAGACACGCCCATCCATCCCACCCCACTGACATCACTTGTTTTCCTTTTCAGAATTCCATGAAAGCCCATGAAACTTCTTTTTTTCCCCTCTTTTCTCCCAAACGGATTGGGAAAAATTTGCTTTCAAAAGGATTGGCACAGGGTGCCCAGGGCAGGGGTGGAGCCCCCATCCCTGGAGGGATCTCGGAGCCGTGTGGATGTGGCACTTGGGGACGTGGGTTAGTGCTGGGGAACGGTTGGACTTGATGGTCTTAGAGGGATTTTCCAACTTCGATGATTCTGTGATCCTATGAAAATCTCATTATTAAACCCCGTGTTCAGGAGGTAAAGGCCCCTGAAGTGTCACCTGCAAGGGATGTGGGGAGAACACGGCGAGCCCCCCCCGTACAGCTCCGACGAGATGGGCTTTAGGGTCCCTTCCATCCCAAACCACTCCAGGATTCTGTGATTCTGTGAACTGAGGCACAGTCATGGACAGCTGGAAAAACATACTCTGCTGCTGCCTGAACACCACTGGAGCAAAGGATCCTCACACTTCTGTCCTTCAAAGGAAAAACAACACCCCCGGCCAGGAATGTTTTCCCTTGGGCAGGAAGCCCCTGAGCTCAGCCAGGCAGAGACCTTTGGGTCCGGGGGCCTGTTCTGGGACACGTGGCCTCCTCCTGTTGTTTACTCGGGAATAAAGAGCCATTCCACCAAAGGTTTGGAGCCCTTCTCGAGAGCGTTACGTGGCAACACAAAGTTATCTTTTACAAAAAATCAGTGAAAACAAAGGACCCCCTCACAGACACACATCTTTTCCATGATTAATTCCAGTAACGAGAAAACAGGGTTTTTTTTGCTCCTGACCTGGAGGCAGGTCCCTTCTATGATCATGGACTTTCAATGATCTTTACCCGCTCTCTGTGCACTGAAACCAGGGGGAAATCACCCTGAGGAGGAGCCAGAAGGGAAGGCCAGGGGCAGAGACTAGGGGGCAAAACTTGGCTCTTAAACAGTAACTGTTGCTCAAACATATTGGTACTTTTGCCCTAACAAAGCCAACTGATTCCAGTTTGTCCTAAAAATTGCAGTTAATTAAATTGCCAGGATTATTGCAGAATCATAAAAGAGTTTGGGTTGGAAGGGACCCAAAGACCATCTCATTCCATGGCAGGGACACCTTCCACTAGACCGCATTGCTCCAAGCCCCGTCCAGCCTGGCCCTGGACGCTTCCAGGGGTGGGGACTTTATAACCACAGAGGATGGGCAGAACATTTGTATTACATTTATGTTGTCCCCATTTGTAGGAGCAAATAAACCTAAATCTTTTGGTCTCCTGAGACTGTGTGAGACCTTTCAGGGCTCCCTGGTCCAGGGGGATCCCCTGGTGGGGCAGGACCAGGATCGGCTCCTACGGCATCAGTGGGGCCCTGGATGGGGCACTGGGGTCCCAGGTGGGGCTGGCCAGGGACATCCATGTCCTGACACAACCAAGCCCAACACAAACTGCCATGAGAGCTCCAGGTCATTTCAGTGAAACACTCAGGTGGATCAGGTCTGATTTTGCTCCTTTCTTTGCCTAATTAGGCAATGGGGAGATTTATGGTATAATTGAGCCAACTCAATGGAGCTGTAATTTGACATCTAATTAATCACTGTCTGTTCCTACACAGGTGCAGTATAAGTGCTTCCTAACTGCTGCAGGCATGTTTCTGTGGAAAAAAATCCCAACAAACCCCATTTCTGGTTTCCTCGTACAATCTCAGCACAAAAAGCTGCTGGAGGACTGGCCCTGCCCCAGAGCACAAGGAGCAGGGTGGTCACACCCCGCAGGACGGGCACGATGCAGGTTGCTGGAGGCACAGATGGCCCCTGATGCTGCTCAAAGTGAGAGAAGGAGCTTTTCTCACCAAAATACTCCTGACTGCAAGGCAGATGCCTGAGGGCTGTCAGTGGGGAGGGAAGGGATGGTGCTCCTGCGGGTGCCCAAGCCTGGGGAGTGTGGGAAACTATAGAGGTGCCACTGGGACAGGAAGGGATCCCAGTAAAATCCTGGCCCTGGTGGAGTAAACAGGAGTTAAAATCCTGGCCCTGGTGGAGTTAACAGGAGTTTTGCACTTGACCTCAGTGAGGTCAAGGATTTTATCCGAGGAATATTAGTCACCAGCATCGAGATGAATTAGATGACTTGTCAACAACAGGCAGGCAAGGTTGTTCCCATGGGCTGCTGGGCTTGGAGTTGGAAAAGCTGGAAAAATAATGTCCAGCTTCTTCCATTTATCCCCACAGTGTGTGTGATGCCTGTTGGCAACACCTGAGCATTTATCGGCTGCGTTACCCCGTGCCCGTCCAACACGCTGGGGAACGCTTTGTGCGGAGAGGAGGAGGGAACTGTAGGGTAAAATTTCCTTGGAAAGCTTCCCAGGACTGGGCTCAGCCCTGGGAAGGCAGTGTTGGTGCAATATGGTTCATATTTCTAGGAAATACCATCAGTGGGAGCCCCATGGAAGCGCACAGGGCTCCGAGAGTCACGCCCAGCCAGCCCCACACACACATGGGCCGGGAAATCCTGGGTTGGATTTCAGGATGTGACCCACTTGGGGCTCAGTAAACCAGCAAGAATGTCAACAAAAATTAATTTGAATTTTCAAGCACAGTTTAGCACCGAGGAGGAAACAACAGTTTAATGAGGAGGTTTGTGGGTGAACACTCTTGTTTTCCACCTGGCTCCAGAATGGTGATCCTGACTTCCCACCTGGGCACAGGAACATCTGCCTGGGCAGAAAATCTGACCAGCACAGCCCAGGTATGAAGGGATCATAAGAGAGCCATTTGCAAACACTTAACCAGAAGGAACACAAGAATTCCTCAGGGAATAATAGAACAAAATAGAATATTCAAAAAAAAAAAAAAAAAAAAAAAAAAAAAAAAAAAAAAAAAAAAAAAAAAAAAAAGGATTTGCTTGTGAGCAACAAAGAATTACATGAAGTAGTTAAATTTGTTAGAGAAATCAACCATTACAAATCATTTGCCTGGCTAAATATCACTAATCCTCCTGTTTATCCTACAAACCTTTTACCATGGAACTATTTTGTTCTTCATGTTTCCTGAGCTGCAGAAACCAGTGGTGTTACTTGTTACGTACCTCGGCTTGGGAGCAGCTCTAAGTGCTGCTCTCCCTTCATGTGATCCTGGAATGGTTTGGGTTGGAAGAGGCCTCCAAGCTCAGCCAGTTCCACCCCTGCCACGGGCAGGGACACCTCCCACTAGCCCAGGTTGCTCCAAGCCCCGTCCAACCTGGCCTTGGACACCCCAGGGCTGGGGCAGCTGCAGTGTCTCTGGGCATCGAGGACGTGCAGAGTTCTGAAGGAAGGAACAGGTTTCCCCCATTTCCCTCCCCCTTAACAGCTCATGGCCAGGCACAGAGAAGCCTGTTCCTCATTTCTGTTCTCTTAGGAGTCCCCTGAGGAGGGAACTCGCCCTCAGCTGCCCCGCACAGCACAGGAGGGCTCCGAGCTGTGCTCTGCAGGGTGTTTGGACGCATTGACGCAGCTGCCAATGCATTTTTGGGAATCCTCTTGCCCTGCTGTAGGTCCCAGAATAATTCCTGCTGGCAGGGACCCTGGGGAGGTCATCCAGTCCGACTCCCACTCCCATCAGGGCTGTGCTCCAGGGGCTCCCCTGTGGACTGCACACAGCTGGAACCCTCCCATCCCACCAGTGCTCCCACCCTGCCAGTGGGAGAGCGGCTCCCGGGCTGGGTCAGCTCCCGTCCTCCCCACAGAGGTGCTGTGTGATGGGAGCAGTGCATGGCCCCGAGGTGTGAGCCAGCTCCTCTGTGCCAGAGCCAGCTACTTGGTGCCAAAGCCATCCCACCATTCCTTTTGTCATGCCAGCATCGGGCGGGCGAGGAAGTGGTGCCCGAGCTCCAGTTGTTCCTGTGCAATGTGGTGCCACACAGTCGGCCAGGCTGGGATTCCTGGAAGATCCGTGTGATGTGCACAGAAATCAAGGTGGATGTCAGCTCTTCCAGGAAAACATGGCTTGTTGTTCTCCCGTAAGTATGATCACGTAAGTGGGAGGCAATATGTTGAAGGGTTTGTTTCCTGGAGAAGTGACGCTGATCTGTAAAACTCGGAGGGTTTGGAAATTGGTCCCGTTCAGGAGTGTTCAGGTCTGGATTTTGGTCTGGTTTTCCAGCTGCTGGCTCGGGTTTAGATCCCAAGCCTTGGCCTGTGCCCCCAGGTTGTAGAGGGGCCGGGGGGTGTTGGTTTGGACTGGGAGCAGTCCCCGTTGGCAGGGAGGTGATGCCTCACTGTGACGGGGGGACAGGCTGGCTGAGTCCCAGGATCACGGCCAGGACCTCCCCAAGCTCACCTGCTCCCACAGACCCCCTGGAAGTGGCACTGCTGCTGCCCCTGGGGGACACACCCGGGGATTGGTGTCCCTTAGGGACAGGGCTGGGATAATCCCTCTCCCCATCACCATGAGGCTCCATTCCCCCACCAAACCCTGCTGAAGAACAGGATTGCCCAGGGAAGGGGAACTCACACGCCCGGAGAGAGACAATGGCACCTTTTGTGCTGAAAGTTGTGCAAGACGGAGGCCGTTCCTGGCAGGGAGGAGCAGATGCTCAGCAGAGTCCTGGTGTTGGGGCCAAGGAGGGTGTTTGCACCCATCCCTTTTTCCAAGAGGAGCCCAAGGACCTCCTGTTGAGCCCACCTGGAGCTCTCACACGATCGTCTGCAAGGATGAGCAAACCAGCCGAGGGAATTCAGCACAGCCAGAGCTACCAACACCTTCCCTGCTCAGAGGGCGGCAGAGATTTAAATCCAAAGCGTTCCTATGCATGTTGTTTTAAAAAGAACCAGTAAAAACTATTTATATATTTGCTTGAGAAGCTCCCTGCTCTCATCCTACACTAGATTGATGATTTCTGTGTTTCTCCTTTCAGGAGCATGACCAGAATAAGTTACCAGCTGAATTTCTCTTTTATTTTCCTCCAAGTTTTAATTTAAGTCAGGAGAAGTGTGGCTGAGCTTCTTATTTGAGGGAATGGTTGTTTGGCACAGGACCCGGTCTTTCTCTGACTCCAGAGCTGCACATCCCATATTGTTCCCATCCTGTTGGGATTGGGAGGCAGGATGTGAGGGCTGGAGACAGCAAAGTGCTGGTGACAAAGCCGGGGACAGCAGGTGGAACAGAGCCCTGTTTGCCTCCCACATGAGGAGTGTTACACTGATGATGCCATGACATTGGTGACATCACTCCTCGGTGCCAGACTGAAACTTGGCATGGAGGTTGGGAAACACAGACTATTTTGTCTGTAAAACTTGTTTTTAGTGGCCAACGTCCTGCGTCACTGAACTCATAGCGCGGTGGGTGAACCCGGGGTTTAGTACAGACTATAACTTTGGAACTCAGGACCATAAACCCATGAGTTCACACCTGGAAATGAACTTCATTCCCCTCAGACTCGGTGGTGCGTCCTGTGGGCAAAAGAAAGGATTTCTTGGTCCACGTATTGAAAATGAAATGGCTGAAATCTCCTCTCCTCGTGTGCCGGAGCAGCCGTGGAAATGTCCCACCCTGTGCCTTTCCTTCCCCTGGCGCTGCTGCCTGGAAATGATGGGCTTCCCACATCCTCTGTGATAAACTGAGCTCTAACAAGGTTCTTCTGATCACTTGGCCACACCCTGTGGCCTGACTCTCACCTCCACATCTCACTTGATACGAGGCTTTTCAGGAATTTGAACATTCCAGCATCTCTCCGGACGCTGAGAGCTTTGGGAAGTCAGGAGCTGGTTAAGGCATCTCACGGGCCATTGGCAGAGGTCTCCTCCTGCCCCTCTGACTTCCTCAGCAAACCACCCAAAATCACCAAGAGAACATTCCAGAAAGCAGATTCCATTGCCACGCTCTGCCAGGAGCTGCCAAGCACCAGTGGGCTCCTTCCGCTACCGAGTGCAAGGAACGTGTTACAGCAAAAAGTATTTTTTCCTGACTGCCCCACCTTTCTGGCAACAACTTTTTTGCAAAATACACACTTTTCTAGGTCAGAAAATTTCAAATTTTATTTCTACTCAGCCTTGACTGATCTCTGAGCTAATGTCTTCACTTGCAAACTTGTCATTCCTTTCCCCCCCACACCTTTTGCTTTCAGTCTCTCCTACAGTACATCCTCCACTTTGGAATCATTTGAAAGCAACAAAGAAAATCAAGCAAACTGGGAATTTTTCAGGTTTGGAGAAATTTGGAAAAGTTACAGTTGGAGAAGACAATTTAAAATTAAAAAAAAAGAAAATAGAATTTAAAAATTTCATTCAGTTACAAAGGGGAGCAAAAGCAGTAAAAAGAGGGAAAATCTAAACAGTTAAATGTTTAAAATCATTTTCCAGCAGTGTGAAATCTTTCAGATTTGCCCAGTTTAAACCTGAAAGAAGCAGCACAGACACATATAAACAGCAAAAGGATGAAGTCCACTGAGATGAAATAACAAGGAAAATTAACTTTTTACATCCAAGCGACTGGGGAAAGCAGAAGGTCCTTAGGCCTGGAACGCTCTCGGCAGTGTCGTCACCTGGTCACGGGCTGAGGGGTTGGGGTCCAGGTGGTTTCTAACCACATTCCCAAAACCAGCAGGACGTTGGGCTGAGCTACAAAACTGGACTTCCCACAAGAACGTGGAAGCTGCTCCTACAGCACCAGTGTCCCGGTGCCAGGGTGGGCAGGGACCCTCACTCACCTGGTGCCACCACCGATGGCCCCCCGGCACCGCGGGCGGGCCCTCTGCCAGCCAGGTGTCCCCACGGGTTCCCAAGGAGCAGGAGCTGGCACTGGGAGGGGAGGGAGGGGCCGTCCCTGCCCCAGGCTCGGTGGCAGCAGAGCTACAGGTAGGTGGTGGCCTCGTGGCTGTCGCGCTGCCGCGCCTGCGCCACGGCCACGTTGAGGCACTGCAGCCACTGCTCCGCCTTGCGCTCGTCCTGGGCCTTCAGCACGTACGTCCTGCTGTCCGTGAAGATCTCGAAGGCCCGGGGCAGGCTCCGGTCCCGCCGCTTCCTCGCCACCACTTTGACACTCTGCACCTTGCTGAGCTCGATGGGGCTCTCGTCAAGGTCGTCCTTCTGGAACACAGCGGGGACAGAGCCCAGTTACCTGGGGCTGAGCCACCCGCATCTGACACCCCTTGGGAGTGTCCAGGGCCAGGCTGGACGGGGCTTGGAGCAACCAGGGCTCGTGGAAGGTGTCCCTGCCCACAGCAGGGGGTGGAGATGGTCTTTAAGCCCCCTGAGAATTGGGGACCCACAAGAGCAGCTCCCGTGCAGGACGTTGGCTGTGGCTGTTCCACCCCCGGCTGTCCCTGCCATGCACTCTGCAAGTGGCAAAAGTACCACAGGCAAAGTGAGCAGTGAAACCCTCTGGAAATGGTGTTGGGGAGCAGGGAAAGGCAGACATCGAAGGGATGGTCTCTGACTCACAGACTTTCCCTTCCGGAACAGCAGCTGGTTGCCAGCCAGGGTGAAGTAGCGAGTTTTCCACCTCTTGATGAACTTCCACCGGACCTGCTTCTCCTTCAGCTTCCCTTCGATCAGGGGCTGGCCATCCTGGTTCACAACTGGGGAGGTGAACACACAGCCAGGGCTCAGTTCTGCCCTCCCTTTCTCCCAGCCAAAATCCAGGCCCGTGCCGTGCTGCAGGAAGGTTGTTTTGCCTTCCTCATTTTCCCAACTCCAGCATTCATCCAGTGTCACCCCCTGCCATGGCAGGGACACCTTCCACCAGCCCAGGTTGCTCCAAGCCCTGTCCAGCCTGGCCTTGGACACTTGCAGGGCTGGGGCAGCCACAGCTTCTCTGGGCAACCTGTGCCAGGGCCTGCCCACCCCCACAGGGGAAATTTCTCCCCAATATCCCACCTAACCCTGCCCTCTGGCAGTTTGAAGCCATCATCCCAATACCTCCTCTGGGTTTCTTTTCCCTCTCTCTTCCATTTTCACACCGATAGCCAGGACAGGGAGGATCAGCCAGACTGGGGGCAGCCCAAGGCACAAGCAGACTGAGAACGGATGTTTTTTGATGGGATGTTTGACTTGGAGCCCATCCCAGCATCTGTCAGACGGTCAGTTGTCCCCTGGCTGTTCTCCCACCCCTCAGCCTCAGCTTGTCCAGCACCGCTTTTCCTTGAAAGTGTTGCTTGTCATCTGGGCACGAGGCTCCCGGAGCCCAAGGGCTTGGTGAGGATGGAGGTGAGTGGGGTGGCCAAGTGCAGCCACCCAAGGCAGTGCCTTGGGCTTTATGCTTTTTGGGCACCTCCCTCCTGCCTGGGAGAGGGAAATCAAACACCACCACGGCACATCAGATGCACATAAAGGCCGTGTCCTCTCCCTGCTGCTGTTTATGTTGGCAGCGGGGCTGCAGGGGGGACCGGAGCAATTTCCTCAGGAAAGACCAGAAATATTTCTGTCTCCGTGGATGGGGAGTGTTTGGAAGGAGAGGGATGAATGAAAAGGGGGTTGGCAAAGCCCCAGTGCCGGTGGGGAACTGCAGCTGGGGTTTCCACGACAGAACCAGGTCGTGCTCTGCTCCACGTAACTCCTCCGCTCTTTTCCATTTATTTTCATGCCAGCACTGGTGTGCTGGGTCACAACGTGGGATAAAGTAAAGCAGAGGGTTGTTTTCTCTTTGCATAACTTTTGTCACTGCAAAATGGCCCAAATTTACCAGGGAGCTGGTCTGGGGCTGCCCCGTCTCCCCACACGCTCGTTAGTGGGGCAGAGCCATGTTTTACCGTGTCCCCCTTAATAAAAACTGTGCCATTGTGTTCAATGTTGTTCTCTACCTGGCTCCTGGTCCCACAGGAACACTTCCAGGTGATTCCAGTGCAGTAGGGACGTGCTCTAACCCAAACTAAGAAGGTGTAAAGCACAAAAGGTTCAGGGACCAGAAGATGCTGAGACAGTCTGTGGTCAGGAGCACAACACGAGAAAGGGAGCAAATGTGCAGTTTTGGCCTAAAGTGAATTTTTATGGCCAAAATCTTTCAAACCCAGAAATGTTGATCTCTCTCTAAGGACTTTAGGCAGTGCTAACAGAGCGCTTCTCCTGTGCATCCACAAAGAAGCCCATGGGGAATTTGATGTCAGTGGTCGTAATAAAGCTGATGCCAGTGTGTCTGAGGGGCTGATTAGAAGAGAAAGATTCATGGAAGATAAGAATGAAGCTCTTTTCCAAAATTTTTCTAAGCCCTTCTGCTTATTTTCCTTGTGGTTGACTTCACAGAACCACAGGATAATTCAGCTGGAGGGGAGCTCAGGGGGTCTCTCCCCCAACCCCCTGCTCCAAGCAAGGTCCCCTCTGGGGTCACACTGGGCTGCCCATGGATTTATCCATCCTGGACTTGATAAATCTCAACAAATCTCTAGGCAAGCTGTTCCAGTGTTCCAGTGGTCAGTCTTGTGGTGGGAAAGTTTCCCCTTGGGGAAAGTCTGAACCTCTCCTGTTCCAGTTTATGCCTCTTGCCTTCCCCCACCCCAAAAAGAGCCAGTTTTGATTTCTTCCCCTTGGATGAACAAGGACAACAGGAAAGACTTCAGAAAAGTGACTGAAGAGCAATTCAAGGCTGACATTCCCTATGATTATTCTTATCATGGGAAACAAATAAAGTGTTTTCTCCATAATTTGCCCAAGCAAAGATCAAGATGTGGCACAATAAATTCTACAAAGAAAGATTTTCTGCAGAGCAGGGAAAGGCATAAAGTGGTGCAGTGGTTACAGATAAAATGTGGGGTTGTTTCTAGTCTAACATGTGGTTAAATCACCTGAGCAACAGCTTAGGCATGTCATGGGTTCTCCTTCACTTGACTTCTAAAAATCAGGTTTAGACATCTTTAGAAAAACATGCCAAAAGATAGAGATCAAAGAGAAAACATTTCTTTGATATCAGCATTACTGGGCAGGATTCCTTGTTGTTGAGGTCAGCCTAGGTGGTCCCTAGGCTGGGTTTGAAATCACTCCCTGTGGTGGCACCTTGACATGGACCATGGAGTCTTTAGCTTGGAAAAAGAAATTAAAGGTTCCAAAGGTTATATTTACTTTATATTTATGATTACTTTTTTTTTTTTCTTCAGCACACATAATGAGGTAAAAACTATTACCCAAAGTCAAATAATTATTTACTATAATATAGACTAACAGGCTGGTTTGGGTGGGAAGGGACCTTAAAGCTCATCCAGTCCCTGTGCCAGGGCCTCACCACCCTCATAGGGAGGAATTTCTTCCCAAAATCCCATCTAAATTTCTCCTTTTTCAGTTTGAGAAGGTCATGAGATACCTAAAGGTCTTGAAATACCCACTTCTTAAAGCATCCTGATGTAGAGACACCAACTCCAATTTAACCCCGAATAGTTCCTGTTGGTGTGTCTGTTGGAATTATTTCCTACGTTCTGTTTTGCTTTCTTTCCACAACTTCAGCACATCCAGCTTTAAGTAGTTTGGGTATTGAATAAAAAGTAAAAAACCCTACAAACTCTTCCAAGATGAGACAGATAAACCCCAAAGCATTAAATCTCGCTTTTGATGAAACATAAAATCCTCCGCAAGAATTCATGAATGATCTCAACGATAATAAACTCCTATGAACTTGAAAGAATGGAATGTGTGGCAGAGACATGCAATTAACCCCAGGGAATATGGATTCCCTCTTCCATTAATCATCACTCTGGGTTTTGCTGGAGAGAACACGGTCCCAAATGCCACTTTCTACAATTTTCAAGTGAGTATTACGGCCGGGCTCTCTGGGTCCCTGCGCAATCCCCACTGGTGGGGGGAGAGAAATGTATCCACAAGTTACTCTGGGGAGGGCTTTCCCATGGGAATTGCTGTTTTCCAGAGGAATTCACGAAACCCGCTCGGTTTCACCCGAATCGCTGCCCATGAGCACGAGGGCTCTGGTGCAGCCCCCAGGGATTGCTGCCAGGGCTTTGTAGGATTCCAGAGCAGGGAATGTGCTGCAGCTCCCTCACTGCCCATCAAGTGGTTTTCCAGAATTGTTCTGTGCCAGAGCTCGTGAAGCCAACTGTCAACAGGGGGTTGTGTTGAAATGAGGCTCCCAACAACCAGCTCTTCCTAAGGAGAGGAATTCTCAGTTTACCAGCATTCCAATGCCTCGTGACTGTGCTTGAACAGCCACAATTTCAGCAAATAAAAGTGTAGGCTGGTTTTCCTACCCCTGAGACCAGGGCACGTACGTGTGTTTGAGGAGGATTTGTGGGAATGCTCCTCCTCAGTGGCAGGGAAAACCAATTTGGGATGATTTAACAGCAGTTCTGGAAACGTGTGGTTGTACAAGACATGCTTTGCAACCAGAGGAATGCATGAGAAATACTCCAACTTTCTCTGGGTTCATTGCCACTGTGGGTTCATCCACCACATTGCTGAAGCATAACTGACTCTTTCCACACAGGAGCAGCCTCCAAGTGCAGTCCAGCTCCAAAAATCCCCAATAAATCATTGATCAACCTTTCCCAGGTTGCTCCAAGCCCTGTCCAACCTGGCCTTGGACACTTCCAGGGGCACCCACAGGTTCTCTGGGCATCCCAAGGTCAGGGCTTTAGGACAAAATGCTTGCCCGAGTCTGGAGGATAAAAGGCATCTTGCAACACAGCATCCAAAAAAACGCAACAAAGCCCCACATGAACAGAAACCAGAGGACAATAATAGAAAAAGAATTTGCCTCTGAATTCCTTCTCCAACAAGAATTCGGTTGCTAAACTGCACTGCTGAGAGGAAGAAATCACTGTCTTGTCTTCCAAAAGTATTTGGGGTTTCAAAGTGTCTGTCCCACTCCGGAATGAAAACAAAAATGTTTCACAGCCTTCACATTCCTCACCAAGCCAAAGAGGCTTTAAAATCCTCTTTCTTGTGTCAGACCTTATAAACCCAGAAAAATCCCAGAGGGTCTCGCTCTGGACTCTTCCCAGCTGCCACAGCTCCCCATCACCAACACAAGGTGAATTTGCCATTCCCTGCAGATTTTACTCCTCTGAGCTCTACTTTCCATGTTCCTTTCCTGAGCTTTCACGTGGCCCATTCAAGACTTTATTTCTTTGGTCTTCTAAAGGCCTTTGGAGCAGAGAAGCAAATCATGATATCCACAACGTGCCTTTCTTACAAAGGTATCTTTAAACTGAGACAAGGAGAGCTATTGCTCATAAATAGGACAGTTACAGCCCAAAAATATTCTGTGCCCATTCCTTCTGCTCCTGCCCATCCTCAAAGGCATCTCTGAACTCAGCCCTGGCTCCAAAGCCAAGGGGAAATGGGGATTTTGTAGGGGCTGATGTTTATTGGAGTCTTCTCTCGCCTCACACATCTCCAGAGAAGGGGATTTTGGAACTTCTCGGGAAGCACAGAACAGCTCCACTGCTGGGTGGGACCTGCTCAGGCTGGAGGGCAGAGCTTTGGCTGCATCAGTCATAGAATTAGAGAATCATAAAGGTTGGAAAAGACTTCCAGGATCAAGTCCACCCTTTGACTGACACCACCATGTCAACTAAATCATATCACCACCACCAGAGATGTAGCACGACCTGTGAGCTTCACTCCCTCCATCCTCCACCCTCACCACACCCCCTCAGCAGTGGCAGGGGCTGGACCTGCCCACGTACCTGTTGCCTTCTCGGGGTTGTTGCACATGAAGCACTGCCAGGCTCCTGCCTCCTCGCTGTAGCCAAACAAATCAAAGAACCTCACGTCTTCCAGGTGCATCTGCACGTGGTCCAGGTCCTGGGCCAAGAATGAGAGAAACCACACTCACTCACGAGGCAAAGCACTGCAAGTCAACAGCTCGTAACCCCAAAGCCCAGAGGGACTCACAACGAGTCCAAGAGAGGGTCCTTCCCATGTCTCCTGTGGATGGACAACCTGCCAGGGCCAATGTGCTCAGCAGGACGTGTCTCTCTCCCCACCATCAGTAGCAGCTGGTGTATAAATTGGAGATTAGTCTGTGGGAGGCAGAGACTGGGATTTCTTTTGCCTCCTCAGCAGCGCTCGGCCCGGCACATTCCCCAGCCTCGGAGCACAAGTGTGATGAGGAGCAGCTGAGGGAGCTGGGGGGGCTCAGCCTGGAGCAAAGGAGGCTCAGGGGGGACCTTCTGGCTCTGCAACTCCCTGACAGGAGGGGGGAGCCGGGGGGGGTCGGGCTCTGCTCCCAGGGAACAGGGACAGGAGGAGAGGGAACGGCCTCAGGCTGGGCCAGGGGAGGGGCAGGTTGGATATTGGGAAAATTCCTTCATGGAAAGGGCTGTCCAGCCCTGGCACAGCTGCCCAGGGCAGGGGTGAGTCCCCATAGGGATTTAACAGCCCTGTGGATGTGGCACTTGGGGACAGGGATCAGTGGTGGCCTTGGCAGTGCTGGGGAATGCTTGGACTTGATGGTCTTGGAGGGCTTTTCCAACCTAAACAATTCTATGTTTCTGTTGTCCCCAGGGTTTTTTCAGTGCTCCAGAAGGTTGTGGCCTCTGCTGACACAATGCAGTGCTGGGCCCTCCCTCCTGTCCCTCCGGATCCCCCATCAGAGCAGGGGGGACAAGCCAGGGAAGCAGGACTGTGAATCCCCAAAGTGAAGTGAACATCTGACTTGCTCAAAGGAACCTACAGAATGTAGACTTGCACCTGTGAGTATCGGAAAAGTCAGAGTCACTCATTGTGAAGTCATTAATAACACTGTATAATTCAGTGTATTTTAAACGCCATTATTTAATCTTGAAACCAATTCTGATCTCACACCTAAACAAACGCTGGTGTTCCATAACACCAGCCAAGTTACTCAGTGCAAACACAAAGGGCATTGCCAGCACTGCCCAGAAAACCCTCCTATCTGTTTGTGTAGGGTCTCCACAGGTCTGTAACACCCCAAGCTGCAGCCCAAGGAAAACACGGATTTATGCAGTCAGTGGGGAAAACACCATCCCTTGCCAGGACTGTAAGTCCATCACACTGGGCAAGGCTGTGCAGAATTGTCCAATTCCAGCCTTTTTAGACAAACTTTAGCACAGCAGAAGGAGCAGGGCACGGTCAGTGACTTGTCCTACCCCTGATGTGCCCCAACCTCCTGCTGTGGCACCTTGGAGGACACAACCGGGCAGAATGATGGCACTGCCCTCCGTGGGTCTGTGCAGGACATTCTAGGACATGGGGACAGGCTGGACAGAAAGCCTGGGAGCTTCCCCATCCCGTGAAAAAATCTGACAGTGGTTGCACTGAGCCAACTGTGGCCTGAAAGAGAGCAAATGCCACTGAAATATCAGGGCCCCAATCTGGCTTTTCCCCTCTGTACTCGACTACACTTGAAATAACCTGCAATAAGCCAGTTATTTCAAGAGGTGAAGCATGAGGGGAAAGCCTAATTGGAGAGGAGAGATTTATCTCATCCCCATGCCCCATAATCTTGGAAACTTCAGTGACTCCATTGTGCAAACGTGGAGCTTGTTCTGAGGCAGCGAAGGGAAAAGGGAGGGACAGAGCGAGCAACGGCTCAGAAATGTGAGTCCTGCTCTGGCAAGGCCGAGCAACAAAAGGCTCTCTGAGGGCATCACATGGGGCTCGTAAAGCATCACCATCTCCCTGCTCTGCCCCGCGTGAGGCAGCACAAGGAGCCAGCCCCGAGCTCCAGCCCGGCCCGGCTGCGGAACGCGGCCCCGTGGCCTTTGATAAAGAGCTGTGAAGCAACCGAACGGAAATCTGGAAGGATGTACATCTGGAAGTGCTTTGCTTCTGGCACATCCTAAGCCCTGTCGGCTAAATATTTCTTTGTGGCATGAAGAGGCTGCCCAGTGAAACACAGCGTGCTCTGTGTGAGCCAGGTACTCGCTGCAGTTCTGGGCCAACCTCGGGAGTCGCGGACGGTGACGAAAAGCTGAAAACATTTCTCAGAATTTAGTCTGGAATAAAGCACTGATGTAATGGATTTTTCTCCAGGTTTGAAAAATGCTTTAGAGTCCACATTGGGAAAAAGAATAAATTAATATATTCTGGATTAGACACAGGAGCAGAGGGCAAAACACGGAGCGATGGCAGAGCAGTGTTGCAGCACCGTTGTTCCTGTTGAGTGCTGGGGGCCAAACCTTCCTCATGTGCTCACAGAAATTCATCATCATCATCACAGAATGGTTTGGGTTGGAAGGGACCTTACAGACCGTCTAGTCCAACCTTCCATAGACCAGGTTGCTCAAATTCTCATAACACAATGCATAAAACTTAATATAAAATAGAACAGGCGATGTTGATGCCGCATTGGCATCGTCAGGTTCCAAAACATTTCCAATTAAAAGTGCTGCACTTAATGAAGCAACCGCACCCCCAGCATTTTGCTTCCTGAACTCCTGGCATTGACAACTACAATAATTTTGTCAAATAATTCACGGTATTTGAAGGTCTGTTACAAATAGGAAGAACTGAAATGACAAACTCAGATTATGGCAGAGGCTGAGCTTGTAAAGCAAAGTAAGGACTAGGTCATGGCAGGAATTTCCAAGGTAGCATTTTTTCTTTGTGGCAGTCCTAGACCTCATTCCCAGAAAAGTCTGGGAATGTGCTTTTCTCAAAAAACTGAATGGAAATTGCACTAGAAACAAACTCGGATTCTTATCAACAAACAAACCCAAAACAAACTCGGCTTTTGTGTCAATAAATTAAACCAAACCAGAAAGCAAATCCAGCAGCAAACTGTGGAGCCCAAGACTGAGCTCCATAAACCTCTTCCCGAGTCAGATGTGTTCCATCTGCCCGACTGTCCCAGAGGCTGGTGGCCAACCCAAGCTCTGGAGTTCCCCAACCCCATTTCACCGCTCGGTTCATTCAACCCGCGAAGATCAGGATCTCATTTCCCAGCTCTGCTATTTTGGGAACTCAGAGATACTCTGACTGTCACGGGGTGATGAAAGTTCCCAAAATAGGCCAGACACTTGTATCTGAGCACTAACAGGGTTATGTAACCACGTGCTGGAGACTAATCCCATTTGCAGGGTGTAGGATGTGTTGTGTAGGCTTCGTGTGCTCGGTGCAGCACATCCAATCTGTCCATGAACTGCCATGAAATCTTCCCTAAGCTCTTTATTCACCCCAAGCTCCTTCACACTCCACCAGTTCTGACTTTTGACGAGCAGATCTCGGCACGGGCTCAAGTTAAGCCAGTGTTGAGCAGCAAAGCTGTTCTAATGCCTCTGGATGAGTCAGGCTGGGATTCCAACAGCAGCTACGATACTTAGCACAAGCTCCACTGTGTCTAAGTAAAACTGGCCCCAAAACTGGTCTCGGATGGGGGGGTCCCCCACTCCTCTGACAAGCCACAGCAAGAGTTCCCACTTCAGCACAACATTATCCTGGGGTTCAGAAGGTGCTTCTAACAAAACTCCTGGTTTTAAATCAGCCACAGCCTTGAAAATTTAATCTTATTCCATGAGACATCTTCATGCCCAAAATATTCTGAGAGAGAGTATTTTAAAATCACATTTGACAAGTCACTTCATCCCATTGAGCTGGATGGAGACGCTCAGGAATAAATAGATATTTGTTTTACAATCCTCCAGCTGCCTTTTCCAAGAAGTCTGATTAATAGCTTTGGAATAGCACTCGCTGAAATCCCGGAGACAGTAAACAGCTTTGAGCAAGTAATCTTTTAAACTGAGGGGGGCAAGGAATGGCAGATGAGCAGACCATCATTTCCATAAAATCCAAGGCCCTATTTAACCAGGTGAACTTCCCAGTGGCTGCCCAACATCCCACAGCAGCGGCTAATCTGAATCTTGAGTTGGAAGCTATGAGCAGGAAAAAACCCACGGACAGCATCCCTGGTTTTCATCACTTTGGGAGCAATTCATGTGGAGAACGAGGCTGGAGACCTGTCAAATCACAGCACAGGACACCTCTGTGGAGGAAGGACTCGCTGTAGTTACTGTCAAGGTCTTTGTACAGCTGTTTCAAAATGCAGGATAAAGTCCTTTTACTGTTTTTATCTGTGAGAGAAATAAACTCTTACCTTTTGGTGGGGGAACGTTGACTGGATCATGGCAGTTTCAAAACTGTGCGTCCCCTTGAGCTGTGTCTTCTCCCACAGGGCCTTCAGGACTTGCACAGAATTGCTCTGTATGGACAAGGGTTCTGCAAACAGGCTCTGGAAAGATGGTAAAAACAGGATTTCAGGCATTTTTTGCTTGGCCATTAACAATGAACATCTTGGCCTTGCCATGAGAATAACCAGGGATTGGTTCAGCTCTGGATAAAGAGTTCTGATGGATCAATAGAGAAACAATTAGATACACTCTCAAATATTCCATTTCCTCTGGGGCTTTTTAAATTGATTGTGTGTTCCGTGTCTTTGAGGTCTGTGGCTCACCAGGGATTACCTCCCAACCACCACCACACAACTTGCACGTCATTTTTGCCTTGAAATGCTCATCTATCACCACATGAGCAGCACTGGCCTCCAGGAACCAGAGGTCTCGGGGGTGTGCATCTCTTTGGGAAGACACGGCATTTACCAGTCCGTGGAAAGAGATGCTTCACTCCACTCCAGGTCTGGGTGTGTTTGTTTGGACCTCCTTCAGCTCTCGGTCCTTGTGCGGGGAGGAGTAACAGGGCAATGTTTGTGCCTGCACTGCACAGACTGGATGAAACGTGAGAGAAGAACCCCAGAGGACATGCTCAGCACAGGGTACGGGGGTTTTCAGCCCCTGGACATTCACAGAACAAGATGAAACCTTGCTGGGTTGGGTGCTCTCCCCTCCAAAGCTCCCTCTGTCAAAGGCCACAACCTTCTACACCTGAAATTATTCTCATAATTCAACAGCACCGAGTTCTTCAGCTGCCCCGAAGTCCCTGTGTCTGCCTCTACTGTACCCACTGTGTGATCTCGGGATTCAAACATGCATTGACGTGCAGGAGCCAAGCGGAGAGCTCACAAACAAGTCTGATTTTCCACACTACAGCTATTTGATTTCACAATCTGAGCAACGTCCTTCGAACGGAGGGTTCCTGGATGGACGTTCTGTCTCCTCTTTCTAAGCAACCCCATCAAGCCTAATCCCACTGTCCTGCACTAATAATTTCCCAATTTCCATCCAAGGGTTTCGAAACACCATGTAAGTCTTCACTAATATTTTTCAAATGAACTGACCAGCATTTTTGAAAAGCATTTTTTGTGCTTATTTCTAGGAATACACAGGAACACAGGACAGAGCCACCAGGGCTGCTAAATTCACAGCATCCCTTGTGGTGGATGTGTTACATTTTGGATAAACCCTTGGTGTTTCCAAAGCTGCTTTAGGGTGGGATGAACTGGATGAACAGCTCTATGTAGGTTAAAAAACTGAGCCTTAGATTTTAACTCAAAACTCACCTGTTTCACCTTGAAGTGGGATTGTAGGGGTTTCTCTTACAGTTTCATACTATTTGTAACCTATTAGGAAATCCCACACATGTCCAAATACTAGGCTGTATTTGGAAACAGTATTAAACATGAGAAAATCACTTCAGGGGAGGTGGGACAGCGCTGATCGGATTTACAAATCCTGCTCAATCAAAACTTGTGCACTAAAATATCCCAGTGGGTTCTGCACCTCCAGCCTCCTCCTGCAGCCTGGAGGTTGGTTCTGCTGCCTGAAAATCCACTGCTGGATGCTTGCGAGGCACCTGGGACTTACTGGAAGTTTTGCCTGAATGAGGACAATGTGATTTGGTCCCACTTTTTCATCCCCAGGCTTTGCAGTCTCCCCAGACAGTTTGAACTTGGGGTATTAATAGAAATATAAAAACTCATAAAGTAAAAAATCACTTCAGCCCGGGAGAATGACTTTCTGAGGCATCACAAGGGTCACAAGTTATGTGAATTAGAAGTGTAATCAATGAGATTCATCACTAAACATTTTTTCCAAGTGCAACACAGACGCCACAGAAGTGCCACTGGTTTGTGTCCCACGCACCTGCTGGAAGAGGAACATGATGTGGATCCACAGCAGAGGCTGATGGCTCACCAGGGTGAAACTGGATTTGCTGTACAAGCAGTAGTGGCCCTTCAGGGGACAGCTGAAGAACAGCTTTGCTACACAGCTTCTGACAGTGTCTAGGGAGAAATAAGAAGCACATTAAAATCAGCCACAAAAATGAGAGAAACCAAAGTGCCCATTTCCCCGGGCACGTGTGGCCATGCAGTGTGTGGGCAAACAGCTCCACTTTGGGGGTCCCTCCTGGGCACTGCTGTGTCTGCACCCCCAAAGTGGGAGAGAAATTCAGCCCAATCGGGCTTCTTTATCCACTTCAATAGTACTATCATTTCATAGCCCCTTTGAACAGGAACAAGCAGCTATCCGAGGGAAAAAGGCATGGAAAAGAGAAGGAGGAGATCCTTTGATGATGACCTGGATGCCAATGCAGGAGAGAGCTGCACCCTCGGCACACATGTGGACCGGGAAGGAGTCAGAGCCAGGACTGTCCCGCAGCACCCACAGGCTGAATCACCCCTGCAGAAGGGGCCGGGGCTGACTCACAGTCTCGTGCTGCCCTGGTGAGTCACTGTGAGCCGAAGGTGCAGGAATAAAGTGCTGTCAGAAGATTTCCTGACTGGAAAAGCGAGCCGTGACTTTTCAGAAAACGTGGCTGATGGGCGGCGGTTTCTGGATCTGCTGACGAGGAGAGTCAGCAGCAAGGGAGGCTGAGAGCACAAGGCAGCCTGGCTGTCCAGCCACACACCAGCTTGAAATACTTGGTCTTAACATTTTCATCTAACCAAGATGTGAGAGCACAGGAAAGAAATGAAATAAATGCAGTATTTCACATAAAAGCACGACATATGAGGAATGAGTTTGCCAGAGGTACAAAGGGATGGGTCGCCAGAACAAAGTATCGGTGGTCAAATTGTCACTGAAAAGGCAGAAAATTCAGAACTGGGGTGTTGGAATCTGCCAAAAATGCTACAGAGAGGCCAGGTGGCTGGGAGAAAAACCAGCCTGGGAGGCTCCGGTTTGGGGTTAACAACTAAGAAAAGGTGCCCAGTGCCACGTGGGACTGGGAATCACAGAATCCCAGAATGGTTTGGGTTGGGAGGGACCTTAAAGCTCATCCAGTTCCACCCCCTGCCATGGGCAGGGACACCTTCCACTAGCCCAGGTTGCTCCAAGCCCCGTCCAACCCGGCCTTGGACACTTGCAGGGATGGGGCAGCCACAGCTGCTCTGGGCAACAAGGAGGTGAAGGAGGTTCCTAAATGCCACAGAACAAAAAATGACCAAGGTGTATGGAGAAACACCAACCCTTAAGAAATTGCTTAGTAAGACTTTGTGGATAACTCTGAGAAAGGCTGAGGACATGTGACAAAATCAACACCAGCTCCAGCAGCGGAGCCAAGGTTGGCTGAGGAGGACATTCCTGGAAAACAGCAGCCCTGATTTGTCAATACCAATGGCAAGAAGCCTCCAGCCCAGACAATCTGCAAACCTCTGCCATGAGAGGGCTGTTAGTCACGGCTGTTCCTGCTGCTGGATGTGCTGACTGTGGCAATGCCTGAGAATGAGCCCGAGTTGCTATGGGTGTTTTTCAACTGTCTGCAATGAACTACCAGTTTCAACAAACAAGAACTAATCTCAGTTATCCCAGTGCCAGCAGTCACAGAATCATGGAAAGAGCTGGGTTGGAAGGGACCCTAAAGACCATCCTATTCCACTCCCACCTTCCATTATCCCAGGTTGCTCCAAGCCCCGTCCAGCCTGGCCTGTAACACTTGCAGGGATGAGAAGGAAAAAGGTGCTTTTAAAATCACTGCAGTATTCACAAATTGCTTGTAACCAGTGTAATGTGCAGCTTAAGATACCTTTTGGGCTTTCCTAAAACTCAGGTGCATAAATGGGCTCGGTTCTAGGTCAGCTGTGATCCATACTTCTCCCAGTCCATCATGGCAAGTTCTATAAACACTATGGACCAAATGTCCACCTTGAGTAATCCTCATGGATTTTAGAGATAAGGCAGAAATAATCCAGCATAGAAAGGCCTATTCACAACAAACCAAAACATTTTTGGTAGGAAGAACAACACTAAATCACTTGCAGTCTTGAGTGAGCAAAAAAGGTAAAAAGAAACCAATCCCGGCCTGGGAAGGTGGAGACAACTCAGTTCCCCGAATCTCTGTGTAATTCCACTACATGTAACTGCTCACCCTGAATTCACCTCGTAAGGAAAGATTAATTGAGTCCCAGGAAGCTTTCAGGATATCAGTAAGATACAACACACAGAGTCCTGTCAGCAGAACCTACTTGCTCTGCAACTGCTCCCCCAGCACAAGGCCCGTCCTGGCGAGTGCTGGTGATCCAGTGTTGACTAAAGGTCCTTTTGATGTGATTTAAAGCAATGAAGTCCAAATTACGGCCAAGATGGATCTGCAGCTCTTTAAAATAAATGGTCAGAAGCACGGAAGGGAGAGAGGAAGGGAAAATTAACTGACTTCCCCAAGGGCATTAAGCCTATTATGTTGGTCACATTTAAGCTACACTTTTACAGGCTTTAGAACCAGTCTTGTACTTTAAAAACTCCTGTCAATTCTAAATCCTGAAAGCAAATTTGAAGCAGGGGTTTTATGCCAGCCTCTGTTTCCCTGAGTAACCTGTGCCATCTGACCTGAATTAGGATTTATGGAAACACCATTTATTTTATCCCCTGGCTCTGTGACAGAAGCAGCACTGCTGTACAGCAGGGACTCAGAGAGGTGGAGACTGAGGAAAAGGGAATGGAAAAATCCCAGAGACGGACTTGTCCTGTGGCTGTTTGGGGTGTGAGCTCTGGAGGTGGATACGACGGCGTTGCCTGGGCCAGGGCAATCCCTGGCACCCGTCAGTACACCAGAACATCCCGCACGGGGAGGAAAGGGGGTCCCAGCCTGTGACCCCCACCCAGGCGGGAAGGAGCTCAGGCTGAGCTCCCTCTCTCAGCCAAGGAGCTCTGTGCAAGGGGGGTTTATGGGGTGAGAAGTCTGTGTGAGTGGCTGCGATCTCGTTCGGGCTGAGCACCAGCTCAGTTAACTCAGCAAAGGACAGGAGTTCGTGGCTCTGCTTCACCTCAGCAGCGGCAAAGCCAAACCTCTGCCTCAGGGGCTGGGTAACACTGAACAGGCACAACGAGGGCCTGTTTTATCCAATTACTTGCAATTATCCCTATTGACCAGCACCTCAGAGCAAACCTCAGCCAAGGCACTGGAGGGCTCTGGGCATCCCTCTGCTCCAGCAGCTCCTCGTCTCACATCCCCAGGCACTGGACCTGCTGCTCCCCCGTCCTGCTCCCCTGCATCGCTGGCAGCACCAGCTGGGGACACTTGGAAACATCTTCTCCATGAAGGGCGAGTCCATAGGATTGTGGAATGGTTTGAGCTGGAAGTACCTTGAAGCCCATCCAGTGCCACCCCCTGCCACAGGCAGGGACACCCTCCACTAGCCCAGGCTGCTCCAGCCTGGCCTTGGACACTTCCAGGGATCCAGGGGCAGCCACAGTTTCTCTGGGCAACCTGTGCTAGGGCCTTTCCACCCTCACAACCACGAATTCCTTCCCAATATCCCATCTATCCCTGCCCTCTGGCAGTTTGAAACCACTGCCCCTTGTCCTGTCACAACATGCCAAGTTCTCCTTCCTCAGCCTGGCTGGGCTTGGCTTGGAAGTAACACAGGAAAAGGATTTTAGAACATGAAGAACATGTGAACAGCAACAGAAGACACCAACCCACCCCACACAGACACCAAATGCCTAAATGGCTGGTCAAGATCCCAAGGAAATGTTCCTCAGTCAAGAAACATTCCCATCTCCTGGCAAGTCTCTGAATTCTAGCAAGAGAATAAGCAACAACTTGTTTTTCCTACAGGAAACAAGAGAATAAATGTTGCAATTTTAAAGTTCACAACTAAGTGGTTGTGCCTGGGGAAAAAAAAGAACAAAATAGAACCAGAAGAACATCAGCAGAGCTGTTAATTGTTGCTTATTCCAGCTCAACACGCTGTGCTGAACCAGGAGGGTACAGAGTCACTGGTTCTGGGAACAATCAATGCATTATTTGATTTGCATTGGTAATCCTTCACTGTTAAATAAAATCTGTTAATAGGAGGAGAAGTATGCTCATAAATTTCCTAAATAGAATCAAACCCACACATAAACATGGAACCAATAACAAATGGATATGACTTTTTAAATTTTGGTTTTAAGCTTTTTCAGCTTCCTCAGTTTCCTTTGCCTGATCTCTTCAGTTTGAGTTACACAAAGTATGCAAACAATAAATGCATTTATAGGAGAAAAGGGTAATTTTTAGAGTAGCCAGCTTCAAGAAATGCTGATTTATATTGTTTTTACCACTGCTAGCTTTGTGTGCATGCCTCAACTCTGTCCAACAGATTTCACCTCCAGTAAGTTCCACAAAAATCAAGGGAGAAGGCGGGACTGGGATGGGGTGTGGACAGGTACAACAATGCACTCAACACAGAGTCCAAGCTCTGGCAAATGCAGAAGCTCCAGGTCATGGTAGTCACAGAATGGTTTGGGCTGGAAGGGCCCTTAAAACTCATCTCATCGCGCCCCCTGCCATGGGCAGGGACACCTTCCATGTGCCAGGCTGCTCCCAGCCCCGTCGAAGTCCAAGTGCTCCTGTTTATGCCACCACCCACCAGGAGTCTCCCGGGTAAAGCCCATGTGGAGACCAGCCCGTTCCAGGTGCTGCCTCCAGGGCAGGTGTGACACACCCAGGGTCCGTCACCACGCGCGTGGGGGCAGCAGGTTCAGAGCTGTCCCTGTTCCCCTTACGCTCCCTGGGGAGTCTCCCGGTCTGACGAGGATCACCGTGAGCACGAGGCCCATCCCGAGCGTCAGCACACATTCCCACTGCCTGCCCTCACGGACGGGATGCCTTTGGAACATCGCTCCTGCAGAACTCAGTGCCAGCTCCTATTTGTTGTGGCCCGGCAGCCCCAGCCCCGCTCTCTGGGAATGCTCTCCCGAACCTGCACAACTTTGTGATCCCACTGACGGAGCAGAGGCCCATCTGTTCCAAATCAGCGCGGGGCTCGTGGAATGCTGGAATTCCTCAGGCCGGTGCAGGGTGAGCACTGCAGGGGAGCAATGAGCCCTTCCATCCACACCGTCAGATGGTCCTGATTACCTCCCAGTACCCCATAAAATATAATAACAACCAGATTTAGGGCCAGCATGCTGCAACCTGTTTCCCCTGCTGCCTCCTCCTCTTTCAGCATTCTGTCATTAATCCCATTAAATGTTTGCTGGATGTTTTTCCTCCTGAATGGCACCGAGGAGCCAGCAGTGACTTACTGCTGGAAAAAGGCTCTAATACTTTTCACTGGAGCACATAGTGTTTGAATGTGGCTGCAGTGACTGAGGGGGTAATGATTCCATGGTCTCCCTGGGCTCTATCCTTTCTAAAAAAGGCTGGGCAGGCTGGAGATGGCAAATCCCTCAGCATCCTCGGCACGCAGGGATGATCAGGTGCTTCCTTCCAACAGCTCACTCGACACTCAGAGCTCTGGGCTGCTGGCATTAATGGGGGTGGTTTTATCCACATTACCTAAAAAGCAGCCAGGACTACAGTGGAAAACATTTCCCTCATTATAACCAAACCCAGCAGCCGTCCAGGCCCGTGTCTGGGAATCATCTGAAAGCAGCCCCTCCCAATGGCAGGATGCACATGGCCATGGATCTGATCCACCATCCCGGTGCATCTGGGAAACAAGAGTGGGTCAAAAGTCCTCTGACCCGCAGGGGGTCAAGGTGAGAGCCAGCAAGGCTGGGGCAGGGGGGCTGCAGCTGCTGCAGAGCCCTGTGCTGCCTGCAGGGCCAACGGGGCCACGCCAGGTAAAACTGGGGAGACTCGGTGCCCAGCCGGGTGCTGTGCCCCTCCCAAAACCAACACTGGCAGGTCTGAACACCAACAATGACAGAATCAGCAGGGAACCACGGAATGGTTTGGGCTGGAGGGACCCTAAAGATCACCCAGTGCCACCCCCTGCCATGGGCAGGGACACCCTCCACTAGCCCAGGTTGCTCCAAGCCCCGTCCAACCTTGGACACTCCCAGGGATCCAGGGGCAGCCCCAGCTTCTCTGGGCAACCTGTGCCAGGGCCTCCCCCCCTCAGACCAGATAATAGCAACACCTGATACAGGGATTCCATCTTGCACCAAAGCCTTTCAAAGCAACTTCAATCACCACCAGCCCCATCTCCCCAGAAGGGTTTGGGAGACATGGAAAAACAGGAGGGCTGAAGGACCTTTTGGAGAGCACCAAATAAAACCAGTGGAGAAACTGGGGGACCTTGATCTCGACCACAGGGACCCAGTCCCACTGAGGCAGCAGAAATCCCACCCAGTGTTCACTGAACAGCAATAACCAACCTTGGGAGCATTCAGGAATTTCCTGAGGCACAGCCTGGGCCTCTGGAATCTGCAAGATCCTGGAGGTACCGATAAGATACAGGATCACAGACCATCTGGAAAAATATAGGCTGATGAAAACTATTTGCTTAACTCCATGAAAGCTGAAGGGTATGACAAATATGGTGGGGTTTTTCCCTTTTTTTTTGAGGAAAAGATCCCGAGGATTAAGGGGATTAAAGTGATGAACACGATGTAAAAGAATTCCTCAAACTGCTTAAGGTATGGCAGAGATGTGGATCTGGGCACAGTGCTTCAAACTAAGCAGGGACTGACCCAAACCATCAGCCCCAAGCTGAAACAAGCTCAAGTAAATGGCTTTTTGTGGGTTTGGGTTCCTTCCTTCTGCCCCAGCTCAAATCCCCTCTCTGACTGCAGTGTTATCCCCAAAAATTCACTTACACATGTGAGTCTGGGGAGCTGTTGGAGCTTTGAAACACCTTCAACTTGGCCATTTTCTTAGGGCAGGACTTTCTGGCCAACAGCCCAGTCCTAACTGTGCTCTTGCCGTAGGATCATCGTCCAATTCACACCTTTGCTCTGCCCAAAGCACATCCAGCCAAAAATAGCAAATATTAAATGAGATAGCAGAGCTGACGTGGCAATTTTTCAATGTCTTAATGAGGCATCTTCAAACTGCCACAGACAGTTCACGGATCCACCCTGACAGTTCTTCACCTGCATCCCTTCAGAGCTGTAAAATCCCACACTTCAGCTGATGTTACATCAACTGGGATGTATCATATAAATCCAACAAGCTTGTAAGTCAACAAGGAGACTGAAAATCACAGCCTGTAAAGCACAAATGCTCTGTGAGGGTTAAGACTTTCACAGCAAATGCCTGACTCGATTGCAAAAAAGCCAATTTGCAAATCACAGACAATTTTACAGAGCAGAGGAGCCTATTTTGTGTGTTTTGAATTTGCTTCTGACAACTTCAGTGCGTGTTCTCCAGCACCTGTGCCAGGGCAGACCGTGAGCCACCCTCAGTTAGTGCTCTGCCATTCGGGACGCTGCAGATCTCCATCAGCCCTCTCTTTTCCACACTGGGGAGTCTCCACTTTTCTTCACATGGAGGTCTCTGATTTTCCCCTTTATCCTTCAAATTCAGGCTCCAATTAATGCAGACAACAACAGACCGGTTTGGGTGGGAAGAGACCTTAAAGACCACCCATCTCCAACCCCCTGCCATGGGCAGGGACACCCTCCACTGTCTCATTAGTGCCCAGACCTGACAGGGTTCCTACATGACAACTCTGGATACACCCAAAGGCCCACAGGGCCCTGTCCTCCCCAGCACATCATCCTTTGGAGATGCCACCCAGTGTGGGTGCTGAGCAATGGGGAACTCACCCCGTTCCCACACAGCCCCCCCCAGTCATCCCCACCAGAAATGCGAGCAGGGGGCGGAATTCTGGTCAAGGGAACAGAACTTGGCCCGTCATCACTTAGGAATTCTTACAGCTGGCATGAACACCTTGTTAGGTTCTGGGAGCTGCCACTTGAAAGCCCAGGAAAGGCCTGACCAAGGAAAGGCTACGTGGGGAACGTGCACTCCCCTTCTTTGCTCACCACAGGGCTATTTCCTTGCAACACGTTTTGCCACTAGTTCCTTCAGATACTCTGTTTGATGAAGGATTGCTCAGCACTTCTTTTCTTTTCACATTTTTCATGTCTTGCATATTAAATTTCCAGCTCAGACTCCTCCAAAACCAACAGAAAATTAGCCAACTGTGTATAGGAATATTTTCTTTTTTTTTTTTTTTTCCCCCAAACATCTTATTGAAAAGTAAACCACACATTTCAATGGGCCTCATTAGAGTTTGGGAATCACTGAAGTCCAAGAACTGCAGGTTTTTGGAGTGGTTTATGCAATATCTGGAATATTATCCAAGCTGTCCCCTGTGCATTGAGCCAGGCTGCATTTCTTCATCAGATTTAGAATGAGCCACATAAATCTCCTGCTCTGCACATGTGTCCCTACTCAAAGAATTTCCCTAAGAATGCTAGTTGAGGATTTTCAGGAAATTACAATAGTTTGAATGAATTTAGAAACAGTCACGTGCTTGGGATGTATCATAGTAGGCACTGCAGAAAGGAAGCTGAGCAATACATGTAAAATATTCAATATATGGCATTTGATTAATGCAGGCTCATAACACTGCCCTTCAAAAGGCAGACTGTTCACTCTCATGTTGCCACTGACATTTTATGGAAAAAAAAACCCAAATTATCATAATTCTACCAAATAACTATTTCAATCACTAAACCTGAAATTTAAGATATTTAGGAAACTCTCCAGAAGCATAAGCTTTCAAAATATATATAATTATATTCTTTTTGTGAGTGGAAACTACTTTTCCACTTCTTGAGCACTGAAAAAGTAAAGAATAAATATTTTATCACCTTAAGTTGCTCTTTGTTGGAGCTGAAGTTTTGTTGTATTAGAAGGTGATGTTTTAAGGGACTGACAACTAATTTAGCTTAAGGAATCAGATACTGTTTGGAATCAACCCTTGAAGGCTGGGCTGTAAATAGCTCTGGGCCATCAGTGAGTGGCTGGATGCACAGAAATTCAGGTTAAAGGGGATAAGCAGGAGGATCCCAACCCAACCCAACCCAAAGTACTCCCTTCAAAGAGGAGGAGCACCACAGACCCCTCTCACCCACCTCCCACAGCCTCACAAAACCACCTCCCTCTCATTTGCAAACAAACACCCGCCCTTGGTGAAAGCAGCAAACATAAAACAACCCCAGGGACTGGGGAGATGGGATCCCACCCAAACATAAAACAACCCCAGGGACTGGGGAGATGGGATCCCACCCAAACATAAAACAACCCCAGGGACTGGGGAGATGGGATCCCACCCAACCCAGTGCTCTGGGAATCTCATCCTGTTGTGCCTTCGAGGAGTTTTGTGTCTGGGCTGGAGTGTTGTTTTACAAAACCAATGTTCCTCCCCGTCCACGAGGTCTGGGCTGGAGAGTCTTTGCTGCCCCTTTGCTTGAACCCTGAGAGGGATCTCAGTGGAGTGATAATGAAGTTCTTGGAATGGGAAAGGCTCATCCTGCTTACCTTCGATCACACACTGGTCAGGGATGGGAATTTTCCTCCCCATCTCCGTCACATATTCCTTCACTTTACCCAGGTTTTCCTTCAAGTGCAGATAGAGCTTATCCTGGTATTCCACAGGTGCTGCCTCTGCACTTGCTTCCAAGGCCTTTTCTTGAGTGGATTCTGCCAAATCTGCTGATTCCGGGTAATTTCCCGGTGGCATGGCCTCGGGATCCACACCAAAGGGCAGCTTCTCATTTTCCTGGCTGATGTAGATCTCGGTGAAGGAGATTCCAGCAGGGACCTCCCCGCTCTCCTCGTCCTGCCCCCCCTCCGAGCTCGCCCCCTTCGTGCGCACGGTGTGCAGGGCCAGGCTCTTGGACCTGGAGAGGAGAAAGGGTTTGGAATAGAGGTAGGGCACCAAAACCACCCCAGGCCCTGCTCTGCCCCTGGGCAGCTGCCTCAGAGAGCCCAGCCTGGGGCTCACTCAGCCAGAGGCAAAGATCTGCTGGGGAATAAGCGTTTCAAAAGCCAAGCTCAAGCCACAGCTTTAATAAGCGAAGGAAACTAAACAATATCCATATATCCCAACAGCTGCATTCCATGGGGGGAGCAAGGGAACCTCTCTGCAAGGATCTTATAACCCCAGGGGTGGTGTGTCTGTCTCACTGATCACACCATAAAAATGCCAGCCAGCAGCACTTCACTGGTCCAGGGCTCAGCCTGCAGCTCGTCCTGCCCTGCACCCACGTGCTGGGATGGAGTGGAGAGTCAGGAGGGTAGAAGTGACTCCAAGGGCAAATCCTGGAGCAGGAAGAGCAGAGCTCTGGGTGAAGCTGCTGCGCAGAGGCAGCCTAAGGGCACACTGGGTGCACATTGTGTCATTTGATGTGCACTGTCAGTAATAACACCCCAAAAAAGGTCTCTGCACTTCCTCTGCTTTCTCTGTGCAGTTATTGTCCAATCCCATGTGCTGTTCGAAGGCACAGAAGAGATTAAGTGGGTTGCCCAGAGAAGCTGTGGCTGCCCCTGGATCCCTGGAAGTGTCCAAGGCCAGGTTGGACAGGGCTTGGAGCAACCTGGGCTAGTGGAAGGTGTCCCTGCCCATGGCAGGGGTGGCACTGGATGGGCTTTAAGGTCCCTTCCAACCCAAACCATTCCACGACTTCATGATTAAGAATTATTTCACCCAGCCTTTGAACTCATGGATATGAGACTTGGTTAAAATGAGGCTGATGATGCCCGTAGGGATCATGCAAATGGACCAAATCCTGAAGGTTTGGATAAAGTTTATGGCAAAGCTGATATCCATGAGCCCCCTCACACATTTTACAGAGCCATACCTGTTAAATCTCATATCCTTCCTCTCTTCTTTGGAAACCTGGCCCAGGCTGTATCTCCTCACTGAGCCAGGAGTGCTGTTGTCAACATTTATTTTCTCTTCAAAAGCCTGGATTTTGACTTGAAGCTTTTCATCTTCTTCATTTCCATCCATGACAGATTTGAAGTCATCCAGTGGCACAGGAGGTTCTGTTTCAGTGTCCTTTTCCACCCTAAGGAAGCAGAGAGCAGAGATTTCACTCTGGCCCACTGTGATGCTGATGCTGCTTTTCTGCCTGTGACCTGTGTCGTGGATCTGGTAAAACAAATATGTTTTAGCAGAGATTCCCTTAGATTATTTTCAGGAACATCTTCTAGATGAATGTCTCTGATGGATCAGAAACACTGAACATCTCTGACAACCCTGGATGAGAAACTCCACGTGCTGTATCTGCATGAGCAAATCACAACTCTTCCTGATTGTCCACAGTGGAAAGTTTTTCGTCTGAACTCACACCGTTCTCCCAAGCTTGCTAAACACGGACTTATTACATAATTTTCACAAAGCAAAAGTCAACCTATTTTCAGAGTTTATAGAACTCTGTGGTTTTAAATGTTTGACCAAAGTACATGAAGTTCTTACTGAATTACTGCACTCCGAGTAAGAAAAATATAATTTAAAACTCAGCAGAAACAGGATCAGGAAAAGTTCTAGGCAATGTCACTGTAGTTCAGGAAGGAGAAAATCAAGAGTTAAAATGAACAGGACAAGTAGTTTTGTTTTAAATTTGCTATGTTAGTCTTAGAATCTCAGAATTAAGGCTTCTTAGAATGGTTTGGGCTGGAAGGGACCCTAAAGCCCATTTCATTCCAAGCCCTGCCATGGGCAGGGACACCTTCCCCTATCCCAAGTTGCTCCAAGCCCCGTCCAACCCAGCCTTGGATACTCCCAGTGATGGGGCAGCCACAGCTTCTCTGGGCAGCCTGTGCCAGGGCCTCAGCACCCTCTAACTAGAGGAATTTTAGAGAACTAAGGGGTCCTGGACAGTGTTTACTTTTTAAACTCTACCCACAGCTTTAAACCAAGTTTGTTTTGTTCCTGACCATTTCTTTGTTTGATTTTCTTTTTTTTTT
>VXAY01004089.1:621383-664555 GCA_013399855.1 Oxyruncus cristatus
TTTTTTTTTTTTTTTTTTTTTGGTATGCTTCCTAATGAACAAACATCTGAATAGCTAAATCTGTAAAATCTGGAGATATAAAACCACAAATGAGAATCTTAACACAGCACTTCCAAAGCAGCAGAGCCTCAACAAGTCACGCTCACAGTCGGGGAGCCCATTAAAAACTCCCCAAACTGCAAATTACCAATTGTACAAAGCGTGTTTTTAAAGAAACAACCAGAAATACTGCAGCACAAAATGCACTTTTTCATTTGTTTTGATAAAGGCAGTTCAGGATATTTCTCAGGGGAGTTGGCGAGTTTTGTCTTGTTTTTAATTTAAGCAAGATCTCATAATATATTAACACTGAGGAGCACTTTGAAAAATATTCTTCTGTAATAAAGAACCTTGATATGACCTTTGCTAACAAATCTTTCTGGGGATGTAGGACAAGATTTAATTTACGGGGAAGCTGTCACTCCAACAGAACTCCCAACACTGCTCCCATTGTGGGAGCTGAACACTATTTCCATATGGAAATACATGTAAAGCCTCTGCTCACAGAGAGGGGATTGATGGACTGGTGGGGTTTGTGAATGACAGACCCAGACCAGGAAGCCTTGATGAAGTTTGGAAATAAAAATGGTGGTTTAGAACAGCACCTCTTTGTCCAGTGTTCTCCCGTTGGGCTCCGATGGCTTTGGGAAGGGAATACAAGGAAATACTTCTCCTAAAGGATCATGTGGAATTGTTAAGGTTGGAAAAGACCTCAAGGAAACACGTTAATGAATCCTGCTTTCCGTATGTGGAGCAGAAGGAAGTCACTCCTCAGGGTGTGGAGGGTGCAGTTCTCACTGCCTGGTGCTCCTCAAGCCACCACCTGGTTCTTGACCCTGTTGGTGCCCCGGATTTCAGAGCAGGGAAGCGGGAGGGATCCCGAGTGCCCAGCCCTGGGGACTGTTTGCTCTCACATGTGCCAGCTTTGCACTCCCAGCGATCCCTGGGGACGGCAGGAGCACAAGCCCCAGGCAGGACGTTCAGAGGGGGCCCGTCCCACGCCCACGGGGGTGCCTGGCAGCCCTTCCTGCTGGGCCCCCCTCCCAGCCCCTGCAAAAGAAACTATTGTTTGAAATCTTGGCAGGAGGCTTTGGGGACATTGCTGAGGTTGCTGAGCAGGATCAGTTTACACCAAAGCTCAGCCTGTTTTCACGATGCACGAGCTCATGGAGAAACCACAATGACCTGCCCTGAGAGATGGCACCAGCCTGCTCAGCACTTCGGGCTTTTAAATTCCACCTACAGAGAGACCCCAGGGCACAGGTCACCAGTTCAAGGGTGGTACACGAGCATGAAGGATAGGAAGGACATTCCTCCAGACCTGGAGACCACTATCAGCATCAGAAATTGTGCGTTTACGATGGGAAAAAGAGCGTCACAAACAGAGACTGCTAAAAATACACTAAAGGTGGGGTTGCTGCCAGGGCTTTGCCTCTGAGGGGATGGAGACAGCAAGAATGGGTTAAGTGTGAGTCCTTGTGGTTTGCCACTGGGCAGACATAATCACTGATCACCTCCTCAGACAGGATGGACATGCAGGTTTGAAGAAGGCAAGTGGTGAAGAAAAGATCATGGAATGATCAGACTGATTTGGGTTAGAAAGACACTAAAGCCCATCCAGTCCCTGCCCCTGCCATGGGCAGGGACACCTTCCACCCGCCCAGGTTGCTCCAAGCCCCATCCAACCTGGCCTGGGACACTTCCAGGGATGGGGTAGCCACAGCTTCTCTGGGTAACCTGTGCCAGGGCCTCCCCACCCTCTGAGTAAAGAACTTCTTCCTTGTATCTAATCTAAATCCTCTTTCAGATTAAAAGGTAATTTCATGTGGCCACGACACTGAGATGGGCAGCACTGGTGGAGCCAGCTGTGCTCAGTTCTTACCGAGATCCAGGGCTTGGAAATGTCTCCAAATTTCCTTCCTTGCCTCCTTTTAATTGACTATACTATACTCCTAGGCTGGATAAATCCATTAAAACTCTGTATGTTCTTAAAAAGCACCTCCGAGGCTGAATAACTCGCAATTTTGTGACAGTAAGGGGCACCAGAGCATGGCCTGGTTTTAATTATGCTCTGCTCTCCCTGCATGTAAAATTCCCCGTGTCAAACAACCCCGAGCCAACCGTCGCTCCAACGAAATCGGCTTCCTCTTATGTAAACACACGAGTTTTGGAAGGAATGGTTATAATCCAGCCACACATTTTAAACCCCTGCTTTCCTTTCACAGCACAAATACTCTGGATTGCTGCTCTTTATAAACCTCTGAGTTCCGTGGCTGCAGCAGCTCCAGGGCTGGGAGGGCATTTCCATGTCGACTTCTGGATCCGTCCCACTCACCGAGTACAAGTGAGAGTAAACTCAGATTAAATCAGCAGTGAACTCTCACTTTAGCCTCGTCTGATTGAGCTGATGCTTTGCTCCATACGGGCCTGAAACGTAAAACCAAAGAGCTAAAAACTGTAAGGATGAAAAATCAGGGGTTTGCTGTGACCTCTCCCAGCCCCGCTGAGACAGAACCAGGAACCAGGGGCACAGAGGGCTGGGGAGGGAATCAAATTTAAAATAACTAACTAACTAAATAAAATCAGGGAGCAGATGGAGAATAAAAAAAATCATCTGTAACCACACTCATGAAGATGATGAAGCTTCTACTCCTTGGCAAAGCAAGCCCTTAACAAAGGGAGTTTTTAGAGAGAAACAGGGAAACACAGCAAGATTTTAATGAAAACCTTCTCTTGTGTTTAACTGGGGTTTTTTATCAGCTGTACAGATAAATGTTAAGCAGAAGATAATAAGGAGTAGGAATATGGGAATATTTTAACAAATAAAGTAATTTTTCAGCCACAAATTGAGGGACCGTGACAGGTTGTATAAATTATTACTGTGCCTCAATCCCTGTCCTGCTCCTCTGCAGTTCCCAGAATACATGACATCCCTCTGGTCCCTTCACCAAGTGATATCTTGCCTCCTCTTTTTTCCCAGTAAACTTGGCTAGTTTGGAACAAGCGTGTTGTTTCATGCTCACTTTGTTATCTCCACTTGGCTTTGGCATTATCTCCAAGGAAATTTTTCATGAAACGAATGCTGAGGGCTCCTTTCCACTGGGGGCTTTCCCACCAGGTGAGGTGTGGACATTTCTCACAGCCCTGCAGTAACAGGAGGGACTCTCTCCTCATTCCTTTTTTCATTTTTAACTCTCTCCAGGACCCCAATTGCTTGTTTCTCCAATGACCTCAGTGTTTTGGCTCCAGCGCTCCCAGCCTGGCTCCAAGGCTGTCCTTCATGGTTATGGCTTTTCTGACATCTGGGTTCCATTTTTCCACAGAATCACTATTCCTCTGTGCCCTCCTGACCTCTGTCAGTACACACAACTCTAATTATGAGTCTCTCACTAATTAAAAGTGACTACCACCGTGTATTTAAATAACAGTTATATTCTTACCCCGAGGAACGCCGCAAAGCTCCCAACTCTTCAACCTTAGGATACAGACTCAAGAGCAGCTGAGTGAGCAGAACATCTCTTGGTAGATGCCTGAGAAATTTTTTCCAGCCTGATCTTAGGCAAACCTTTACCAGGGAGTCATTGTTCCCATCACCCTCCAGTGGGTATTTTCTAGGAAACCTCAATGATAATTGTGTAGCCTGACTTCCCTGCCTGATTTTTGACGGAAGCTTTAGTGTTCTTACCTGGGACGTGGCTTTTTTCCTGGCAATTTGAATAGATTTCAGGTGAATTTATGCTGCCTCACACAGCCCTGGAGGGGCTCTGTGCCACAGACACCGAGGTTTTGTCCCACAAACACTACCTGGCTCCTGGCGCGCTGTCGGCCTCGAGCTGCCGGATGAGGAGCTTGGCTATGGCAGTGAAGCTGTTGCTCATGCGATAAATATCCCTGCTCTGGGTGCCCAAGATGCTCGAGAAGGTGTCGGTGAGGCTCTTAATTTCCAGCAGCAGAATATGGTGAAATGAGTGCTCCATGTTGGCCAGCTGGTTCACCAAGTACAGCAGGCAGGTCCTGGCTCTCTCCTGGGCAACACGAGGAGATAAGAACAGTTTTAAACACATTAATTCAGTGTTTGCTTGTGCAGGGAGGTTTGTGTGGTGCTGCCTGAGTCACTGTCCCTGGGGAAGAGTGGCTGCCCCACGATAACCAACAAAAAGGCAGTGCCTCAAGCACAGTTTATTTGTGTGTGCTGCTGACGTGACTTTTGTTCCTCTTGGTATTACCTAACCCAGCCTAACTCAGGACATCTTGTCCCCTCCTCAGACCTCGAGCCAGAGTCCCTAAAGCCCCTTTGAAGGGTCCTACATTATTCTAGTTGGTAGGTCAGCCTGGCTCAGGGATCGGGGCACCAGCAGCACTGAGCTCCCCTTTCATCTGTGCCGAGCCTGGCTCAGCTACTTCATCAAATCACAGCGTTGGGAGGACCTTACAGCCCATCCAGTCCCACCCCTGCCAGGGCAGGAACACCTTCCACTAGCCCAGGTTGCTCCATGCCCCATCCAACCTGGCCTTGAAAAGAAAAGGGCACAGAAACAGAGTGTAGGGAGGTGAAGCTGTGGCTGCCCCATCCCTGGAAGTGTCAGGCATGGATGAGCAGTGAGAGGCAGGAGCTGAGGGGCCTGTCAGCATCTCCTCTTCTTAATGGTGAGAGGTTAAAGCACCTCATAAATCACAGGCGTTCTCTCCTTCCACAGCATTTAGTTTAGCAGCAACACTCAGATTAGAGCCGTGACTGACACAACAAAGAGAAGTTCCAATTGAGATTTCATCCTAAGATGTCCTCACACGCTGCCTGGCACGTGCTGTCACTCACTGCCAATGCCCTGGAGTCTGATGGGCCCTCTGTAGCCAGAAATTTGCTACCCAGTTCTTCAGGGGACTGTGCTTTCCCCAGGTTATCAGCAGAGATCACATCCCCCACAAATGAGGATTAAAGGGGGCTTGTTTGAGATCATAACATTAAACGTGTAAACATTTTCTAGCAAAGACACTTTATCATCTCTGCCTGGCGAGGACACACAGCTCCAGTGCCAGCTGTTTCTGTCTGTACGTGTCCAAATTCCCATCCTAAACCAGACACTCAGAGGTGAAGAATCATGGAACGGTTTGGGCTGGAACGGGCCTTAAAGCTCATTTTGTTCCACCGCCTGCCATGGGCAGGGACAACTTCCATAGACCAGGTTGCTCCAAGCCCCACCCAACACCTCCAGGGATAGGGAACATCCAGCTTGGCCCTGAGCACCTCCAGATCAGAGCTCCCCTGTTTTGTTACAGTTGTTCTAAGTATATAAAGTTCCACAGCCCTAAAAATATCTAAAAAGCAGCAAAAAACCCAGCAATTAACTCAGGAACTCATATCAGATCCTCCACTGAGTAGCCAGGTATGGCTTTGCTCACGGAAACCCACTTGGTTCTCAGCAGACTGGTGCAGAAATTGGGAGATATTTGGATTCTAGAGCCCGTGCTGAAGCACAAACAAAGGCTTTGCTCTCCCCAGGGCCAGCAGGAGCAGGAGTCGTGCGCTGGGCAGGGCCCCGCGGGGTCCAGCGTTGCTGCCTCTGCTCCTCTGGGGCCTTGGGACTGCAGAGGAAAAACTGCTGAGAGTGGGATTCCCAACCCAGCTGGGCCACAAAAACACACGGGGGGCTTTGGCAGGACGCGGCCCCAGCGTCACGAGCAAGACAATTTTTGGAGGACAAAGCCAACGTACTTCAACACCAGCAGCTCTGCTGGGCCGTGCCAGGACAGGGATAAATGGGAGAAGAGCACCAGACAAACTGCTTCCCTTCAGCCACGTGGGGAAGGTCCAGCTACACCCTGGGCTGGGCTGACGGGACTGAAGGAGCTTTTTCCTCAATGGCTTGAAAGAGGTTGACTTTTTGGTGCATAGTCACTGGTTTATTTGAAAGATAATCCTCCCTCCAAGAGATAAACACAGGCTCAATTAACATTTAAAACACATTTTTTTGTTTCCTAAACAAACTGTGCAGCAGACAAACTGGAGGAGCAGTTTTTCCCATTTTCCTGTCACTTTGATCCAGCTGGAGCATCTCCAGCCTTGCTGAAAATGCTGCTACTCGCCTGGAGTGAGGTAAAAGAACAATAAACTCTGAGTAACATAATATGTAACTGTTATACAAAACAAAATTACAGCAAAATAGCTCAACATGAAAGCAGTCATTATCCCTGCCCCAGTTCTCATCCAAAATTCTTCAGAAAGCCTATTTGGATGTACAGAGCCTGTTATGACTTCAACAATGCTTATTCAATGTATTCATGTGTTTTTTCATGAGCAGCCCTTGTGTTTTATGGCATTACATCTGCCAGAAGGTGAAGATCTAAAACACAAGCAATGAGGTGTGGCAAAGTGTTGTGCTTCAGTTTAAAATCAGGTTCGGGAGACTACAAAAAGAGATCACAAAGCTTTCAGAAGCTGGTTAAAACTCTCAGTTGGTTCAAAACACGCAGTTAATGGGAGAAAAAATACATTAAAATGTCCAATCGCCCTCTGCCCCAAGATGGTATTTTGCTTTGCACAAATTTAAGGGACAAGTTCTGATTTCAGCTTCACCCCTGAGACTGTCACTGACATCAGCAGAAGTGGGGGGTGTAAACAAGGGGCAGCCTTCAGAATAAAGGGATCTCTCTCCAGCCAGAGCTCTCATCTCGCCAGGGGTCCCTCGGCACTGCCAAGGTGGACAGAGCGGCTCAGTGGCAGCACAAGAGGTGGTTTTTAGGAGCCAGCAGAAAGGATTTGCTGCTCATACCCAACAATCCATACCACAGAGGGCCGAGCCTCAATCCTTGCCACCTCTCTTCCCCAAGCAGACCTTGCAGTGAAATGAAATATCAACAAATAAAATCCCAGCACTGCCATTGCTGTTTCCTTCCCCACTTGTTTTGCTTGGCCGGGAAGGAGATGCCGAGTCACGTCTCAGAAGGAGCAGCATTTCTGTGACACAGCCCTGAGCCGGGGAAGGGAGAGGGGCAGAGGTGAGCAGGGAGGGTTTCAGGAAGGCACTGACACGGGGGGCTGAGACACGAGAGCAGCAGCAGCAGCAGCTGTGCCCGCAGGGACCGCTCTGCTGCCTGGCCCTGACCGAGGCAAGCGAAGCGCAGGAGGGACTGAACTCTGCAGTTCCACTTGGAGATCAGGGTGTTCTTTTAATTCTTCCTCACTGCTCTACAGGAGTCTCTGAGATCTGCCCAGCTTTTATGAGGCCAGATGTGTCTGTGCTTCTCTGCTGGCAGGCTGACTGCCTGCACTGCAGGGTGTGATGCCCCACTGCCAGAGATCCATGGCACTGGGTTTCCTTTCAGTCACAGACTCACAGGCTGCTTTGGGCTGGGAGGGACATTAAAGATCATCTTGTTCCACCCCTGCCATGGGCAGGGACACCTTCCTTAAATCAGGTTGCTCCAAGCCCTGTCCAACCTGGCCTTGAAAAAGAATCATCTCCTCTTAAAGGAGAAAGAAATGCCTCAGGGCTGATTCCTGAGCAAAGGTGAGATCATAGAATCATCAGATCTCCCAGGCTGGAGGAAATCTCCAACACCATCAAGGGATGGAGAAGTCCTTTCCAACTCAAACCACTCTAGGATTTTACCATGTTCCATAATTCAGAAATATTCACGGCTTCCAGCTTTTCAGGAAGCAAAACAAGAGAGGAGCCATTTGTCCCCTGCTGGAACGTGCCCCCTGTGCCACCCTTTGCCTGTCGCTGTTCTCCATGTTTTCGAGTCTCAAGTGCAAGGTCCCCTGGGTGCCACTGCAAACACAAGGTGCCATTCCCCTGGACACGTGGCACTGGAGTTGCAGCCTGCTGCCCAGTCAGCAGCTCCCTATGGAAAGAAGAGCAGGACACAGTGCCAGCTACTCAACACTTACTGCAGGGGAGGTGCTCACTGCAGGCTGTGCAGCTACGTGTACCCACATAAACCAACAGATTAAAAATAGCAGGGGAAAAGATTCATGGAATCATGTCTTTGTAAACTTTACCTTGGGCGATAATTTCCAACAATATATGAAATACAACCTGGCCAGTGAGTTCCCTGCTTGTTCTTGGTACTGGTATAAAACAGTAACAGCAACAAAAGGCAAAATAAATAAATGCAGCCCCTTTGAAGTAACAAACACAGCAGAAATGGAGCCTCAGAGACACTCAGATGGGAAGAGCTGGTTCAACACACTAAAACACAGAATTAAATCCCTCAGTTCTGATCCCAGCTGTGCTCAGCTGAGGCTTAGCTGCTTATAAACTGTAAAGCTTCTAGGAGATGCTGACTCTTAAATATTAAATGCAGAATTAAACATGGTCACCTGCAGCTCTTATAAAAGTCAGACTTGCTGGGGGGATGGAAGTAAACAAGGAGACAACAACAAGCTGTATTTGGCTCCCAGCCTTTCACGGGATTTTGGCTTCTCCCCTCCACAACAGAAATGAGATTTACAAAGCCAAACCAAATCTGGTTTTGATTCTTACGAGATAAATTTAATTTTGAATTAACATAAAGCCCAAGATCAGTAGAAACAGCAAGGGTAGTGTCTCCCACAGTGATCACACCCCCATGGCCTGGCCAGCACACACCCAAAGTGAGATCCAAAGGGGGAGGGATGGGCCTTATTGCAACGAGGGAAGAGGTGTGTGACATCCCTGTGTGCCAGTCGAGCTGTGGCACAGGCACAGAGCCAGCCAACAACACCCAGCCCTGGGATTTAAGGGAATGGCTTTGATAAGGGGCCAAAAGACACTGTTTTCTCTGGGGACAAAGGCTTCCCTGGGGATTCTCCAGTGACTGTCACTGACAGCCCACAGTGTTGTCTGTGACTAAACACCTTCTCACAAAGGCCTGGAGGGACAGGACACAGGGAATGGCTTCAAACTGCCAGAGAACAGGGTTAGATGGGATATTGGGAAGGAATTCTTGGCTGGGAGGGTGGGGAGGCCCTGGCACAGGTTGCCCAGAGAAGCTGTGGCTGCCCCTGGATCCCTGGAAGTGTCCAAGGTTGGACAGGGCTTGGAGCAACCTGGGCTAGTGGGAGGTGTCCCTGCCCATGGCAAGGGTGGGACTGGATGGGCCTCAAGGTCCCTCCCAGCCCAAACCATTCCATGATTCTGTGTCCTGGTAGGGCAGTCTGGCTACTCGTGAAAAAAAAGAGACAGATTTAGATGTATCACTTTACACAGGATTCAGGAAAAAAACAACTCCCAAACCAACTTTTGCTTCTAAACTCACCTCATCAATGTGCCCAACAGCTCCAAAGATCTTCGCCATTTGCCCAATCAAACCTGGAAAACTCTCCCCCATCTCCTTCAGCGTCGGCAGAAAAGGGGCCAAGGCTGTTGGCTCGTAGCTGGATATTTCTATGAGGATGTTTAGAATCAAGTCACTGTGGTTGGGGTCCCTCAAATGCCCAAATAAAAAGGGTAAACACTCTTTCATCACCTATTAAAAAATCAGAGAGAAACAAACTGAATATATATGTTTTAATTGGGAACACAAATAACCAAGAGAGATGTAACCAGAGTGATAAAAATAAACCACTAGACTTTGATTTAATAAAATAGTTTTCTACCCTTGCTGACCTTTGCACAGAGGTCAATCCAAGTTCAGCTCAACATATGGAATAAGGGTAAGCTTTAGCCTTGAAATATGGCAGTTATGCATAAATAAGTGGGGAAATGGCCAACTGTTCAGAAAAAAGACCAAAATCCCACCCTTATATTTCCCTCGCTCCAGGTCAGACTATATTTTATTGATTAAAACAACAGAAGACTCAGCCTTCCCCAATGATACAGTAAATTAAAGGACTTGTAGAAATTTTTTTAAAAAAAGAATGTGACAAGGTCAAGAGCTGGAACAGAGGGGAAAACAAAGGGCAAGATCCTCATTGCCTGAAAATATGCTCTGGGTGAGTTGTCATTTCTTGTAACCCAATTTTGGGGGGGGGGGGCTGAGGCTTAAAATCATCTTACAAACAGGATGGAGTGTTTATAACTATGCACTGAGTAATTAATTCTTGTGTAAACACACATGCACACTAATGCACCTCAGACCCAATGAGACCTGCATCTGTGTGAAAGACATTTTGACACAGAAACAGGGCATAAACCAACGCATTCTTCTGGTTTTTCTTGTTCAAGATTATCAGTTCTCATCAGTTCCTAACTCATTTTAATCTTCCTTGACATGTATTTCAATACAGCTCATGTTCTCTGACAGAAACACAGCTATGGGAATTCACACTCAGCTGACAGAGGAAGAGCCAAAATCATTGGAAACAAATGGTTTAACCCAAACCTTTTGGTCCAGCAGAGTCACACTTATGTTCTCCTTATGACTAGATGGAGAATTTGGAATGAAATCACAGAATTTCTTGGAATTAGCAAAGGAAATCACTGTCTGCATGTTACAAGGACCCCTCGCTGCTGGCACGGACCTCACTGAGTCACCCAAACACACAAACCCCTGCAAAAGGGGAGCAGTGAGCCATCCCCAAGTGTTTACCCCAAGTTCTTTGTTCCTGGCCACGGCCTGGAGGAGCCTGAGGAGGTGGTGCTGCTCCGCCTGGTCCAGCTGGGCCATGGGTGCCACCAGGTCCCGCAGACGGAGCGTTATCGGCCGCGGCTGCTTCTCGTAGAGCGCGGGCAGCACTCGGAGCAGCAGCGAGTTCCCTGGGGACAGAGCAAGGGCAGGGCAGGGACGGCTGGGGGTCAGTGCCCGACACCTGCAGAGAGCCCTACAAAATCTGCATGCACCCACAGACACCACTTCTTGAGAATAACAGGCTGGTTTGGCTTCAAAGGACCTTGAAGATCACCCACTTCCTCCCCCCGCCATGGGCAGGGACACCTTCCACTAGCCCAGGTTGCTCCAGCTCCAACCTGCCCTTGAAGGATCATATGTATAAAACCAGGGAGGCATAAAATGCACTGTGGAAAATTATGTACTTGGCCAAGAAGCCCAATAAATAACCTGAATAGAATGAATCAGGTGTAACAACAGAAGTGTAAAAAAAAAAAATCCTATTAATTATCAGTTTATTTCTCAAGTGCAGTATCATGAGGATGCTGCTTAATGAGCTCTCAGATTTGGATGATGCTCTGTTGAGCCCTAGACCAAACGAAGTGTGATTTCAGTTAGAAAGAGAAAGAAAAGAAGAGAAAGAAAAGAAGAGAAAGAAAAGAAGAGAAAGAAAAGAAGAGAAAGAAAAGAAGAGAAAGAAAAGACATAAAAGCTCTAATTCTCCTTTGTTGAGATTCAGGCTTTCACATGAAATAGGCAGCATATGGAAAGAATAGTTGGTTATTAAGAGAACTAAATGTTCACTTGCACAGAAATAGTTAAGGATGCCATTTCCAGGAGGAGAAGGGAGCTAGGGAGAGTCAACTGCAGGCAGAGCTGAACCCTCTCTCACACAATTCCTGAAGATGTCTGTGCATAATTCAATTTGAAGGCCAGGCTCATACCAAAATCCATAACCCCCCAGTGCTGTACACGCCTGCCTCTGTGGATTTAAGTTTCACTTGAGCAACATATGGAAAACATCTGCCTGTTGCAACCTAGTGTGGCTCCTTTCTGCAAAGCCTTGGAAGTGCTCACGGTCTCTTTGGATTGGTTTCTAAGAGGAACTGCTCTCTGGCCTGCTGCTTTTTCTCCCATTTAAACCTGAGCCCTGTAATTCGGGAAGATAAGCAGATCTGCTCATGGATGGCAGAAAAAGGACATTTGGGTTCAGGCTGGAGCACGTCGGGGTCCTGCCAGAGACAGAAAACGCACCCCAGTACACGGCTGGGTCTTGTAACATCCCCCCTGGGCCAAGAAACGAACATAATTCATTGCAGGTTCAGACAGCTGTGAGTCAAACAGCTCCTAATGATCCCTCAGGGGTCCTTAACCTCCGGGGGAGCGTCTCCAGCCAGCCACACTTCTGCATCCTATCCTGCCTGGAGAATCCCTGGCTCCTCCCTGAAGGCCACTCTGAGCCCTCTGTGCAACCAAAGGCAAGGTCAGACCCCACCTCTCACCCCATGGACATGGCAGATTTGGGTCTTGTTCTGTTCTCTGCACCATCACAAAGGCCACTGGCAAAGGAAAGGGATTTGTTGATGAATGACCCTAAAAAGATTAGCAAAGTGCTCCGTTCTGGCCATTTTCTACCCACGTTCTCTGGGCAAGTCTCTTCCTGACATTACAAGTGAATCCATCTACAAAGTGTCACCAGCAAGGCACCAATTCACCCACAGTGAGAACCAGGATCTCAGGGAAAGGTTCTTCCCCCAGAGGGTGGTTGGCACTGACCAGGCTCCCCAGGGCAGTGGGCACAGCCCCAAGGCTGCCAGAGCTCCAGGAGGGTTTGGACAACGCTCTGAGGGACAGGGTGGGGTTGTTGGGGTGTCTGTGCAGGGCCAGGGGTTGGACTGGATGGACCTTGTGGGTCCCTTCCAACTCAACTGTGATTCTGTGATAAAAAGGTGAGAGGATGTATTCACATGAACTTTTCTAGACTCACATCATAGTTCAAAACTCAAACACTTTGTACTGAATACACTAAGAATTATTTTTCCTCTGGACAACGTCGTGCTCACAGAAATAAGTCTTTTCTTTGCACTCGCCCTTGTTTAGTTTCCACTGGAAGTTTTCTGCCCATATGGAGCAGAGCCCTTAAACTCCAGTACAATTTCTGCAGCTGTAACAATTGCAAAAGATGAAATTCCCCTATTCCTGGACAGGCAAAAGTCGTCTCAGCTATGGAAGTGTGGTGGGAAGAAATTTAACAGACAGCAACAAAAATAGCAGCTTTAAGCAAGCAAAGACACTAAAACCTGGGCCATGCTACTGCCTAAGCTGGGATGTCACAGATAGGAAGGGATCTGGAAAGTAAGACTAATTATTTAATCTGGGAAAACAAGCCTTTGAAGTGTCGGGTGTATCAGGGCAGTGATGCAATTGGATGTGACACAAGGTGATGGATTTCAGCCACAGAGCCTCTCTGAACAAAAACCACTTTGTGCAAACACAGATTTGGGCAGTTTCCTGCAGCAAACACTGCCGGGTTTATGTTCACTAACCAAGATAAATGAAAAGCAAAGGCAATTTAGGAGCAAACCCATCCCTTCGCAGCGATATTGAAGTGACCTCACTGACAGGGAATTGCTTTTAACTGGATAACCTGTGTATACACACGTGTAAACAATCCCCCAGATACCACAGCTCATGCCTGTTCTCCACAGAGCTCCTGAAAGGTCATTAGGCACAACCCAATTGGCTACTCCTTGGTATTTTTATGTCAGAGTTAGCTCTGAGTACCTCTCGCTGTTTGTTTGTTCACACCTTTTTTTGTCTCTGAGGGATTTCCAGACACAGCTCATCAACCTTTTGATTCTCAGATCTCACACAGCCAGAGGTGATATTGTGTATCACAAATAATTTACTTTTTCCCAATCTTGTTTCATCTGTCTCAGTCTAAACCAAGAGCCTGAAAATATGTTTGTTGTCTGAGAATGGAAAAACATCCTATTCAGCTCCTTAATTACCTTCCTTCCCTCTTCCATCCCCACCTCCCTTACCCCCAGTACTTTCCAGATTAGATTTTCTCAGACTTTCCAACAGACCACACACTCGGAATTATGCAACTCAGGCAGAAACCAGCCTGGAGTTGGGGACAGTCGACGGCTGCAAGGCAGGCAGGAGGAACCAGGACGGTGTGTCGTGGTGGTGCCAGCCCAGCCCAGCCCACACCCCCCTTTTTGGCCGCCCTCCTTGCACCCAGAAATGGCAAAGGCTGCCTTGTGCTCCAGCTCTGCTCTGCCCATCCCAGCAGCACAGGGAGCTTGGAAAAACCACGAGCCTGGGAGCACGAGGCGATGTCACACGGACGGAGGAGCTCCCACGACCACCCCGCTGTGTGTGAGCCTCACTCCCAAGGGCGTGTTCACAGACAAAGCCTGTGCACCATCAGTAACTCAAGTTAGGCATTTACCCGCTTGAAAATCCCAGGATCACTGAGGCTGGAAAAGCCCTTCCAGCCCATGGATCCCCCCTGTGCCCAACTCCCACCCTGTCCCCCAGCCCAGAGTACTGAGTGCCACGGCCAGGCCTTCCTGGGACACCTCCAGGGCTGGGCACTCCAAACCTCCCTGGGCAGCCCCTGCCAAGGCCTCACCACCCTTTCCAGGGAGAAATTCTTTCTGAAAATAACGATCACCTCTACTTTACCAGACTTCTCAGGTTTCTAAAATATCGCTTTGATGTTGCTATTTATTATTTACATTCTCAGGAGAGCAGCTGGAGGGCCCACAGGGGCAGGAAAACCAGTATCATAGAATCAGAGAAAGGTTTGAGTGGGTTAAAAGCCACCCAGTTCCACCTCTGCTGCGGGCAGGGACACCTCCCACTAGTCCAGGTTGCTCCAACCCCCATCCAACCTGGCCTTGGACACTTCCAGGGATGGGGCAGCCACAGCCTCTCTGGGCAACCTGTGCCAGGGCCTCCCCACCCTCCCAGGGAGGAATTTCTCCCCAATATCCAAGGCACAGGTAGCCCAGGTTTGCATGAGCAAAAGCAGAGACACAAATGGAAAGGGAACACAGATTGCAAGTTAGATATAATCACATGGTTTGGTTTTTTTGTTTTTTTTTTTGCTATTCTCTGGATATTTCACAGGCAATATGTAATTTGTACCATATTATCCCTCATCTCACCTGAGCAATGCATCTCCGAAATCATTAATGGCACACCGAACTGATAAGATTATGGAATTCAAACCAGATTAACACCAATAATCCTTCCACTACATTAATGTCTCATCCAAAAGCGCCTTGTTTTGCTTTTTCAGACGTAACAGACACAGCTCTGATCCTGCAGCTGCTGATTTACACACTCCCAAAACCAGAGCCAGCACTAACAGATTATCCACATCTTTATGGGGGGGTTAGGGGTAATTAGGGCTGGAAAAGCAAAACTCTAACAAGCTGTCCTTAAGAGTTCTCTTTTACGGTTTCAGCAATAAACTGTGAATATATAATAGAACTTATTATGACATCACATAACTATCCAAAAAAGCTGCACTATTTAGTTAAACCAGCCACGTGTATCCAAAGCAGCTCCAGGTATGTTTATCCTCCTCCCAATCCCCTCCCCAGCCCTGGCACACACCGAGCGCAGGCTGAGTTTGCAGGGAGCGCTTTCCTTCCCCCAAATAACACAGCGCGGCACAACCAATCCAGGCAGTGAACTCCAAGTGCTTCCATCCCTGCATTGCTGCACGTCCCACAAACCCGCTCTCGGGGGGAAGCGGCAGCTCGAGGAGCAGCTTTCCCCGTTTTTCCCCTCCACGAGTCAGTGCATCCCCCAGTGGAAGCTGGAAGGCTGGGATTGAGCAAACTGCACGCCCCCTTCTCGTCTCCCAGCCAAAACCAACAGCCCCGGCGCTCCGGTTACAACACTGGCACGGGGCTGCTCATTCATTCGGGCTGCGGCGCTCGCAGCCTTTATTAGGGGCTCCCTCCCCGTCCTGGCCTTGCTAAACCCGAGCGCAGCTCCAGACAGCCCAGGGATCCTCAGGAAGCAGCTGGGAGAATGCTGCCCCAAGAAATCCTCTCTCTGCTCACGCTGCTCTGTGTTTTCAGGGCTCCTGGCTCCGCTCTGGATGAAGACAATGACTACGACCTCATGTACGTGAACCTGGATAATGAGATTGAGGCTCCAGCCCCTGGTCCCGAGGAAAGTAAGTGAATTTAAACCAAATTTGTGTAAATGCAGAGTTGCATTCTTTGTTGCCTGGCTCTTGCAACAGTTATTATTACAAACATTTTTTTCAGAGGGAGAAGCTTGTGCTTGTACCAGTGTATTATTATGGATAATAGTCCTAAAGCACTGGGATGAGGTGCCTTGGAATTTGCTTTATATTCTTAATTTTTCAGCTTTCCTGCAAAAGACTGTCAATGACAGTTTTAGAATTGCTTTAAAACACACTATTTTACTTTTCTGTTTCTGCATAGAGGGAAATGCATTGACCCCCTCCAAGGCAGGGGAGTTGGAACTACATGGTCTTTGAGGTCCCTTCCAACCCAAGCTGTAATTCCATGATTCTGTGACAGTCTGGAGCACATAAGCCTTGCCCAGAGCCAGATTTTGTCACACTCCTTCTGTTTAAAACTAAGTACAAAGGAACAGCAACATCTGTATCTTCCCTTCCAGCTGCTTCATGCGACTGCCAGCGGGAGCACACCAAGTGGGACAAGCTGTTCATCATGCTGGAGAACTCGCAGATGAAGGAGAACATGATGCTGCAGGCGGTGGACGAGCTGCCCAGGGTGGACCTGCAGACCCTGCGGGCAGAGCTGACCCGGCTCACCACCAACCTCGCGGGCTCCTTGGCCGCCACCCTTGACAAAGTCACCTCCCACATCATGTCCCAGGTAGAGCAGGTGCTTGTGAGGACCAGGGACCAAGCTGAAGAGGCCAAGAGGCTTCAGGAGTGTGAGCAGGGAAAGGTTCTGGAGCACGTTCTGCAGCTGAGCCACAACGTGTCCATGAAGCTGGGCTGGCTGGAGAGCGCCTGGCTGAGCAGGGCTGAGGAGCAGGAGACAGCTCTGCAGCAGGACAAACTGGATGCCACCAGAGGGGACCACGTCATCCTGAACTCGCTGTGGAAGGAGCTCCAGCAGACCCGGGCTGAGCTGAAGGTGTCGCAGCAATGGGCAGCTCAGCACCTGCTGCCAGCAGGTGAGTCCACCGGAGCTTTACCAGAGCTCCCTGGGGGTCTGTCCAAACAGGGACCCTACAAACACCCTCCTGAGCACCTTCCTCTCCACAGGACTCCAAAGAAGCCTTAGGAACAGCAGGGCAGCTTTAAACAGTCTGTACAGAAAGGGGGGAACCCATTAACTTCTGGGAGAAGAGAGGCACTGAGCTTCTCAAAGGTGGGATCAAAGCAGGGTTTAATCCAAGTCCTTACACAGGACAAAGCCAGCCAGGATCCCACCTCCAGGCTCTCCCTGATCAAAACAGCTCAGCAAACATGCTTTAAACATCCAAATTATGCTCTCACACCTTTTACCTGCCCAGCTGGTAACACCTATGCCTGTGCATTACGGAGCTCTCCTGTTCTCCCCCTCAATTAACACCTCCTCACCTACTCCAGCTGCCCAAGAGCAGAGGACTGATGTCAGCCAGCCAGGCACACCTCCCCAGCAGGGAGGGCACAACCCCTGCACCCAACTGTCAGGGCAGAGTCTTTATCTGGACGGATAAATTAAGAACACTGGGGTGGTGGGGTTGGGGTATTTTTGCCCTTCCACTGCTCAGCAAGCGAGGTGACCACAGAAAGATGAGCTCATACCTCAAATTCCACATCAGTTTTCTGTGCAGTGCAATGAGACACCCAGAAAATCAACTTGGCTATGGCAGAGCAGCCCCTCATCTGATTGAGGTGTGGGTGCAGAATTGCTACAGGCATGACACAGCTACACTGAACATCAGTGAGCTGTCACTGCCTGGTCTCTACAAGCTGATTAATGGCTGTTTTCCACAAATCCCAGTTATTACAGCTTAAAAGCCCCACAGAAATCTCCGGTCACAGAATCCTGTGGGAGTGGGTGTGTAGGGAGGCGGGGGTGCAGCTACGCCAGCCTTACCAGAGACCTGCAGCAGCACCTCCCGAGTGAGATCTCACACAGGAGAGCAAGAAGGAACAGCTTGTAACTGCTAAACTTCCACAGACACAACATAATTCACATCAAAGCGCTTTACAAGCTCACCTGAATCTGTCCTTTCATTCAGGACACCCATTCAGTGCTAAGAGTAAATGGCTTTCACTCCTTTATCCCAACACCTCAGTAATCTCTGTAGATCTTACAGCATATCCCTCTTTTCCCCAAACACAAATCTCCTGCCTTCCAGAGCATGATCTCATTCCTTATCTTCTCCTGTAGCCTCGCCAGCCTCACTCAGCTACTCTGCACCAGGTGAGAGCAACAAACCCGATCCACACTGAGCATCTCAACCTCTTCAGTGGAAATTCACTTGATTTCCAGTGGTTCCTACATGGTTTTATATAAAACCTTCATATTTTTCAATTTAAAGGCTACATTTTAAGTACTTCCAGAGCCTCTCTCTGGGTTTACTTTTTTTCAAGGGAATTTTTAGCAACTGACTTTAATTTCTCACATCTTGAATTCCTGCCAGCCATATTCTTGAGGGATTTTCTAATCACACGTTTTGTTCTTCACTGAGGCTGGTTTTAATATTGTTTAGGCTTTGATAATAAAGCCTGAAAGCCCGCTAATTAAAAGCTTTTTCACAATAGTGCTCCTAAGTAGCATTTTAAGGAGCATCCCCAGCAGTTGCTCGCTGACCCTGCCCCTCCTCAAAAGGGCCAGTGGAGAGATGTCAAATCTGCTGGAAGCTGGAGGGAAGCAGCCCATGAAATACCAGAGCAGAGCAATCCTGGAGGGCACAAAGAGGCCTTCATTCCCTGGAGCACAAATTTCCACACACGTTTTCAGCATTTCAGATCCTCCAGCTTCTTTGAACAGGAAATGAAGCGGCTTAATTGGAGAAGGGGCTGATTCTTCCGCCGTGTCACCTTGGACATTAAGTGAAGGGACACTAGGGAACAGCATGGAAGACACCAAAAGTGTCTTGGCTTTAGTGATCATCAGCCGCTTTTCCAAGTTTCCTAGATTCCTGTCAGTGGTTTTAACTAATCTAATTCCTGTTATCGACACGCTGAGTAATGAGACGTGAGAGACGAACTGTTTTAAAAATATGAGTCGTCTTACACATTTCCCATGTTTCCCCAGTACCCAGGAATGTTAACCAAAAAATCCTAAAGGCAGGGTCAGGAAAGGGAGTCATTGTAAATAAATAAGCCCATCTCAGCATGTTCCTGCCGACGCTCCCTGTGCTACTTTTTGGTAGCTCTTGTCCTCCCCTGCTGCCCAGTTAACCATGAGACAACCTCAGGACACAGCCCAGCAATTCCCTTCTCCAGCCACAGCCTCCACTCTATCCCAGGAATGCCACAGTATCCCAACCTGCTGTTCGATGGCTCACTGACCCCAGCCCCTCACCACAAGGTTATTTTCACTATTTAGCACTGAAAAAGAACTCGGAGCCTAAACCAAGACCTAAATGGCCCCGAGGGGGGGTTACTGATTTAACTACAGGTGAGGCAGCAAAAGAGCTGCTCTCCCAGGAGGCAGTGCTCCATACAGACCCTTGGGAAGCCCAGTCATGGAACAGTTTGGGTTGGAAGGGACCTTAAAGCCCATCCAGCCCCGCCCCCTACCATGGGCAGGGACACCTTCCCCTATCCCAGGTTGCTCCAAGCTCCATCCTGGACACTTCCAGGGATGGGGCAGCCTGGTTATCCTAGAGGTCACTTCCAACCTCGATGATTCTATGCTATATCAAAGGTCCCACCTGTGCACACACAAACAGACCAGTTTCTATTTACCTGACGACGTTTTCCATTTTCCCAGGGTGTGAAACCGCAATTCTGTTCCCCATGCGTTCCAAAAAGATATTTGGGAGCGTCCACCCAACTGCCGGAATGACCCTTCACTCCTTCACCGCCTGTATCTGGGTCAAGGTGACCGAGGCTTTGGACAAGACCATCGTCTTCTCCTACGGCACCAAGTTCAACCCCTATGAACTGCAGCTTTACCTCCGCCGGGACTCCGCAGTGCTCGGCGTCGGGGGGGCCCAGCACAAGGTAGCTGCCCAAAACGCGGTTACTCCTGGGAAGTGGGTCCACCTGTGCGGCACGTGGAGCTCGGAGAACGGATCAGCGGCCCTGTGGGTGCAGGGCGAGCTGGCAGCCAGCGCCCTGGACGTTGCCAGTGCTCACACCATTCCCGACGGAGGCATCCTGCAGATCGGGCAGGAGAAGAACGGCTGCTGCGTCGGAGGGGGGTTTGATGAAGCTTTAGCCTTCTCCGGAAAACTAACTGGCTTCAACCTGTGGGACAGAGTGCTCAGTGCCCCAGAGATCACGGCCCAGAGCGGGGAGGGCTCGTGTGGCACCAGGGGCAACGTGGTGGGGTGGGGGGTCACGGAGGTTCTGCCCTACGGAGGGGCCCAGTACGTGTCCTAAACCCCGGCACTGCAGTTCCTGCACAGAGAATGTATTTTCCAAAGAGCTGAATGCCAACACCCCAACCAAAACCGAGCTGTAGGAGCCCATGTCCCAAATTCCCAAGGAAGATCAGCATTGCAAGTTTACAAAAGGAGGCACTGTGGAGATGGGGTTGGATCTCTGCCTGCTGTTTTGGGAAAACACTGAAAAGATCCCACACATCGAGGCATGACATTGGAAGGGCTGGTCCTGAGCTCTGGCAGCTCTGCCTGTCCAGCACGGTGTTCTCTGATGTCTCAGAGTGAGGGCACCCTGGACACTCGGGAGTCAAACGGTGCTCCCGATATCCCTGCTGAGGGAAACCTGACCCTTCTCTGCAGAACAGGCAGAGGATGTGGATTCCCCATCCCTGGAAGTGTCCAAGGCCAGGAGCACCCTGGGATAGTGCTAAGTGTTCCTGCCCATGGCAGGGCGTGGAACTGGATCATCTTTAAAGTCCCTTCCAACCCAAACCATTCCTGATTCCATGATCTTCCAGGCTCCTCCAGTCCCTGGGCTCTAGAGCATTATTGTGAATTGTACGGAGGGACCACCTAAGTCAAGAAAGGTGTTGTTTATTAATCACTGTTAGTCATGTGTAGACTATAACAAAACTAGCTGCTTGTTTAAATCATTATTTATGCCATGGATTGATATCAAAGTAATATTCCCCATCATAATCTGATGTTACATTGGGAGAAAACGCAGCTGTATTATATTGTAAATGGACTTTGTGATAATTTTATTGAAATTATTTTTGTAAAGTTGTTCTGTAAATAAAGATACTTAACTAAAACTCTCCACGCTTCTCATGACCCAAAACTCTGAAACTGAGTCCCATGTGGGAATTTTCCCATGTTTTGAACCATATAGTTTTGGCTGCCAGTAGAAAAGGACTATAAATAGTGACATCCCACAGAAACAGAGGGATCCTCACGTGCATCGAGTTAAGGCTGTGCTAAGGCAGTGCTTGGAGGCTGAAGGAAGGATTGGTTTGGGATATCCCCAAATGAAAATCCATCAACCCACCCCCATAATGCTGCCCTCTGAGGACAGGCTCAGTTTTAAGGTATGTTTGGACACCCAGAGTCACCCAGTCGTTTGCTGCTGACAGGAGGTTTGTTCGAGGAATTGCTGCTCAGTGCCAGTGATTTTCTCCTCTCGCTCTCACAAGCTTGTCCAAAACCCAATAAACCCCAGCAGGGCTGGATCTGGAGCACAGGCAGCAGGTGCAGAGCCCAGGCACCAGGAGTGATTTCCACGTGGAAACCAGAGCACAAGCAGGGGATGATGAACGGTACTCCCTGGATATGGAACCGTTTACAACCCGAACATCACGCGCTACCTGCTGAAGCCTCTGAACAAGTCATCGTGAGGAATGTCTTGTTCAGACCAATTCTCATTTCCCCTGGAAACAGCCCATCCTTCTTCTCTGTTCCCACGTTTCTCTGCCTTTCTCATTCTCTACAGATGTCCTGAGAACACTCTTGGAAAAATCTCTTGGCGTGTTGCTGCTACACTTCTTCCTGAACACGACTCCAGATCCTTGTTCCAGGATACAAAAATAGTGAGGAAAAGCTATGACAAGGTAAATTCCCCCTTACTGTGCAGTTGAAGGGGGTTGTGCTTCATACCCAAAGTTATATGACCTGCTCCAAATTTCTGGCAGCGCTGTTTATTTAAGGGAAAAAGAATTGCTCTGATTGCTGGAATTTCTCCTATTACCCTGCAATAAAAGTGGATCTAAGTTATAAAAGCTTAGTGGCAAACTGGAAAGAAATCCCTCACTAAATATCATCTGTTAGTAACTTTAACAACAGAACAAAGAAGTATTACCTGTGTTCATCTGCTGGCAGCCAGAAAACAGATCCTCAGTTACAAAAACACTTCAGGTCCCAATATTGTACAAGGGCAACATCACTCTCAAATCCCCTTTCCATACAGTTCCCTCCGTTAAATGAAAACAAATGTCCATGAAACGCAGCAGAAACAGGAAACTCCTCCAAAAGATCACCAGAAATCCTTCCTGGCTGCTTTTCTTGCTGTATCTCATACCTGAAAAGCTTTGTCTGGGAAGGAGCCTTCTCCTATCTCTGCTCTGGTTTGGCAGAGGACCAGGTGCAAAGCCAGTCCCTTCCATTCCCACTGACTCAGCTGGAAAACTTTCCTCTTTCCGACTGCTTTGCTCTCCCTGTATCACCTCTGTGGACCAGCAAAGCTTTCCCATGGCCCAGCACCACAACTCACACTTCTCCCCTTCCTTCTTCACTAAACTACAGTTTACTTGCTCAGTAGTTTGGCTGTTTGGAAAACACCAAGCAAATAGTATTTTGGAAAAGTTTGGGCTCCAAACATGCAAAAACCACTGTGCCCCTGCTCTTGCACTGCCAATGGAAAGCGGAGGAGCAGGGTAAGACACGTGGGGCCGGGGCAGGTGGTGAGCCCAGCCCTGCCCTCTCCCAAGGCTCTGCTGGATGCAGCATCCACGTGGTGCCTCTGGAAGGTGGAGCAGCCACGGGACTCTCAGATCACAGGGCGGTGTTGCTGCTGTCCCCTGGAAGAGGGAATAACTCCGTGTGATCCCTCGAGGTGTGGGCACAGGGCTGTGGTGTCACCAGCACAGCTGGCGCGTGTTTGGGAGCTGAGTTCACTGGAACAGAGCAGTGAAACACTCCTTCAGAGAGCCCTTTTTCAGCCGAGGAGATAAGGACCTGATTATGCAGCCAAAGAGTTGCCCCAAGTAATCACAAAATCCAGTTGGCTCCAGCACTCCCAGGCAAGGGGCCAAAGCTGCTCTGTCCCGGTGCCACGAGGCTCAGCCCCGGCTGGGCAGCCCCAGAACGAGGCCCTTTGTCTCCCCAAACTGCTCTGGAAATCCATCCTCAGCAGCTCATCCTCTCCCTTCCCTCTCCCCTCAGCAAACAGTCTGTACGGGCAGCTCTCAGCCTGCTGCGAACGCAGCTTTTCATGCCTGAAACAGGAATTCTGTACAGCCTGATTGAGCCCCTGTGCAGAACAAACCGTTCTGCCTGTTCAGCGCCCTCTTCCCGGCTGGAATTCCCAAATCTGATATCCACAGCAACATCTGCTGGTGGAACAACATAAGTACACAACTCAGCCGTGCTGAAACCTTCAGCTGTGCGGCACTTTTCCCAAACCTGTGGCTAAATTCCCTTTATTTCTTTTATTACTACCACTGAGTTACAGTGCACAATGTCAACACATAAATACTGGTGTCAAGTCTTAAAAGAATATAATAAATAATAACTTAATAAAGAACGCACACATTCGAGTGCTTAACATCTCCATAATAATCTCCTTTTAATAGCAGTAATTAGCAGTAACTGTCTAATTATTACCCATACTTGAAGGAAAACAGTGAATTTACTACTGCAGTAGCACTGTACTACAACAAATAGTGGGAACTTTATTACTTTAATTAAATTGGATTTCCTTTTATAGAAGAATGAGTATTTTTTGCTTTTTAAACCACAAAAATAAAATTTAAGGAGATTAGCAACAATATTCTATATAAAGCTAACAACACAGGCAAAATTAAAGAACCACCACAAAGCTTTTCTATCTTACATCTGACTGTTTTGCCACAGAATGGGATTAATTTCATCCCCATTTCTAATTTGGAGGCTCGCCAGGGACACTAATAGAAGGGATAAGAGCTCCAGAACTAGTGCCTCGTATCATGGCTGATAATTTGAAGTCCATTAGTCAGGAATATTAACAAGAACAGCAGGATTTCCTGCCCTGGGGGTCACCAATCCATAACGAAACCTCCACAGTCAGCAAGGTTCAGTAAATTCCCATATTCCTTGATAATCTGTTATTAGATTGTGCCTAAGGTGTTCTATCACATTTATAGGTATTTCCATGTGCCTGCCTTATACAAACGTGCCTCATACTTTCATCTATAATGTGTTTGCTAGTGGCTGGACTTGATGATCTTGGAGGTCTTTTCCAAGCTGGAGGATTCCAGATTTTAGGGATTCCAGATTTTTAAGGATCCCATACGTGCCTAACACATCCCAACTGGTGTAGTGGTGGGCACACTGGAGGACTGACCCCCAAATCTCCAGGTTCCTACCTTGGAGGACACTCCTGACAATGGTGTCTGTGTGCTCAGCCAGCAGATCCACTTTGGCAATTGCAGCCAAGGAGAGATAACTGGACATGTTCCTGCACAGCTCCTTATTGCCCCTCTGGAGAAACTTCACTGCCACTGGAACAGCCAAGGCCATGACTGGGGGGCGGTTGTAATTCTGTAAAACCAGGAAAAAGCAGTGAAGAAGCAGCTGAAAAAAAAAAAATACATTAATGTAAAGAGTCAGGCTGAGAAGAGGAGAAGGAAGAAAATTAAAACAAGGGGAAAAGAGCAAAAAAGCCACGTCGAGGAAGGTTATGTTTTGGTAGCACCACTGAGGGAAGATGTGAGATAGAGCAAATGAAGAGATTTAAAATTATTGCACTGGGAAATGTTCATAATGCACCTTTTTTTGTCTTCTGCTAGAAGAGGAGCAAACCTGATATGAAGTACATTAATTAGCTGTTAACTGCTGTACATTTCTAATGAGACATTTTGTGACTGATGCTCTCTGGGAAGACACCAGGAGCTGTATCCATCCTCCACACAGAGCAGGGAATTTTCATCCCAAAGTGTAGGAAACACCTTGGAGCAGCCACTGCCAGTAAGTGCACTGGGACACTTGCTCACAGTGCAGTAGCTTTGGTATTGATCCTTAATTATCCTGCCAGAGGTAAGACTTCCATTTTTTTTAAGCTCACTGAATTCCAGAATGGTTTGAATTGGAAAGGACCCTAAAGCCCACCCAGTCCCACACCCTGCCACAAGCAGGGACACCTTCCACCACCCCAGGTTGCTCCAAGCCCCGTCCAACCTGGCCTTGGACACTTCCAGGGCTGGGGCAGCCACAGCTGCTCTGGGCAACTCCAGCAATTTCTCTGAACACTGAGATTTTTCAGGACTACAAACTTCCCTTTCCAAAATGGTACCAAGCCTCAGAAATCTCAGGGTTCCTGCACATACACTTGGGTTTTGACATTCACGTCAGGAAAGGTTTTCTGCTGCTATTTATACACATGAAATCATGGGTACAAACTGTACATATCACCATATGTTCCCCCTTAAGTTCCCACAGAACTGCCCTCAGAAGCAGTAGGGTGTTTGTGTGTAACCAAGGACCTACATCCTTCTCTGGAGCCTCCTTAAGCAGTGCCTTCCTCTCCTCTCCACTCACTTTTGAACAGTCCTTTGAAACTGGAGCACGTCCCTGGTTTTGAAAATAATATTGCAATATGATTATATTTAATTAGCATCTGAAATCACAGGCAACCACTGGAACCCAGATGTTGCAGAAGGCAACAAAACAGTGCAAAGCAAGACAGCCCAGACTTTCTGGACTTTCCTTCTGGAGCAGCACTTAAAAGTCTAAACTTAGACTGAGGAAAACCAAATCTGTTATTCCTTATTCCACAGAATTTAAGTGGCTCTGAGGATTTTTTCCTTGCAACAGAGGCCTGCCAAGCACTGGACAGTCCCTTTCAGAGACCCCTAAGGGAGAAGCGGCTGCAGAAACGTCTTGATGTCAAGATAGATCATTTTGGCAACTTCCATGGGACCAAAAACTGTGTCTTTAATGAGAAAAGCCCTTAAAATAAATACAGCTTTGTGCAGCAGCATGTTTAAATCAACATAATGCCTCGTTATGTTTGGCGAGAGGCACCAGTGAGTAGGAGCCAAATGCTGCCTCCAAGTTCTACTCTGCTACTCACCACAAAAGAATGGGAAGATAAGGTTTGGCCCTAGTACTGGGATTTAAAAGATCTAAGAGAATTCCAAAGAACAATTCTTTCCCCCCCACCCCCCCTACAATAAAGATAAAATGCTTAGTTAAGAAAAGGCTGGAATTCAGATGGAAGCAGAAAGGTTTCATTCGTTCCATGATGAATATCAGGGCATGAATGCACACTCAGAAAATGGGAAGGTGATAATAAAGACCGCATTTCAATATTATGATCTAGTGATGTTTGCAAACCTCGGGGACCTCCCTGCTGTTCATATCAACAGAGACCTGCTGGGAGAGTCAGCCCAGCTGGCAGATATTCATTATCTTCATTACAGCTTCAACCATCGCTCACATATTGTATAAAACCCTTATTTTTTATGCCTTTTTCTCTTTTTTTAGGCAAAGGAACTTGCTATTAACAGCTCTGTTTCAGGGAGCAGCAAATGTACTTCTACAACTAAGTTGTGGCTGCCCCATCCCTGGAAGTGCCCAAGGCCAGGCTGGACAGGGTTTGGAACAACCTGGTCTATGGAAGGTGTCCCTGCCCATGGCAGGGGGTGGAACTGAGTGATCTTAAAGGGTCCCTTCCTACCCAAAGCACTCCATGATTCCATGAACTACCTCCTTTCATTTCAAATACTTCACAAAAGGAGGAATTTGCAACGCAGTGCAGTCCCCAAAACTCTGGATATGAGCTGGCTTGGTTTAGCCACAGAGTGAAAGTTTGGAGCAGCCACTTAACACTTCAGTATTCTTCTGAAATCTGATTTCTAAAGTGCCACAAAGACAAACTAGGATTTCACAACATACAGTTTCTCATCTGGAACGTTTAAGCTGAGCTGCTGCTGGTTACTGCCTCACCTCCAGGGATGGGAGGAAAAAAGGGAGACAACCAACCCCCCCAGGAAGGCACTGCCCATTGGAAAGTGTGGTCCCTACCAAATCCAACCCCTCCAGGAAGGCATTGCCCACACAAGGTGTGGTCCCTACCAAATCCAGCCATTCCCAGAGGAAGGTGGAGGGATCACAACCCCCTGATGCACCACTGCCCCTCAGAGGATGTGTGACTGTACTCTGTATTTTAACACTTGGGGTGAAGCCCTTGATTTTAAATAGAATCACTGCCATGCCCCCCAAAAAGCACAAATGCATTCTAAAAGCAAAAGCTGGACTGTGCCCCGAGGGCACTTCCAGCCCGGCGCTACCTGCAGGATGCAGCTCATGATGTCGGAGGCAATCTTGGCGTGTGGTGCATCCTCATCCCTGCCCGAGGGTTCCAGGTTGTGCTCCAGGCAGGACTCCCAGAGGGCCACGAGGGCCCGGCCGTGCCGCTCGATGGAGGCCGTTTCCCTGAGGGCCGTGGTGATGCGGGTGATGCAGATCTCCACCACGGCCTGGTCGTTGTCGTTGCTCTGGTAGTCCTGGCGCAAATCAAGAGACATTTCCCAATCAATTGGGCTTCAAGGACCTCACAAAATTAACCTGAAGGCACGAAGGTTTTGTAGCAGTGTCCATTTTTTTTTTTAAAGAAACTTAAGTGGTATTAAACACAGAAATTAGTTCATCCCACAGGCAGTTCACCGGTTTAGGTCTGAATTCCCACTGCTGTGAAGGTATGGATAATGTAACCTCATATTAATCTTTAATATGCTTTAAATAACTATTTAATAAACATTATTATAAAGATGAACTTGAAACAGCTTTAAAGGAAATCCAGCTGGGGGAAACTGGATTTTGTTACCACATTTTCAAATCTTACAACTTTGCTCTTCAGGTTTTTTCTTGTTTTGGTTTGGTTTTTTTTTTTAAAGAAACTTAAATTGTGTATGTTCCTGTTTTGAATATTTTATTTATACGTTTAACCTCATGACAAAGTATCCTGGTCAGTGTTTCACTTACTGCAGCTGAACTAATTATCCTGATTTGCTCAAGAGCCTCGGAGAGGCTGCCTTCAATCTCAGCATCCTCCAAGGAGAAGAGGTCCCCCGCCCGGGAAAGGTCCTTCTGTGCCAGAACCAGCCCAAAGAGCTGATGCATGGCTGTGCTCAGCCACCCTCCGAGGGCACCATGGGCACGAACCACTCAGATGGGGACAGGATGGAGACAGTCCTGGGGAGCAGGGATCAATTTAACATGAGGAACAAATCCCAGGTGTATTTCAAGACTTCCTTGGCCCCAATCTAAGAGGAAAAGGGAAAAGAAAAAAAAAAAAAAAGAGAGAAAAATTAGCAAATGCATTGACTGTCCTATTCCAATGCAGCACAGGTTTTTAAATGCTGTGTGAAAGCCTCAGACAGGATTCCCTGAACCACGGACATCCTTAAACACAAACAGTGCATTTTGAAGGACCTTTTGCAATCATAAAATCCCAGAATTCTGGAAGAGACCTTAAAGCCCATCTTGCTCCAACCCCTGCCATGGGCAGGGAACCTTCCACTAGCCCAGGCTGGGTTGCTCCAACCTGGCCTTGGACACTTCCAGGGATGGGGCAGCCACAGCTTCTCTGGGCAACCTGTGCCAGGGCCTCCCCACCCTTTGACTAGAGATTTTTTGCCCTTAAACACCGAATAGCTTGAAATGAGCTAAACAATACACAGCTTAATAAATAAACCTAAGCTTTTTTCATGTGAATAAATATTACCCGAGCAGGCTGGTGACTGGACCAGCTGATAAGGGTTACAAAGCACCTTTCCATGGTCAGCAGCAGAGCAGAGCTCCAGGAGGCAGGTGAAGCCCCTTCCTTTCCTTTCTGGGTTGTTGTGTCCCGACTCCAGAAAGCCATTATTAGCAAGATGGAGAAGATAACGACGCTTGTTTAGAAAAAACAGTCCGTTTTGTTGCCAAAATGATTCCTGTGCTCTCTTCAGCGCATGTAAGACAAACACAAGAGCAGAAAGGAGCTCCTAAGGCTGCAAAGCCCGAGGCACAACAGGCTGGATCCTCCTGACAGCCCTGATGGCACAAACCACCCCCCAGCCAAGTGCCAGGGATGGTGTGAGCTCAGATCAGGCACATCGGTCTCACACCCACCAAGTCTCAGGTTCAAAAATAAAAGCTCAGAAAGCCACAGGCACAAACTGATGTTTTACCTGCTCAGGGTTCCCCCAGGCCATCCTCAGTGGCGGGGAGAGGCGCTCTGGGGACGAAGCCTGACCCTTGGCTTTGCCCTCCTGCCACCCCGGGCAGCATCCGAGGGCACGGCGGGCGGAAAGCTCCGGGCTCGGGTGGCAGGCACTGAACCTGAGGCTGTTCATTGCAGTGCCAGGAGGAAGGCACGTCAGGAATGCAGAATAAAGCAGCCTAAAAGTTACCCATGGCTCTGTCAGGTGACTGCAGGAACCCAAAAGCAGAGAGGCCTTATCTCTGAATGAGCTGCTCTGTTTCCAGGGCTAAACACAAAGCCTACTCCACTTGAGGGCAGTTGTTTTTAATAGAGAAAACAGAACTCTCTGTGTTAGTGAAAGCTATACTTCCCTGGGAAGGAGGTAAAAAAACCCCTCAGTAAGTTCATGCTGTTTGAAAAAAAAAGGACAAGTGAACAGACCTGCTACAGAGGAGGATTTCTGGCCAGAGGAATAAATGCTGTCGTTCTGCAACCTTTACATGAGCACAAAAGAGGGGCTGAAGTTTGCTTTGGCTTTTAACATCACTCTCAGAAGCAGCACAACACAGAATGTGCCCCCAAAATGTAGAGAAACGCTCCAGGAAGGAAGATCCACTGAACCTTCCCTTTGATCAGCTGCTCTGAAACACAGCAGCCCCTTCCTCAGGATTTGGGCTCCATGATCCTTGTGGGTCCCTTCCAGCTCTGGATATTCTATGATCCTTGGCCTTTTGCAGACTACGCTCTGCTCGGTGTGTTTCTGCCCAGGAGTTTCTCAGAAAGGTCCTGATCTCCACCTGACCAGACATTTTTATGGGAGTTTTATAGACAGCACTAAGGACAGTGCAGGAAATCATTTACTTGCTCTGAGCTCTTTGAAAAGGAATTATAGCAAATCTTAATGCCTACACCGCGTAACAGCGCTGAAAACACTTCCCTTGCATAGGCATTAGAAGGAGAGAATTGTTCCTTCAGCACCTCCTTGCTCACTGCAAGGTTGTGCCTTTTGCCACTAATGGGCAGCTGGCACGGGGGAGAAGGGAAAACAATCATGTGCCTTATAAAATGTCATTTTTAATTACTTTTTTTTTTGCTTGCAGAGTCGGTTTGGATGATTAAATTCCCTCAGGGTGTGGCTCCTGAGATGTCCCATCACTTTGAGGCCACATCACCTCAACTCCACATCACCCAGCCCTTCCCATGGCCAAAAACAAGGGGAACAAAGCAGCAACTACAGCTCTTGGAACCAACTCCAAGTCATCACTATGCAGGAAAAAAGCCTCAGTGTGTAACACAGGCCATTTCCACTGGTTCCTGGTGCAGTCCCACATCTAATTCAGGGTTTGATCAGATTTTCAACACCTCCTTTCCCTTTTCATGACAAGCTGAAAGGGCCACACGTTCCCTGGGCCCTTGAAGCTGTTCCCCTCCAAGGTGAGTGTCTCCACTTGCTGCAGGCACAGCATTCTTACCAAAGCTCCTTATCACAAGCAATCACAATGAAAGGCAGCCTGACAGGTTTCAGAGCTTGAAGGGACTGAATTGGTCTGTTTGCAAAATAATTCCCCCAATAATAGAAGATTAACAATAAAAATTCCATGTAAAAGGGCAGCTGGACCTAAGGGCATCCAAAAGCCAATTGAACTTTGAGCTAAAAGGCTGAGTCTCCCAGTTTACCAGGAACTCAGGTCCCGCAGAATGACATTAGAAGGACAGGAAAAAATATCTTTTAAACCAAAGAAGAAGGGAGAGGATAAAAAATTTTTATATTTTCAGTGAAGGAAATTCTACACAAAAAAAAAAAAAATCATTATTTTCCTTAGCTTCCAAAAGACTTGAAATGTAAATGTGGCTGCTTGATTTTATTTATTAACAAAACATAACCTTCAAAGAACTGTGCAATAATGTTATTAATCTAAATCCATGCTAAGCAACATAAATCAGGGAAACCTTCACTATATTTGAGGAATTTTAGGAAACCCAAGCCATTTAGTGAACCTCACAGGATCTCCTGGATCTTTGTTCACTTGCTGGAGCTGCAGGGAGCACAGGGATACTCCAAAGCCAGGGCATAGCCAGGGCTCCTGAGTGAATCCAATCAATCCTGCATTTCCCAGACCCCCCTGTCCTCTGTAACACCCAGCTGGCCGTGGGCACCACCCGAGGTTCTCCTCCAGTGCTGCAGCACAACTCCCACATGGACATTCTTGTCCCTGCTCAGGGGCCAAAGCTCTTTGACAAACACAAGGTAAGATTAAAGAAACAATGAAGAAAGAAATCCAAAAGGTCTAAAGTGAGCACCTGGCTCAAAAAAGGACCTTGAATTACACGGGAGAGCAAAGTGATCTGAGAATTCCCCTTTAATGGAGAGTTTGGTGTTAAAGGACTGGGAGGCCAGAGGTCCTGCTTTACCGTGGGCATCTTGGGCAAACCAGAGCCCAGGGCTTTTTCCATCTGTAAAAAGGAAAAGGAAGCAATAAAACTCATTTCCTTACCTCGCAGACATGTGTCCATGCTTAACACTCTGGGTTGTGGGAAGGGCTTGGGAAGCCTTGGAGGAAAAATGCTACAGGAAAGCAGAAGTAAAATAATATTAGTGACCCTTTGCCTTTCCAGCACGGTGTGTGCAGACTGTAAATGCACCTCAGGATATACAGGAACACAACTGAGGGTTCTACCACACAGGGTTTAATAGTTGGGACACAGTCCCAAAAAGACCAGGACAGCAGCCCTGCTAAATCCCGGGGGCTGGGGATGTTCTTCACACGTGGAGTGAACAGAGAGAGGTTTGGATTTCCGTCCTCTCAGAGGGTGGGGAGAAATGTTTGCAACAACTGCATACTTCATTTTACCTTCCTTTCCATGAACAGGAGGAAGATTAGAATCCTCTCCAAAGAAAACTTGGAATTTGAGGTAGAACTCCCTTCTCTTGAAATTCTTCCTCCCCATCTCACAGGAAAAATCTGTTCTGTGGAATTTCTGTCTCCAACAGTTACAGAAGTTTTAATATCACCAAGACTGCTGGACACTTCCTTCCCCCCCCTCATTCAGCCAGGGGAAAAAAAAAAATCCTGGATACATTTCCCAAGAACATTCACATATGCAATTTATGGACAAAATATTACCGATATTTCAGAGAACCTTTCCCCTCCACGTTATGAAAATAAATCTAATTATTAGTGTTTTTGAAAAGCATTTAGTCACTAAATCAGAGCATTCTTCCAAAACTTGGAAATAAAGTCCTCACATTTTTCAGTGAAAGAAAAGCATTAAAGATTATATTGAAAGAGCATCATTTTCACACAGGGTGAATAGACTACAGCAGTTCCCATGGGATCAGCTGCATACATTTCAACTCTTCCCACAAGACAACCATTGTTTCCTACAAGCCTCTCTGTTTTTTTCTGTCGTGACAGGTTTCCACACTTCATGTCTTGAAATCCCGTGGATGCCGAGCTGGACCAGACGATGACACAATAACTTATGAAGTCTACTAATTAGGCTGGGGTTAAAAATGGGGTTTATTAATGAAACACCTCGCTCAGTCCTGGAGCTGTGGGCTGACTTGCTCTCAACATCCAGCTCTTACACACAAGGAAGCAGAAACTTTGTGGAGGAACTGCAAAATAATCAGAGGAATCATACAGCTTTTTAGGATCATCCCTCCTACCAGAGTCCCAGGGCTGTACCACTACCACAGCCTGGAGTAAGTTCAGTGTCCTTCCAGAGGGGTAAATAACTCCCCCCGTGCCAAACTGCCTTATCCTGCAGGTTTTGTGGGGCAGGACCTGCTGGGAGTGAAGCAGATTTCACACCTCTGAGGCAATTTTGGGTGCACGATCCATGCAGAACCCTCTGATGCAGAGGGGGAGGAACAGACTTAGGAACTTCCCAGCTTCTACTTTTGCAAGCAGACAACTTGATCAATTTTTTTATAAATGTCTGCCTGATAATTCATTGTGCTGCCGAGACAGCTTTCTATAGTTTTCAGCATAGAAGGGGTCCCAAAGGTTTCTATTTGCCTGCTGTTTCAGCACACACCAATGCTATACATAACACTTCACAAGACTTAGCATTTTTTAACATCAGGACGACAGATTGGTACGAGTTCCATGCTTAAATATCTTAACAATATTAAAATATTACACTAAACAGCACGCTGCCAAGATGGAATAAATTCTTTCATAACAAGCACCAATTCACTCACTGTCACAGTGGTGCTGTCAAAAGCTGCTCAGTTTTAAGTGTTGCTTAAGAGGCTTTTATATCTGTGCCATATTTTCAAGACTGCAGTGATGTTACAGCAAAAGAACTCCTTATACCATTTTACAAGAGGGAATAATATGTATTTCTGTCTAAAGGGTGAAGGAGGCAGAGCATGAGGGACCACAGGAACCCTGTCATGAAAAATGCCACTGGCAGTGAAAATTGGACTAGAGCAATAAATAAATAAATGCACAACCACTGAACCTCAAAGTCTCCTGAAACAGCAGCCACTGAATAATCATTGAACATCCTGAAGTTCCTCCCAGGTACCTGGGAACCCACTGTGTCTCTTCAGCTCACGATTTAATAGGACCAAGTGTATTCCCAGTATGTAAAAGTCCCCCTAAAGTAAGGCATCAATTCTACAGCAGAGGGGACAAAGTGTTCCCAGAGTGAGAGGAGGGAAAGGAAAGCCCCAGGATGATCCAGGAGCACTGCAGGCTCATGTCCAGCTGTCACACACACACAGGCACTGCTTTTCTTTCTGTGGCACTTCCCACACCACTAATACATTTCTACATCCAATAACCACAGCTCTGCACTCAGAGAAAAACCAGCAACAGTCCCACTGTTAATGACTACATTTCCTCAAAAACCTCTTCCATTATTTAACACTTGGATCTGCTGCTCAACTTCTTCCCATGCACTAATTTATTCACCACTGCAAACGTTACATGAACACACATTAAGTTATTCATACCTCTCAGAAGAGAAACCTCTGAAAAACATTAATAATTGAAGGCAAATTGTCGCTCTTTAGAGAAATTCGGATCAGATCCATTGCAGTTGTCAGTGCCCCTTCCATCCCCCTGTCTCTGGAATGTGAGGCTGCTGGCACAGCCCTGTCAACCCAACCGTACAGTCTATTCAGTTACCCTGGAGTTGTCATGTGGAATCAAGCAAACAAATATCTTCTCTCCGTGTTCCCCAACTGCGGCACTCAAAACCAGCTCAGGACTAATTCCTCACCCAGCTTAACTCCAGCAGCAGCTCGAGTGAAAATGCTCCGAGCTCAATATGGAATTTGAATTAGTTAAAAGGATTTATCAACAGCCAGTGGTTACATTCAGTTAATTAATAACCTGCTTAAGAGTAACAAGGAAATTGCAGAAGTTAATATTACTTATGGGGCCTCTTCTCAGAGGCTGGGGGGAAGGCTGGACCCTGTCAGTGTCTTGGGAGGAACAGGAGCCAAAAGAAAAGTCAGGAAGCAGGAGGACACTGGAGGAAACACATCCTTTCACCTGACACTCACTGCACCTCCCCAACTCCCAGACCTTCAGCCAGCCCTTCCAAGGTGGAACTGCCCAGGTGGAACCAGTGCCCAGGACCTGGACACCTCCAAAGCTTGGCTGCTTGCAGTGGAGAGATGATTTCTAAGTCATTCCATGGCACTCTGCACACACCTGACTGTGCTTCCCTTCCACATTAACCATGTCCGGATGCTTCTCCCTTTAACTTCCCTCTGACAAAGAAATCCCAGATTCCCAACAAGTCAGCCTTAACTCAGACCTCCCTTACATCCCAACAGATCCTGTCCTGGCCGTGCCCTCCTGTCCTGGGAGGGCACAGGAGCAAAGCCACCCTGGGAGTGCCCCAGCACTGGCATTTTTCTAATAACAGCCAAAGAAATATCAAACTCACAACAGCCAAGTGGAAGGTCAGGCACTCTCAGCCAACTGCTGGGAGAAAGGAAAGGCTGTTTGCCCAGAGATAATGAGGAGAAATGTTTGTACCATTCTTGTTAGGGCTTTTTTAATATTAAAAGAACTTATAAACCACACAGTTTTAAAGATCTGCTCCACAGAACACACAGTCAGCCACACGAGTCTTCAACGTTGATAGCAATTCCTCCAAATGGCTTTTCTGCTCCTCTTCATTGCACCAGAGCCTCCAAATCAAATACAAAATTAATGGGGGGTGAACACATTCTTTTAATGATGTTAAGTCACTGCTGTTGTTCTTTAAGTAAAATGCAATTGTGTGTTCTCTACAGCTCCCCTTTAACTTTGTAAGTACAGGGAGAGCACAGCTGGCTTCTCTCCTTCTCTCATGAGCCTGTAAAAAATTGAGATAATAGCAGACCATAAATATTCTCAATCTAAAAACCATTTTCCAAACAAGAGATTTCAAAATAATAAATTTCAAAGGGCAGAGCACAATCTAGGAGAGCATAAGTGAGAGGCTTGGATTTTACCTCTGCATCCAGTAACTACTCAAGTCACTGTAGGGCAGGAATTAAGAGGTTGATTCCTTTGCTCACTGCAAGTCTCCTTTTCACTTTATCAGTAACCAAAATTGCCCAGAGGTTGTGGATTCCCCATCTCCAGAGGTGTTCAAGGCCAGGTTGGACAGGGCTTGGAGCAACTTGGGAATACTAGAAGGTGTCCCTGCCCATGGCAGGGGGTGGAACTTGGATGAGCTTTAAAGCCTTTGTTGTAACAATAAGACAAACCAAGATATTATGATAATCAAAAGGCTCACATGCATTTTTCACCAGCTGAAAAAGGAGAATTTGCTTGACGAAAACAGTTTGTCCCACCCGAGAAAAAAATAAATTGGTTTTAGCTTTTAACTTCGATTATAATAGCTGCAATGAATTACGCCCTCTGTAAGCAAAGCCCTCAAAATATTTATTTTGTTAGACTCTTAAAAACAAACATCTTGTTAGGAAAGAGACACGCCATTGTTCTCCCTCTGACTAATTGGTGAAGAGAAACAGAATATTCCATATTCATTGCATTTCACCAAAATGAGTCGTGTTATCTTCCACCCAGACAAAGCACTTTAACTTCGATAACGACAATGCTGACAGCTACAATACTGCTCTTGCAGAAGTTTGCTTGTAAATAATTAACAATTGTTGTATAATGATAGTGGGGTTTTTGATAGCTCTATTAATTTCACAGTCAGGCTGGAGTCTCTTTAATTTAGGGTATTCACAAAAAAAACCCACCCCCTCCCACCCTACCAACTTAAAAGGCTAATGGAAAAAACAGGTTTGTGTCCCTGCAGTTTGTCTTGAGGCCAAAAATCTGCTGTATGCCAAGAGTCAGCCATGGAAAACTAAGGAGAAGGTAGAAATCCCAGATCACACCTCCAAATGGCTCAGGTTTGGCTAATAATTGTCGGGTTCTGAAGCTGAAATCTGCGGTGCAGTAAATAAGTTTAGAATCCTGCTCGGTGCTGTAGGAGGTGGTGGCCGTGGCCTTATCAGCACAGGACGGGGCATCACTTATTAATGTCCTTTGAATATAGGACCCTGTGCCGCTCCAAGTCCTGCCAAGCCAGACACGGATGAACTGTCCCCTAATCCACTCATTCCTAAAACCAGGCAACGGCCCTGGCTCTGCTGGAATCAGTCAGGATATGAAGAGCTGGAGGACCAGGGAAGGCTTTCCCTTGTAAGCAAGGATGTATCAGGTGCCTTAGAGTTCACTAATTCACATCTGTTACAGAGCACAGGAATTTCACCCCGGAGTTGTAGAACTGGGTGCAATGGTCCCTCTGTCATAACAGCAGATCCCCAATTTGATTTCCACCCCCCACCACCTTCAGATAACACATCCTGGTGTTTTCCCTTCCTGTCAGAATGAAATATTTTCAGTCCAGAAAAAAAATATCAGAGCCTCTCAAAAGCTCACTGAAATTAATGGCGAGATTCTTATTGCCATTGCAGGGATCAATACTCTTTTATTCTCCCAGCAGTTATTTCCTGACTTTACCTTATGCTGTCCCTGACAAACAAGTGGATAATGCCACAGACATTTATCAAGTAGTACTTGATTTCTATAGGACCGGGTAAGAAGCAGCATTTCTAGGCCATGCATTTGAGTGGCAGCAGCCCAATATTTAGCGTATTTGCATAGTTTCATACACTAAGTGGATTATTCAGGATTGTAACCACAGCCAAATAAAAAATGTTAGATGTCAAACTAACATTTCTATCAAATTCTATATTAATTACTAAACCTATTTTAGAACCACAGAATCCCAGAATGGTTTGGGTTGGAAGGACCTTAAAGTTTATCCAGTGCCACTCCCTGCCACGGACAGGGACACCTTCCACCAGCCCAGGTTGCTCCAAGCCCCTTCCAACCTGGCCTTGGACACTCCCAGGGATGGGGAATCCACAACCTCTCTGAGCAACTATTCCTCTTCTCCCTCTCCCCGCCCCCCCAAGCATTGCTTAGTCTCCAATTATTTACAAAGCACTGCAATCTTGTTTGACACTTTCAGAATAACTCTTTATTTCTAAAGGCCAAATGATGTGCACCAGACAAAGTCAAAGGTCCTGCTGAAATTAAAAGAGGTTTTGCCTAAAAGCTCTTGGATTTGACCCAAGCCTCTGAGGGGCTCTGGGCCTCCCCCAGCCCTGCAGGCCTTGGTTGGGCAGGTTTGTAGGTGGGCATTGCCTGGCAGCCCTACCTTGTACAACACCCCGAGCTCACTGGCAGCTGCACAGCTCCAGAGGCTCACGTGCATCACCAAATGCAACATCTGCATCACATCCTGTGACACGGGGAACAGACAAACTTCGGGTGCTCATTTCTTCGCAGCCACTGCTGGTTTGGAGGTGGTTCCAAAATACTCATAAGCAACAAAAAAAGGCCACTTCAGATGCTCCACAGCCTCTCCTGCTGCGATGGACAAACTCAGACACACCCAACCTCTTTTTTACCTCTACACACGCTCTCACATTCCCATTTTGCATATCAGATAACACTTTCATTAACCAACTGAACCGCGTATTTTATTTCTTCAGGCATCCATTTCCATTTGCTTTGCTTTCCACAGACAGGGCTTTCTTAATTGAGCTGCATAGTTTATGAACTGTGCTAATTGAGCTGCAGAACTCCGCTGCTGCCGGGGCATTGTACCCTCAACCAGGAGGAATATCGAGTGCTGGACTGGTGCCACTGCAGTTACAGGCTCTGCAAGTTGAGGAGCACTTGAACAGCGCTGCTACATTTCTCACCTCTAAGATTCTGGGATGTTTTTCCAGCTTTGTAACACCCAGATGGGTCAAAACCTGCACTTGGCTTAAGCAAGTTTTTGTAAGGACAGCCAGGACAAATGAACTAAGCTGGTGCTGACAGCCCAAGTAACCCTTGTATTCTGTCCCCGGGAGCAGAAGGCAAGAACACTCACCCCAGAGGAGCAAAGGCAGCTACTCCCGTGCAGAGGAAAACCTGCCAGACTACAGGGACTGCTCCAACCACACTCCCAGCTCCCAGGCAGGAGCCAGAAGCCTTTAAAAGGGTCCTGGAGGCAGGAAGGAGGAGGGGGATAAGGAGCCACGAGGCTGTGCTGTTCCCAGCTGCCCCCAGTTAAGAGCTCAGCAATCAGGGCAGAGCCACGTCTGGAGCCAAGGCTGGCTCTGCCCAGCATCCAGCTGCTTCTCACCCTAATTAAGTCTATAGGCTAACAGGGATTATTAATATTAAACACCCAGGCTCTGAGGCTGCTAATGAAACCAGCTAATCCCTACCAGGGATCCACACTGGGAATGAACACAGGGATTTCTGTTGAGCTACGTGTGCTACAAGGTGCTCACGCCTTCCTGCTGCACAGGTTCTCCTCTTGGCTGTGGGGAGATAACACAGGAAGACACTAAAACCCAGTAAAACATCAGTTCAGGTGCTTAATACGCTTTCCATCATTAATGCTGCGCCTCAGATGAGCACAAGACTTCAACCAGAAACTAATTTCATAATGGAATCAGAGCTAAGTAGCAGCAGTTATTTGGGAGCTTAAGGAAACCAGTCAGGAAAAAAACAGAAGAGAGGCAGCACCTCATGGGAGAAGTTATTTAAATTAATTAATAACAGCACTAATGTGGTACGGAAATGGCTTTCCAGGCAAAGGTTTGTTTGTTGGATTTGTGGAAGAAAATCTTTATATAAATAAGAGCATGAAACTGTGGAAACGTAGGATTGGAAAATCCTCGAGGTTACCTCACCCACGTCCTCTGCTGAGGCAAGAGCTGTCATGTCCAGGCACAGCTCCTGTTGGTTCTGATTTTGCTTCCCTAAGCAAAGCTTTTCAACACCTCACAATTAGGAATTTACTCATTAGCCAGAGACTTTTTCCTATTCCATTAGAAACAGAGCACAACAGATCACTGGTTTGTTCTGGGGTTTGACTTCATGATTCTTTGCTGTGTCAAACAGCTCCTTTTGGAGGAAACATCTCTTCCAGCTTCTCACTCTGCTCATATTGTCCTGTCCTCCTCCTGGGCCATGCTCACAAAATTTTCATTACCTCACTTTCTCTGTGGTTTGGGGTTTCTTTGGGAACTTTGGGGTTGTTTGTGGGGTGGCTGTTGTTGGGTTTTGGGTGGTACCACTATACCCATTGTCTTTTTCCCCCCTAACCTGAGAACTTCCTGCTCCACCCTCGTGGCACAGCAGGAGCCCCAGTATGAAAACAACTCCCCCCATTTCCCAAACATATTGCAGAGAAACCGCTTTTCTCTCATAACCTCAAAATTTAAACCGATAGCCTCTGCAACATAAGACAAGATCTGATCCTTTGTGTCCAAACTGTGGCTCCCAGTTCTCCCCCAGCAGGTCTGAATTTATCAAATCGTGGGGTGTACACATTGCATTGAACCCAAGTAATAGAAAATTCAGTGTTCACCTTTCAAGTCCAACTCAGCAGGAAGCCAAATCAATTTTGCTGCCAATTACGTTAGGGACAAATAGAGAAAATAGAAAAAAAAAAAAAAACAGATAAATGCATTCTGGGATAAATGGTATTTCAGAGAAGTTTAATCTTGCCTTTGAAAGGTGCAAACTCATCGTGTACATCTACACAGAGAGCTCTGCACAACACCTGGAAGGCTCCACACCAAGACAGTCACACCATCATCTATCTGGATTAGGGATTCCTTTTGTCCCTCAGCAGGACTCGTGGGAAAAGACAAGAATTTAGGCTGGGGCCTGAAAATCCCATATCCAGTCTAACTGACCTTAACCATACAGGTAATTTTCTCCTAATCATAAGTTAGATTGGCCCTTTAGTCTCCCTTGTTGGGCTGTAAATAGATGTTCCACTCTCTTCTCAGAAGGACCAGAATTAAAGAAAGACAACATGGAAAAAAGATTGAAAGCCACAGGAACTAGAGGGAGATACCATGAACTTAAGAAATGTTTTTAGGGGGTACTTGATCTTCATTTAACAGATTTTTGAGCTAAACTTTAACCATATGAGTAACAGTCTCATATTTTAATTATTTTTTTTCCAATTATTCATTGTCCCATTTCACGGAGTCAGACTGAGGTTGGAAGGCACCTCCAGTGACCATCAAGCCCAATCCTCTGCTCAAAGCAGGCTGAGCCAGAACAGGTTGGTCAGGGCCACCTCCAGTCGGACTCTGAATCATCTTCATGGCTCCTCACTGCATTTGCTTCGTGTTCCTGTCTTTTTTGTACTGAGGAGTTGTTTGTCTCTTAGAAGTGAACTGCATTTATCACATCTCATTAACAGAAAAACCTTCCTGAATGTCTTCAAATCTTTCTGATGAATATAATTAGCATCATTTCACCTTAAATAATATAAAATCTAGTTCAATTTTCCAGCCTAAAAGTACCTTCACCTGCCCTATTTATGCTCCCAGAAAAGGGCTAATACACCCACATACACCCACCAAGGAGTTTTGTATTTTAATAGCAAGGCAACAAAGAAATTCACTTAATGACAAGTCCTTGGACTAATGTATTATTCATTTTGTTATGTGACAGCAGAACAAAATTGTAGCCATAAATATATAATGTTATACAGCACTTCTTAATGTAGTTTACATTTATGGAATAATTGGCTGTCTCTCACATTATCCTGTCTTTAGTCACTTCTTTTTTAAGGGGATGTCATAAAACGCAGCCCGTGACATCGAAGATGTGTTTATTCAGGAAGAGAGACAGCAACAGGCCTGGATAAAGCTTGGAATTTCAAGCTCTATTTCTGGAAAAGTGTTCTAGTCTCTGGAAGTGATTTTCCATATATAACTTGATATTTTACTCCTTTTTCCTTGTGACTAATGTCATGCATTTTTAAACACACCCAGGAAGAAAAGGAGACAAGGTCAGAGCCAAGACCTGTGACAAGGCTACAGCACAGATCCAAAGCCCACCCAGGAAACAGGGCTGGCTGCAGGTTAAAATGTGCTTGCAGGAGCTGAGCTGCTGATGGCAGCGGTCTGAGGTCAACCCAGGACTGTGGAAACTCAGCTTGAGCTGGGCTGGGGCTGCTGAGAAGGTGTGGGTGGAGGCCCCAGGTGAGGTTGCCCAGGGCCAACAAGGTCTGTCAGTGCCCTCGGCACAAAACCACTTTCCGGGTTCCATTTGTTTGCCTTCACAGATTATGAGGAGCATTTGTAGATTAGTTTATCCTCTCCAGTGCCCTCCATGGTCTCTCCAGTCACTGCCCTCCTGCGCTTCAGGCACAGCCACTTCTGGGTTAGGTCTCACATGGGTTACACTGAGAGGGCTCTTCTTTAGGCAGTGGGAGGTGCAGGAATGATCCTCTGTGGTCCTGCGGTGTGGGGGCTCCTTCCAGCCTGATTCCCTCTTCTCCTGCCCTGCACCAGCCACGAGACCCAGTTCTGTGCCCCCAGTGGGACACCGCAGGTGTGGGCTCTGGGACCACCAGCACCTCCCGAGCGCCTCAGCCAGAACCTTGGAGGGCACGTAACCAAACCCATTCCGTCCACAAGCCTGCTGCTAAAAATGTTACAAATCCTCCTGCTTTTGCCCATCGACAACAGATGAGTCTCATGGATATAAACAGGGAATTTCACAGTGCCAGACAAACGCTGCTCAACTGCCAAAACCAACTCTGAATCATTGCTTGAGCAGCAATTAAACCAGAACAATGCAGATACCCGGAGCCTTCCTTTAATCATCCTCCCAACTCTGTGTTAATTAGCCAGGCTGCAGCAACCACAGAAATGATGAGCCTGCGTGAGAATAAAAAGTAAAACTGTATTAAAAATGCAGTAAATTATACAACACTTTTTTCCTATCAAAATATTTTAAAATATTCATGCCCAGCTTTCCAGCACCTAAAGGGGGCTTACAAGAAGGCTGGAGAGGGGCTTTTCAAAGGGCATCGGGTGACAGGACAAGGGGGAATGGCTCAAGCTGAAAGAGGGCAGGGTTGGGGGGGATATTGGGAAGAAAATTGTTCCCTGTGAGGCCCTGGCACAGGCTGCCCAATAATAATTCTTAATTCATACATTTTAATTCATAGTAATTCTTAATTCATACATTTTTCCAAACAAAGAGATTACCGTTGTTTCTAAATTTTATAGCTCTCCTTCATCAGTTAGCATTCTACTTTCTGTTGGTTCTTAACTTCTCATTTTCTGTAACAATTAGTCCTGTATTTTTAAAGTATCTTTTCCCCTCCAGTGGGGTTTTCCCAAGACAAGCACTATGCCTTTGTTCATCTTCCTGCTTATCTCCTGGGTTTTGCACAACGTCCTTGCAGATGTCCAGCCTCACCAACATATATTTCTTCCCCAGGCTTCGTTCACTGAAGCCCACCAAGGTCAGCTCAGCAAAACTTAGAACTGAGTTCCAGGGGTTTGCCCGAGCTCTGCTCTCCCAACAGCAGCTCACCACGGCTCTTTTGCTAAAAGCGGGCTAAGATTAACTCCAGGCCTAGCGCAGCGTATGATTAATGAAAGGGACTAATCAGAGGTTTAATTGGAGCCATTAGCCCGCCGGCCCGGTGCGATGGTTTGCAGCAGCAGCAGCAGCAGCAGCAGCAGTTCGAGGCCGGCGGGGCTGGCGGCGGGCACGCGCTCCCTCAC
>VXAY01004089.1:664970-704471 GCA_013399855.1 Oxyruncus cristatus
GGCCATGCCCTGCTCTTGTTCCCGTGCCCGGCGCCATTCCCGGTTCTTGTTCCCGTGCCCGGTGCCATTCCCTGCTCTTGTTCCCGTGCCCGGTGCCATTCCCGGTTCTTGTTCCCGTGCCCGGCCTCCCCCGTGCCCGTTGTTCCCCCGAGGGACGCCCTTTCCCTCCGGGAGAAGGGAAGCAGCAGTGCTGCCGTGGGAGCCCCGTTCCCGCACGGATGGGGCTCCTGGGGAGGTGATGCCCGCTGGGCTCTGCCCATGAACGAAGGCGCTTCCTCCTGTTTCCCTGCGTTTATCTGGTTTGTCATTTTTGGGAAGATCGTAGATGCACAGGATCACAGAATCCCAGAGTGGTTTGGGTTGGAGGGGCTTTTAAAGCCCATCTCGTTCCACCCCCTGCCTTCCCTAGCCCAGATTAAGATAAGCTGGAATCGTTCCGTGGGAACTGGGCTGGGTTTCCAGGTGGAATTTGCCCGGGCACCGTTCACAGTCAGGAGTGCATAAAAATGCTTTTGGAGGATAGTTTAAGCCAAAAGCCAGTGGCCAGGTTAATACTGGGCCGTGTTTGCAGGAGCCCTGACTGAGTCGGGAGCCCAGCTCCTGCTTTCCCCCAGGAGTAATTCCTGGTGACCGCTGCACACCTGAGCGGCTCGGGGGGCTGAGCTGTTATTAACTGCGACTTGGAGCCCTTGCAGATGTGCCAGACACACCTATGGACATCCTCACGCACCACGTGCAGCGGCTGTAGTTGACATCCGGCAACACACAGGAGCACGGGAATGATCGAGCAGCTGGAGAGGCACAGCAGCTGGGGCAAGGCTCCCGGGTTCCAAGGAAAACTTGCTTTTCCTCATCTGCACTGTGGAGCTGTTGTTAATGAAGCGGATTTCACTTGTAAACCGTTGTTTCTGTTTGCTTATTCCAGAGTAGCGTGGTAAAATGGGAAAACGTATCCAAACAAGAGTCTCAAGTGACCAATTCCTTCTTCCTAAATATCCAAATATTTACCAAAGGAGTTTTATTTTAGCTGGACAAACACTAAACCTTTGCAGAAAGGGATGATGTCCAGGTTCCAAATTAACTGTTCTGTGAAAATAACACCTTCACTGGAACTTCTCCGAATGGTAGGAACTACTATTTCTAAGAGAGAATACGAAGGCAAAGAATTGTTATAGGAACATAAATCACCTTTTAATGTCATTTTATTATTTGAGGGTTTGAACTAAATGATCTTTAAGGTCCCTTCCATCGCAAACCATCCCGTGATTCTATGATTTTCTTATCATTGACAACAATACTGCAGGAAGAAAAAGAATGTCTTGGCAGTCTCCTCATCCTCTTTTCATGGGGAATTCCTGGGTTTGCTCTTCCTGGGACAGCATATTTTACCAGGGCTGACTGGATTTTAGATTTTAGAGCTCACCTGGAACCTGAGTCGTAAACTACTTTGTCTTCATAACATTACCCTGAGATTAGTTGCATGGAAAGCAACAAATACATAAATATTTTCTGTAAATACATTTTGTAAGGGTGAGTACAGTGTTCAGAATCTGGGCTATGTACCTTGAAAGAAAATACCGTGGCTTTATTGGCATCACATTCAGTGTGAAAATCAGAGTTTTGGTCTTAAATTCAAACGAATTCCTTGGTTTAGCTTATCCTGTAGCAGATTTCTGGCCCCTCGGTGTCACTGCCAGTCTCATCTAACACAGCCTCAGACTGAAATGCTGCAGTGATACAGAACTGGAGTGTGCCATGTTTATCAAGAGCTAATGAATGTGAGGGACCACGAAGTGTTTGTCCTTCTTGGAAGTCCAATTTCTGTCTGTAATCAGCAACTATGAGCAAGCATTGTGTGAGTAATGCCTCCTTCACACTGGCTATGTTTATTCCTTGGAATCTGGCAGGTTTGTTCAGGACTGGAGCTCACTGTGAGCTCCTGGATGCAGAGGGCTTTTCACAGAGGATATTCCGCACCCGTAACCGGATTTGGGGATTTGCACGGGGTGGAAATGGAGGCAGGAATCAACTTCTGGAACCGAATCCCCGTGCAGGGACGATGGCTGCCCAGCTGCACACACGGGCTCTGAATGGCTCCCCAGCAGAGAACAGCAGGCTGTGCCTCAGTGGAACCCCCTGGATTTGGCACCTGCTGGAGGAGAGCTCGGGGGAGTTCTGGAGCGTGGTCACAGGGCTCCTCTCCATTGTCTGCTTCCTCTTTGCTGCTCTGCCGTGAGTTCCGAGTCTTAAGCACTTCTCAAACATGAGTAATCTTGCCTGGAGCCTTTTGCAAAAGCTGCCTTTTTTTTTTTTGTTATTTTATCTTGGATATGTTTCTCTGTCTGCATAATACAGATACAATATGCCAGAGAAGCATGTTGTTCATGTTTGCAAAAATATTTGGTGGTTGACAAATGAGCTTGATGTACTGTGCTGTTGTACTGACTTGACACTAATCTCTGCCACTTAGAGCAAATGAGAATAAATCACCTCTTCCCTCTTATCTTCTGCACCCTGAGTTGTGTGTGCACATGCAGCAGAAGCTGCTCAAGGTTTTTTCCAATCTCATGCCGTCACCAATCCTGTCGTGCTGGCTCCTGCCAATTAAATTTGATTGGGAAAAGGTCAGAAGCAGCACCTGAGCTGGCACTTCCACAGCGCTGAATCACTCGCTCTTTGGTCACTGGCTTCAGGTTTCACATTTGTAGGTAGGAGATGACAAGGCAAAAGTAGGAATGATCCCAGCAGGTAAAAATGCCTGAAAAACAACAGGAGTCCAAATCTGTCCCCATAAGGGGGATGTAATTTACTGCACTGGCAGGAAGGGCTGTGGAAAGGAGTGAAGTCAACCCACGCTTAGTGGGTTGTTGAGCTTCAGAAATGGGAGTTGAAATATCAGTTGGAAAGGGGTGTTCCATTAAAACTGACATGTTAGTGAGCATGGAATTCATCCAGGTGTGTGTGATGGCCTCAGGTTTGGGATTGCTCCCTACTCTTCCTTATGCAGCTGAATCCCAGCTCTCCAGTTCAGAGCTTTAAGTGTAGCTGCCAACCCTCTGTTCATTCCGAGCCCTTCTGTGTGAAATAACAGAGGCTGTTCTTATTTCAGCCTTTGAAAGGCTCGTGCTGTAGTTCTGGTGGCCAGGAAATGCTGTTTCAGTGCAGGCCACCAGCGAGGAGCACGTGCCAGAGTTGGGCTTGTGATCTGTGCCCTCTGTGTTGGGGCAGGACGGCGGGAGCTGCAGTGGCCCGAGTTCCTCTCCAGAAGGGAAGTGGAACATTGCTGGGATAGTCCTCCTGTGGCTGCAGTTTGATTCTTTCTTTTTTCACGTTTTGGAAGATGAAGTTCAGAGCTTATTCAACCTTTTTTTGCTTACAGTGTTTTACAATTTCATCTGGAATTTTTTTCCAGCCAAATTCACGTGTCCTGCCAGAATAGAAGAGTGGATCAAGCACTGTCCTGGGGCTTCCTGCTGGGCTGGGTTGCTGGAGATCTCACCAACTTCATAGGCTGCTATTTAACAAATTAGCTGCCAATCCAGGTAATCTGCCAATATTCATTTATCCCTTTCAAACTGTCTCTTTAAACTCTGGGACAACGTAACATTGCACAGCCAAATACTGCGAGAGAAAATAGTTCTCTATTCTGTTCACTGATGTGCCACCCATAAAACAAGTCATGATTTCCCAAATATTTACATTGACACAGTTTTTCTGGCAGTGCTTTGGTGTTTGTCATTCCCATTATGATTATGAAGCAACATTTCTGTGCAGTTAAGGTGTTCCAGACTATTTGTCTACTGAACAAGCAAATGTATCTTCTCTTTCAGATTGTCACTGCTGTTTTTTATGTTAACATGGATCTGATTATGATTTCCCAATTTGTCTACTATAAGCTCAAGAATCAGAAGGTGACAAAATGTAAGTTTTTTCAATGATTGAAATGTTCCCCAGGGTGTAGCACAGTCTTTACTGACATATTTTCCTACAGCATTTAAAGACATTTTTTTCAGAGGGATCAAAAAACAGTGTACAAATTCTGGTTGGAGTTCTGAGACCTGTTGCTTCCAGTTTTCCCTTTCTTCTCCCCTTCCTCTCCCCTTCCTTTTCTTTTCTGACCCACATACATCTTTAAACATTTTCCGTGTAGTACTTTCACTTTATATAGATACAAAAAAGGCAATAGATTTGTGCAATCTGGCTCCATATTTTCACTTATTCCCTGGTTTTTGTGGAAGCCTGCAGAAGCTGAAAGCAAGCCTCATTTCTTTGTGGGTTCAGTTGGTTTTCTCCACGTTGATTGAAACCTGACTTTATTTGCTTATAGCATCGAATATCCTGACATCTTCACGTGTCCTGTTTCAATATCTGCATTGAACAAAACATATTCAAGGGGGATGAAATTACTGGAGTTGTGCTTCAGAAAACCTGGCAGTGGCCGGAGTGCTCAGCCTGCCCACGAACTACTGTTTTGACTGAAATGGAAGACAGAAAGCTCAGTTCACATTGTATCAAATCAAAACCATTAACTCGTCAATCTAAAAAAGAGAAAAAAAAAAAAGAAAGAAAACCCATGGTACAGCAGAGGCAACAAAAAGCTGAAGCAAAACAGATGCCTCCCAGCAGCCTAAATAGGGATAAAGCAGATTCCTTCAATATGGAACTGATAATAAACCTGGAGATGGGTCAGTGCTGAGGGATTTCCTTCCTGCTGCCTTCTCTGGAGAACAAACCCAGGCTTTGGTGCCTTTTGACTGTCAGCTCAGGGGTTTGCAGAGCTGGAGAGGGAGGAATTAGGCCTTACAAGAGGCTTTTCAGCACCCACTTCTGGAGCAGTTGGACACAAGTGGGTGCACCTCGAAGTGCAGCCTGTGGAGCTGAGTCGGTGTTACTTAGACTGCAGCTCTTTAGGACGGGCTTAGCGAGGCCACACAGCGATTCGTGTCACTGCTGGCAGGGACGGCAGGGCTGCAGCAGCATCTGGCAGATACAGAGCATACTGTGGCTCCAGATTTCCGTGGGATTTCCCACCAGTTTCAGGTTGTCTCGGAAGTGTCCAAGAAGACTTTGTGTGTGGAGTCTGTCTTTGACTTTGTGAGTCTCAGTAAGGCTTGATACCAGCTAACCATGGACACAGAGACTGGTCCAGCACAGCCCTTGGACTACATAAATCGCAGTGACAGAAATATAAACAAACTCATATAATCATAAATAATGATATTGTAGTAATTTCCATTTCAAATATCCTTGCTTTTGCAGTTTTTAATCAAGGTGTGTTGAAAGAAACTTCGGCTCGGCAGTTTTCTGTGTATCAGCTGTTATTTAATGATAAATTCTTAGGGGTTAATGTAGGAGATAAGGCAAGGAAGGACATCTTCTCTCAGTTCCCTCACTACTACTCAGTTGTTGCATGAAGCACAACTGTGACAGTGAGCAGGGGCGGGCCCAGAGCCCAGAAAAAAAAGAAGTGGGACTGACATTGCTGCCAAGAGACGTGAAATTCTACCTTTACATTTACGTATTTGTATTGCAAAGAGAAAGTAACCTCAAATCAACAGCAGATGTTATTTTTCCAGCTAATTTGTTTGTGTGTCATTCCAGGCAGCCACAACCTGAGGAATTTCTGCATCTCCTGGGTCGTGGTGTGTGGAGCTCTGAGCGTCACTGCCCTCTGTCAGCTGGTGCTGAGGAACCAGGAGCAGAGCACAGCAATCCCAAGAAATAATGTAAGCTCTTGCCCGCTTCTGTTCCAAAAAAAATCCCACCCAAAAGTGTCTTGAAAAGTTTGTGTCCTCCAAAGAAAACTGGACTTTTTAACAAGGATTTAGAAACTGTGTATGCGGATGTTTTACCCATAAATCCCCAAATAAGTTATAAAATCACTTCTTTTAGCAGCTTCCTGGGCTTATTCAGTCCTTTGGGTCATCTCTGGGATAATGTGTATAAATGTTGTGTTTCTGCTGGTGTGAAGTGCTGTAAACATCCACGTGGAGCCCACACAGTCCCCCAAAAAATCAATAAAGGTGGAAAATCCCCATTGTACCTACTGCTGTCATTCCAGCAGGAAAGTTCACAGGCTACTCCAGCAGTTTGATGGCCTTCCTACTAATGCCAGGGAAATAATTGTAATCCAGCAGCATTGCCCAGCAGGGAAGCAGCTTATTTTCAAAACACAGCCAGAGTGAGAAAACTCTTAAGCTGTGAAAAATGAGTATTTTGCTTTCTCCAGACAGGATGATGCATTTCTTTTTTAATTTTTTTTGATTTTTCTTTTTCAGTGGCTCGAGCTGCGGTTGTTCGCTGTGGTTTGAATTGTCGTGCCCGGGCGTTTTTAGCGTGGACTGATATTGGTGTCACATCCTGGCGCTGGTTTTCATCTGCACTGGGGCGAGATAAAGGGGCAGCCCCTCTGCAGCCCTCGCTGGGCGCCTGAAGGGCAGCACTGAGGGGCTCTGCAGGGACGTCTGTGCGGAGGATCAGCCCCTGGACTCTCAGTGTCACCCTCTGGAAGGCCCCAGGCCGGTCTTGCCAAAACACAGGGGCCGTTCTTTCGCAGAGCTGCCCTGGCACGGTGGAGGTGTCAGGCTTCGTTTGTGGCTCCGTGTCCTGCGTGTTTTACCTGGGCAGCAGATTCCCTCAGCTCTACAAAAACCTGAGGAGGTTTTGGGCTGGGTGGACGTGGCTGCTTTCCCCCCCCCCCGCCGTTGCTTCAGGTGTTGGATTCTCCCTCACAGTGGAGCTCCCTCTGGAACTCAACCCCCCATTTGGCTTTTGTAAAATGGGAAAGGAAAAAAAAAAAAAGTACAGGGTTTTTTCCTCCTGTTCAGAAAATTGTAGGGAAATGATGGTCTTTGATCGCTGGAAGAGGATTGACTGGCAGAGGAAGAAGAAGTGTTTACAGCTGCATTTATCAGAGAGAAGCAGGAACGTGCTTTGTGTGATTGTTGTCATGAGCAAATAACATCTCCCCTTTTCTTTCTCCAAACTATTCCACCTTAAGTCACCAACCATGGGAATAAAAGTTAAAAATAGATAGAGGAAAGTTAGTTTAGAATTTTAGCTCCTTTCTACAAAGGTGCCATTACTGGCTTCTATTTTTTCACTCTCGGTATATTTTAAAAACCCAACAAACACTTCAAAAGACCAGAAGGTTTTCCATTGTCAGTTGTATATGGACAATTGATTATGGAAACGGTTAATTAATTGCTAAGCTTATTCATATTCCCTCTCTACCTTTTCCTTCACTGAAATGCCACACTATTTTCAAACAGTACTACTATAAAGACTGATTTCTGAACAGGTTCCTTAAGAACTAGTTAGCATTTGGAAGCAGATTATCCTCGCTGTTTGCACTTCCATAAAAATGGCATTAAATGGCATTAACCAGAGTTCTAAGAACTGTAACAATCCCTGTATTTTCAGTGATTTGTGCTAAAACTACTCAACTGAGAAAATTCCGAGCCCAGGAAGAGGTGGAGAAGAAAGTCTTTGAATGTTTTATACCACGAAATGCCAGAATTATCTCTAACTGGTTACTGTGACACAAAGAAACGTTCAAATATGTATTTATAAAATATCTGTTTGAACAACGTGTACAAAATTTGTGTTTAGTTCCGAAGAAGGTCCACAGAAGGCACCTCTTACCTGCTCTTTGCCTTGGCCGTGATGGGAAACTGCACCTATGGACTGAGCCTTGTCTTAAAGATGCCAAAAACCAAATCCTCCCGGGGCATCTCCTTTGTTCACCACCTTCCTTGGCTCATTGGCAGCTTTGGAGCCCTGTTTCTTGACATTTTTGTATCCTTTTCCTGTTTACAATAGAGATTCTCGGGACAGGCTTGTTAATAAGAAAGGAAGTGGATTTTTTTGAAATCACCTTTTTTTTTCTAACCTGATCGTAAAATCTTCTTTCTGAACAATGATTTGTATGATTTTTATAATCTTATTCTCACTGAGAATAGCAAGTTTATCTAAAATACCTACATTACAGCTGCATTGCACAGGGTAATTTGTATTCTTGGAGACAATAAGTAGATACTGCAAGTTGGGGGGGGGTGCACATTGTGCTGTTTTTCTTAGGTTTGCTGCCTGATAAATGCAAAGAAAACCCTCCCCAAAAAACAAACATATCAAAACAACCCCCAAACTGCCCTGGTTTTAGATGCAAATACAGAATCACAGCTCTGAGATTTCGGTTAAATTGTAATTGCTGGTCTAAGACTGTGCTCGTGACAGAGACAAAAAATGAGGGTTTGGCAAATTTGGGCTCAGAAAACAGAATTTAACAAAGCAATGCTGCAGCAGCTCTTAATTGTGCATAATCTGGGGCAAAATTCAGGCCTCTGAAAACCAGCTCTGCTCTCCGAGCCATGAAGGGCTGACCAGCTACACAGTTCTGCAGGTTCATGTGCCGTTGTCTTGATGAAAATCCCAGGCAAACCTAAGCCCCTATAACTGATCTATATATATAATTAATATATTCATACCTGATTACCACAGTATATTATTTGTTGTCAGCCCTACTCTTTCTAGGTGGAGCATTGGCATTTTGTGCTCAAGAAACAAAAAATCTTTAAAGTAATGTTGTGCCTTTGCTTTAAAAGCCTTTGCACAGGGATGCTCTCGCTGGGCATTACTGGTTTACAGTCACCTGTGTTGTTTCTACAGCTTGGATTTCCACTTAAAAGAGCTGAAAGAGGAGATATTCTGGGTTTTCCTCAGGTAACAACTGTAGGTTTGTGTGTGAAAACCTCTTGGTGCTTCACTCCCTGAACTCAAACCAGGCTGAAGTGAGGTGGTTTCAGCAGTGCTGCAGCGCATTGAGTTAATCCATTCCAGATTAAAGGGAAGTTCTTTCCCAGATCTACCTGGAGCTGCTCCAGAAGTTATGATTCCCAGGCATCAGTCTTGTCTTTCTGATTAAAGGAATTTCATAAGCCACTGAAACTGGATGAGGGACTGGAGAGCCAGACCTGGCCTTGGGATGCACCGTTGAACTCCAGTGTCATTCCAAGTCCTGGGCTCTGTGCATTGCTTAAAACATTCTGCACAAATACCCCACCACAGTGGGGAGATCAAACTGTGGTTCCTGACCTGTTCTGAAACTAAGTGTAGTTTTACCTTGTATGGGACAGTGCAGTCTGTGAGCAGACTCTGGGGATTCAGGATTTCATTCCATGAACAAAGTAGTGACTTTCTTCTGCCCCAGCCCCCAGCTGGAAACATAAACCTGTATTTATTTACTCAAAAAACCCTAGAACTTGATCTTGATGACCCTCACAGTACGTTCTGTACATATTTGCAGATGCCTTTCTGTGATGTGCTCCGAAAATCAACTTTATGTTGGCCCAAGGGTCCCCCCCCTCCATTCCCTGCCCTGGGATCGCAGTGCCAGCCTGCACATGACATTAATTCCTGGGTTCTCTCTTGATTGGGGTCTGAATCCAATCTTGCTAATAGTCCTCCAGTTCAAATTATATGGAAAACAGATGCTCCCAAATCAGGGTGAGGAGCTCGCAGGAATCTAGTGGAGCACACAGTGTTAGTTGGAAATGGATGAAGTATTTGTAATCAGGAGAAAACAAAAGCAGACCTCCTGCTTCGAGAAGCCCTGAAGGTAAGGAAGGCAGTGCTTTGAGAAAGAGCTTCATTACTGTCTCTTGCCAAGCAAGAAAATGAAAATCCAACAGTTATACATCACTGTAGTCCAGAGACCAAAGAATGGGATCACCTGGGCTTTGGAAAACAGAGGAATTAACCCCCAAAAGTCCTAATTTCTAAGAGAGAAATGTTTCATAATTGGTATTTCTGTACCAGTCTCTGTTTTGAGGAGTAGTTGTAGAAACTGCCAAATTCTAGTGGACTTTATTCCTGATTGTGTCCAGAGTTTCATTAGGTGGAAAATAAACTCTCATTTCTCAAGGTCCAGGGCAGGATTAGGAGTTCACTCACTCTGTGTCTCCTGCTGTTCCTTGGCTTCCAGCTGCCAGGGCTGGCAGGGACTAATTCCAGGAACAAATGGGCCCCTGCTCCCAGCTGGAACAGCAGCTCCAGTGCAGGATTACCCTGGAGACTGGGTTTAACAGGGTAACATTCTCATCCCATTCCTTTGGTGGCTGCAGTTATTTGGTTGCACAATAAGCCAGTGATTTCCATAAATAATGCAAGTGGCTAATTGTTTGTAAAGTAGGAGCTGTCCTCCTTTTCATTCTAAGAGGAGTTTCATGACATGACACACTGGAATTACAAATTAGGCACATTTTCTTTTCCAGTAAATGTTTCCTTCCCCTTTGCAGCAGGAGGTGGTTGAAGTTTCTCAAGATCCTGAGGAGCTCAGGGTTTAAAAGGGTCTTGTTGGAGATGCTTAATCCAGGTTTGGATCTTATTAGGGCTTTATTTTCTGTGCACGGTTATTTACTGTTCCCCTTGCACACAAGGATGCGATACTACGTATTTTAAAATATTAAATCAGTCGAGGAGCAGTTCTGCCCTTGGTTTTGTAGCAACCATCACTTAAGTTTCTAAAAGACTGAATCTAATGCAAGTTTTTCTGGAAAACTTCCTCTTTTTCTCTCTATCTCCTGCCCTGTGTCCTTCCTCCCCTGCTCCTTCCAGACCCAAACAACTCTGCTTTGTGTTTAGACAGACAAAGCCCTTCACCAAGATTTTTCGGCTTGTTTTCTTTCCTTTGCCATCAGCCATTGTCAGGGCTGTGTTCAGCTCCTCCTCGTGCTCTCCTTTCATTAGGCATAGTCAGGTTGTTACTCAATAGCCCAAGTTTATCCAGCAGGAGTCTGCACACAGACTTCTCCTGCACCTTTGGAATCCTTTCTGTCCTCCCACAAAACACCACGCTTTGGGATTTAATTATTGTGCTAAAAATGTACCAATTCAGCCAGGAGACTTTCCCAGCCAAACACACAACTTCTCTGCACTCCTGTAAATGCTTGGCTTTGTCCTAAGTTTTTAAAACTCATTTTTTTAAATTCATCTCAGTTCTCAAATAGCTTAATTGCATGAACAAATTGGATCTGTAGCTCTGTGGCTGTCAGGAAATTTACTGTGGAACTCACTTTGGTTGTCTCCTCCACTTTTGGCTGCTCAGATCTTAAAGTTTCCCCCAGAAAGTCAGGCTTAAGCAACAAGTTAGTTCCTGTCTTAAGTATTCTTGGCAGTTTAGCATTTCTTAAAAAACAGAAGCAGCCCAGGGCATTTGCTCCAAAAACATATTCTGGAAATGCTCTTTGATAAGCTCCACACAACTTGTGTCTATCATTTATTCACCTTAAAAGCTTGGTGGCCAAGGGTGATGCCCAGTGCTACTCCCCAGACCTTTAAACCTAATTCCACGCAGATCCTCATGCTGGACGCTCCCTGCTCGCCCTCATCCATCACCTCTACCAGAAAACAAAGTGGTTTGTATCATGTTCAAAACTCAAATATAAAACTCCCCAATTATCCAGCAAAACTTCTGAAGAATTGTGATTTTTTTAAGATTTATTTTATTTAAAGCCTGGCTGTGCTCCTAGTCAATAATTTTACTTGAGAGCTGGAACCATCAGGAGAAAGGACAAGTACATACTTGTTAATTCTTTTTAGATCAGCGCTGTTTCCAAGGGTCTGGTTTACAATGGGAATAAATAATTATGTCTAATTGCACAATTCCTGTTGAAAACAGCATTAAATGTTGAGTCATTTGTTGTCTGGGTGTCAGTGCCTGGAAATTTAACTGCCTAGACTTTTGCAGGAGATGGGAATTGTGTTTTCTGCTCAGGCCCTGCTGATCTGTTGCTAAGAAGAGGTTTTTTAAGTAACTTTTTAATAATTTCCCCTCCTTACCAGCCTCAGCCCACCCCACTGTATTTAGGGCACTGATGCTGGAATGGTGCAGGGCAACATGTTTGATTCCACATTTTTCCTAGATTAACCTTTGTCCTATCCTTCTCCTCTTGAATTTCACACCCAGGACCCTTGCAAGCACAAGGATGAGGTGCAGAGGATATTTTCCTGGGTATTTGAGCCATAGGCCCAAAGGGATCTGAAGATCGGAGTTAGAATTTTTCTTTATTTTCCATTTTCTAGTGTTCCAGGTAAAATATGATGAAACTTTTTGCCCTAAAGAAGTACTGAAAACGAGCCTTGAGTAGGATTTGGGAAAAGGCTATGTACTGAATTCCTCAGTCAGTGTTAAATAAGTGGATCAGAGTCCAGGAATTGGAGCGAGTTGGAAGCTCTCCCGAGCGGAGTGTGGCGTTTGGAGGTGATGCCAGGACTAAGGGGATGCTGCTGTTACTCTGTGTGGCTGGTTTCGGGTTGAACTGAAAGCCAGAGCTGCAAATGCCACCTCTGTGTCCCAGTGAAGGGCTTCCCTACCCCAGACTCCCAGGAGACTCTGCAGTTCATCCCGTACCGGCAGCACGGGGAGAACCCGGCGGCTTTGGTGGCGCTGGAAGGGGAACCACTGCTGGGGAATGAGGATCCTGCTTAGTGTCCAGTGGGATTTGGCTCCTGTTTTCCCGGAATCCTGCAATCCCTGAGGTTGGAAAAGCCCTCCCAGCCCATGGATCCCCCCCTGTGCCCCATCCCCGCCCTGTCCCCCAGCCCAGAGCACTGAGTGCCACGGCCAGGCCTTCCTGGGACACCTCCAGGGCTGGGGACTCCAACAATCCCTTCCAATCAATGCCTGACCACCCTTCCCAGGAAGAAGTTTTCACTGGATTTTGCTCTCGGGTGACTTTGGCAGACCACTAAGGTTGCAGTTGCTTGGGGACCAAATTTATTCCTTATTTTTTATTATTTATTTTGCCATTCATTCGTCACAAAGAACACGCCAATAATATTTAATATTTACTGTGTTGTTTCCAAACAGATACAATTTTTATGCTGACTTTTCCCCTGATTTTAGCTGTAGCATGGAGTCACAGCAATAGAAATATTTATTTGACATCGAGACAGTGCATGTTGTGGGATGACTGTTTATTTTCATGACTACACACATCTTGTAGCACAAGTGGTTTAAAAATGATGGATGAAATTATCCCTGTGCCTTGAACCCAGCCTGGAGCTACAGCTCAGTCCAGGTGTGTTGCATGGTAAGATTTGGCTTTGTTTTATTCATACCCAATGTTTGATACATCAGCAAACATCCTGTAATTAATTAACTTCACTGCAGAGGGTCTGTTATTGATCCTGGTGGGAGCCTCATGTACAGCTCTTACTAACATCACTCTGAATTATTATTTAACTCTTATTTTTAAGAGTTAAAGCATTTCTACACCAATTCCTGCCTGTTCCATGGGTTATAATTACTGCATATCTTCATTAGTCCATGTAATGTTTCCTACATGTGTTGCCCTGGTGACTCCTGGGTGACATAAACACCACCAAGAACAAACCCCTTGAACTGCAGATTTTTTTTTGGTAATACTGCGTTGTGTTGGAAGAAAACTTATTAATAAATTGCCTCAAAGAATAAACTTCTCGTTAATATTTCATTGAATATGTGTATAATGTGTATAACTCACTAAGTTCATGAATAACAGGGCTGGGTTCTGATGGGTCAGTATGAGCTTTTTATGCATTCGTGGGCTGATCATGATCCTTCCTTTGAGTTCAGGTAAGTTAAAGGGATACAATTTAATTTTGATTTTAAATAATAAACCCTAATAAATAATATTACTAAATAATGTATAAATAAATAATAACATTATTTTAAAATGATTATAAAATAAACTAATGACTTCAATTGATTGTGTTTAAATTCCTGCCAAAAGTACTAAAAATGAAGTGGTTTTCTCTGGGAAGGGTTTCTGGGGATCCACCTCAGAGAACTGTTCCTTTATTAGTTTCAGTCTGTGCTTTCCCTGATTTCTGAAGTGAGTAAAGGGTATTAAAAATTAACCTTTTCAGTCCATGAATTAATCTGCAGTCTGTCGTCCTCGCCGATTTGTGCTGTACACATGAGCTTAGCAATCCTTGCCTGGCTGGTGATTGAAACCATGACTTGTTCCTTCCTAATGCCCTTAGAATTTGTTCTTCCATCACTTCTTCGAAGATTATTTCCCCTTTTATTGCTGCTCTGTGTAATCCTATTTTGGGATGGCTTTTTATCCCTGTTTCATACTGGTTAGTGGAACAGCCAAATATGGGGTGTAGAAAGTTGCTGTGATTTGACGTGAGGCTTTTAGTGGCAAATAATTTAATTTTTTTAGCATGAAGCAGTGATAGTTATTTATTGATAGGCCAAATACAAGTCCGTGGGTTAAGTAAATGCTTATACTTGGAAAAATGTTATTTCCATGCCCAAATATTCCAGGTTAGAGGCTGAAGGGGAGATACTGATCACCTCTTCCTTAATCTCAGGAAAGCACAGCGTGCAGCTCCATCCCAGCTACTTTGATGGAAAGCAAAGTGTCTTAATCTTCTTGATTTATTTTACTAATTCTTCCCTGGTGCTGCTTGTAATCCCAGATTAACGGCATTGTGTGCTAATTTTATTTTTATAACTATCATGGAAATCTCATTAACTAAAGGAAACATCTAAAATGTCCTCAGGGCTTTATTTTCAAACAAATTATCACATCATTTAGCTCAGACAGTTCTCAGTTGTCCTCAGAAGACTCTTCCAGGCCTGGAGTTACTCCTGGCTGCCACACGTCGAGTCTGATCACTTGGTTCAATAAGAAAACCGTGTTTAAAGTAAGAAAAACGTGCTTAATTTGCAACTTCTGACTGTCTGTTGGAATTTAAGGTTTCCCTGAGTTCATCCTCGTGCTCTCACTGACAAAACTGATCTTAGTGCAAAGGAAAGTCGGTTCCCCATGACCAGGGAGCACCTCCGCTGTCGGCCGCTCTGGCATCTCACGCTCTCTCTTTCCAGCTTTTCAGGTCTGTGGAATCTTCTGGAAGCAGCAGCAGCTGCTCCCCCAGTGTTTTGAGTGGCATCCCAGAGGGAGGGGGGTTGTTACAGCCGTGCCAAAAGCACAGCAAGAAAACCAGGTTCGTGTTCAGGTGCCCAGAGCAGAAGCCAAGGCCGTGTCCCCGCCATCGGGGCTCCGACTGCACCCATGCAGGGCCATGGCTTTACCCCGAGGTACAAGAACCTCAGCCAAGATTATCCCACCTTGTCCTGGTTCTCCATCACGGTTTGCTCATATGTTCCTCTGTCACCTCAGGATGCCAGGGAAAACCAGGTGGAATTTTAAGTTAAGAGTTAAATGTCGGCGCGGCCCCGTCGGTGAGAAGCTGCAGGTTACGTAAATCAAAGGTTTTTGGGGAACCACAGGAAACTTTCCCAGGACTTGAGTCCCTGCAAATGATATGTATTAGTATTCAGGTAACAGAAAATGAGGAAGAGTCAATGGACAACAAGGAAAAGACTTGGTTCAGTGGCTGCAGGGAGCTGATGCCACGACACTGAGCCAGGGCAGGGTGGGGCCTCAGCCATAGCCTCAGCAGCACAACAATTCCCTGGTGTCCCAGGGACAGAGGGCTGGGAAGGGAATGCCCTGCACAGGAGGGACCTGTGGGTGAGGGTGGGCAGGGCTGGTGGTGCTGGGAGGAGGGAGGAGGGCGTGGATTTGGTACCAGGCAGGAAGAGGCAGCGATGGATCCAGCCGTGCTGGGTCTGCAGCCACCTCCTGCTCCAGGACCTGGGTCAGGAGCCACCTCCTGCTCCGGGGCCAAGGTCTGGGGGAGATGCAGAGGTTTTGTTCCCAAAGCCACTGGTGACATGTCCTCGCTCCCTGCAGCAGTTGGGCAGTCAGGAGGCTGATGCTCCCCGGGCTCAGGGGGCCTTGGGACAGCATCCGTGCTGCTGGAGAAGCCCAGTTCCCATGTTCCATGCTTGGATGAGCCCGACTGCTGCTGGGTTGTGCCACTCTGGGCACCTCATGGCCCTGGGAAGCCACGGGAATGCTCCCAGAGCTGCCCTGGTACCACAGCACTTCCCCCAGCAGATCTGGACCTGTCCCCTGAAAGCTCAGCACTGCAGCAAGGGCTGCTCCAGCTTCTCCAAATCCCAGTCCCTGAGTGTTTCCCAGCCATCCTGAGGGCAGTGTGGTGGTAATGGGCCCCATCACACCAGGAGAGGTGAATCCAGCCACTGCTGGGGTGTGTTTTAAGGAAATCTTAACGTAGTAGAGATGACTCATGAATATTAATAGTTTGTAGTACCTTGGTGACGATGTGACTGCTTGTGAGATGCTGCTGGAAATATATGGGATGGAGACAGGGCATTGATTCCTTCCAGGATGAGGGGGGTCATCCAAACAGCTTTTAAATAATGGCTGTGGAGGAATTAAGACCAGTTTAATCCCACTAAATAATACTCCTAATGATAAACCATTAAAATCAAGTTGACTTTTAGATTCTTGCAATTGTATGAGACAAGGTGATTACACTCAACATCAGTATTGATAATCATTAAAATAGATTAAAGTATCGACTGGGAAATAAGAAACGCTGGTTGACTCTGCAGAAGTGCTGGTTTGACTCTAGAGCAGCAGGTCCTCCTGCTCCCAGGAACTTGTGCTGCTCCCGGGAGGTTCAGACACCAGGTCCTGTTCTCATGAGCATCATGTGCCTCAAAATGAACAACCCTTGAAACAGAATATTTTATGTTTAAATGTCTTTGGAGGATGGGTTGCAGACTTAAGGAGGAGAGAATTTTGTCTGACTTTCTGGTGGCCCACAGGTTTGTACCCTCCCCTGCCTGGAGGCCCAAGCTGGAGAAGGTCCGAACACGGGGAAATGAGCTTTTATTTCCTTCAGCAGGGAGCCTGAACTTTCTCCTCCCAAAGGAAATCCTTGTAGATATGGCCCAAAGTGACTGACCTAGGGAAGGGCTCTGTTCTCCTGGGGAAGCTGAACACATGGAGCTGCCCAAGCCACTTAGGGGACCATGGGTGGGCCTGAGGTAGCCCCTAAACCCACCAGTCCATGGGGTTGGAACGAGATGGTCTTTAGGGCCCTTCCAACCCAAACCACTCTGTGATTCTGTGATAGTGGGAAGGAGCAGAGAAGCCCAGAAAGGGGGTGTAATGCTGGGGGAGAGGAGAGGGAGGTGTGGATGAGGGGAGGGGAGGGGAGGGAAGACCCCCTCATCAGAAGTGATCTTTTGTTGCCAGAGGCAGCACTTCTCCCTGAGGGACTGGCCAGAACTCCAGAGCTTGATGTTAAAAATACCTTCCCCATCAAGGAGTGCAGGTGAGTGTCAATGATGCAGGAGAACTCTTGGGCACGTTGGAGGAAGAATTGTTCAAAGAGGCTTCTTGGAAATGGAACATCCCTCTCCAGAGCTCCCTGGGAGGCACCTTGTCCTCTGCCAGAGTCTGCTGTGCTGGGGGTGCCCCGATGAAATGTGGCTGCAGCTTTGCCGTGGGGGTATTGAACACTCACTTGTCTGTGCCTTCACTTGCAAAGGGCTTTGTAAAATTGATTACTGCTCTGGCTCAAGTTATTGTGTGACCCTGTAAATACCGAGCCAGGACGGGCATTTTATGATGTCTGACTTCCCTACAATATTTTTTTATTAAGTAAACGGTAATGGAAATATTGGGTTTTCATTCCTCGCTTGCTTCTTTCCCAACAACTGCCAGTAAATCAAAGTTGCAAAAAGCTGTCTCCCTTCCATGCTGGCAGAGCTCACGGCAGCCCGGTGGTCACTCCTTTGGGAGATGATATCCCCTCATTTCTGGGCACTCAGCAGACTCCAGTGCTGATGGATTGACACTCCCAGCTCTTGGAAATAGTGCAGGGGAGCATTTGCAGCAGAGAAATGCCCATATTTTAAGGTAAGGACTGGCAGCTGCAGCAACGCCAATTTGCTGAGGTACAAAAATGCCATGCTGAGAAAGCAAGGAAGTATTTCTTCCCCTCTTCTCCCGGCATCTGGGTTTGTCCCTGTTTGTCCCCACACATCAGTGGGACGGTGCAGAAACCCACTGTGAGCCCCTGGCCATGGGGCCAGCAGGGCCAGGCTTGGGCCATCTAAGGACACACAGCTGGATGGTTTGACACCTTCTGGGGCAGTTTGATCTCTTCTGCAGGGATTTGATCCCTTCTGGGGAGGTTTGATTTAACCTGGGGTGGTTTGATCCCTTCCGGGGCAGTTCGATCTCTTTTGGAGTGATCTGTTCCTTTTTGGGGTGATTTGAGCCCTTCTGGGGAGCCCCTCGGGTGCCGGGCCTGGCCGGGGTTCTGTGGCAGCTCCGATCCTTCATCCCCACCCTCCGGACCGTTCCCAGCAGATGGAGCAGTTGCTGTTCCAGCGCTGCCGAGCCGGGAAAGCCCAAACCCTGCGGGCTCCGAGGGGCTGCAGCCCCAGCGCCGGGAGGGACCCGCTGGTCTTGTCTTTAGTCCCGGGTGTAAATCTGCCCCCGAGCCATGAGAACCAAACCCCAGCTCCTGTTCTTTTAGCCTTTCACCTTTTTTTTTCCCCCTGGCAGCCCCTGCTTTCCAAGCGTGCCCAAAGTCTGTCCGTGTCTCCCCCAACTTCGCCTGATTTCAGCTGGGCACGGGGGCTGGAGCTTTTTTAGCAAACTCCTTTCTCCCGGTTTGCCCAAAGCACCGAACAGACGATTACAATCCTGCAACAATTAAAAGCAAAACGTGACCCAGCTGGGGCTGGGGGGGCCTTTCCCAGGTGGGAGCAAGTGCTGTGCTGCCCACACAACCAACACCTCTCTCCCTGTGTGGGGCTACTTTCGTGATAACCAGGAGAGCCAAAACTTGAGAGGTTTCCATCTGAGCTCCTGGAGGTGAACCTTGGGGTCCAGGTACCCCCAAAAGCTGGAAGGCTCAGCCTGAGCTCCAGATGTTGCAGCTCTGGTGAAATACAAAGGTGTGGTTTATTACTGCATGCAGCATAATCTGTTTTTACATTGAGAGTAATATTATGTTGCTTAATCAGATCTCATTTGTTATTTATTGCTTTCTCTCCCTGCACAGATGTGGATGCTTCACCCTCTCCTGGTGGATAATCCCTGTGGTTTTCCTGGTAGTCACCCAGCAGTGCTCCCACCCTGGGGCTGGAGGGATGGGATGGGGTGAAGTCTCTGCAAAGAAAACAAATGTTTTTTTGCCTGTTTGTGCCTAGAAACAGTAACATCTACAAAGGGTGAGCTCGGAGGAGCTGGGCTGGCTGGCAGCAGAATGGGAGCCAGGGCTTTTCCTGGCAGATGAAATGTTTGGATATCGAGCTGCTGCTGCTGCAAAGGACTCGCCAAAAGGATGCTGTTGACCCCAAAACTCACTGTTGCTTGTGCAGGTAACTCTCCCATGCCTACCTGCTGTCTTTTCCTGGTGCTGCCATGGGAGAGGCAGGGCAGGCAAAGCCACTCACAGGCTCCTGCTGTGTTGCCTGGCCATGAAAATACAGATTTAGGTGCTGCTAAAGTACAAATCTCGCTGCTCAGTGCAAGAACCTGCAGCACAAGCACTTTCCTTGCCACCCTCCCTGCCCAGCAGCCTTCCAGAGCTCAAGGAGTATTTGGGCAGTTCTCTCAGACACATGATGGGATTTTGGGGGTGACCTGTGCACGGCCAGGAGTTGGACTTGACCATCCTATTGACTGTAACACACGATCCAGTTGTCTCAGCCTTCTCCTCCCCGTCTTCCCCGTGCCCACACTCATCAGTTCCATTTCCCTAAGCACAACAGACACATTATTTTAGTTGTGTTTTGGATCCCGACACAACCGACAACAAATTTAACACAACCCCGGCAGCTGCAGCACCACGTGAAGGTGCCCCAAGCACAAAGCTGGAGACAGCTTTTATTTTAGACCCTCTTTATCCAATATTCCATTTTATACTTAAAAGCAGGTGTATGATGGGGACATATTAAGTGTTGACCCTCTTGGTCAACTGTCTGCTAATGTGATTTCTGGTGGAAAATCTGAATTCTTGTAACTTTATGTAAAAGTGCTGTCACAAACCCTGGCAAGTTTTCAGTGTGATGAGACCCTTGGGGGAAAAAAAAAATAAGGGAGACTTTTGTTGCGCTGTAGTTACTGCTGCCTTCTGAAAGGAGACCTTTAAGGCTCAGGAGCAGCTCTGCCTGTGTTCTGAGTGGCTGGGATGGCTCCTGCAGGGAAGGCAGCCCTGACAGTGATGGATAACTCCACGACTTCTCGGCAGCTGCCTGGGCTCATCCTGCCTTTGCTCTCTGTTTGTCTCAGGTTTTCCACTTGGGACCACGCTCAGCTTTGCACATGCCCTGCCTGCCTCCCTCCCCCACCATGGGCAGCACGGGGAGGGCAGCACTTTCCCTGCAGCCCCCCAGCCCCTGGGCAGCCCCCTCAAACCACCCAGGAAAGCACCCAGGCAGCCCTTGTGGGCAAGGTTTTGCTCTGGCAAAACAAGTGAACTGGGGTGAAAGAAGGCTGGGAGCTCAGGGAGGGGGTTATTTGTCAGTGACCCCACGTGTGTGTGTCAGAGAAACCGTTTGCAAACAACGCTGGGAGCAGCAAACCTTTGAGGAGCCGGCTGCTCATCCACAAACCCCTTTGGGTAAAGACCTGACCCCACCAGGACATCCCCTGGGCCCCTGGTCCTGCCAGCTGCCCTGTCTGATACCACAGGGCTTCCCACCATCTCTTGTCCAGGACTTTTTCCCCCAGATCCAAGTTCTTTGTTCATTTTTTTCTTGAAATATTTTAATCAAATCACTGCTCTAATATAAAAAGACTTTCCTTGACAGCTCTGTTACTTGTATACACTCACTGATCTCATTCAGGTGACCTGGTGGTAGCCAGGAAATGAGTGTGTGAGGCAGGGAGGATTTCAGGGGTTGGTTTGGTGTGTCTGAGGTCTTGGAGAGGGGACAGGTGAGTGTTTTGGCCATACTGCCTGAGTAATAAACCAGTTATAGACATGGGAGACTTGGTGAAATCATCTTCATTCAAAAGGAATTGGCGAGGCTTGAAAGAGGAAAGAAGAGGATTGATGGGAAGTGGAGGGAAGGTGCTGAGACAGAAGGTGTCACCCTTGAGGTTACCCTTGAAGTTGTCCTTGAGGTTGTCCTGTGGTTATCCGTGAGGTTGTCCTGGCTGGATCCCCAGCTGGGGGAAGCCCAGCAGGGGTGTCCCCTGGGTGTCCCTCCAGCCCTTCCTCATCCCGTGGGCAGGGCACCCGTGTTCACCCTCCAGTGACCAACCCCCTCAGCGGAGTCGTCAGGAAAATACCTGATGCCAGTTCTTCTGTCCCACGAAGGGCAGGTGTTCCAGGGCAAGCCCACCTCTAATTAATAGCAGGATTTGTTTAAAGGAATCAATGTCTGTCCTTGACCTCAAGGCACAATGGAAGCTATTAGTGTATCGCCAGACCTGAAATGAGCTGTGATACGTGAGAGGCAAACCACTGATATCGAACCCAGCAACACAGAGGAGAGTCTGTTATTCCATCCAAGGAAGGCTGTGTGGTTCTATTTAAATACTCCAGCTGCCAAAGGCTGCAAGGGAGGGCTTTTCCACGGCTAATTTGCTGAGAAGCGTGGAGGAGGCTGAGGCAGGGCCCAGCATCTCTCCCAGGCAGCAAAAGTTGTTTTGGAGTGAGGAGCTCTGCTGGGGGTGATGAAGATAATTCACTCACTGGATACTGGAAATAGTGGCTGCAGGAATATAAGAAATACATCTCAGATATAAATGTGAGAGGGAAAGGTAAAAAGGAGGCAGAAGATACAGTGAAGGTCTGCAGTCCCATCCTGGGGTCTGTGGCGGTGTCACCCCTGTCGTGCAGGGCAGGGGATGTGCCCAAGGCACAATGATCAGTGAAAGAGCAGAGGGTTGGACCTCTGAATGAATCCATCAGAGATTCATTTAGGTTGGAACAGCCCTCTGAGACCTTGGAGTCCAACCATTCCCCCAGCACTGCCACCACTAACCCACGTCCCCAGGTGCCACATCCACGTGGCTTTAGAGCACTTCCCACCCGGAGCAGTCCGGACTCAGGGAGTGCCTGCAGCGGGAGCAGCAAACCCGGAGCTGTGACAGCTGCCTGCAGCCTTGGCCTCACAACGTGCTGCTAATTAGCGGCAAGTTTGGAAGGCTCCTGGAGCACATGGGTAAGTAACCAGGATCCGGGAGCGATACAGGGGCTGTCAATGCTGCTTTTATGTTCAGCAAAGCCTGTACTGTGCTGTGGGTCAATGAGAAGCTGGGAGGGGTGAGGGCTGGTCAATACTCATGGCCCAAGGTCTGCAGAAATCTCCATAATCCAGCTCTGGGTTCTGCAGGGACGGGAATGCTGAGAGGAGGCAGCACCACCCCGGGCAGTCACGGGTTTGCTGCACCATAAACATCATCATTACAGGGGCACCTTTATGCTTTCCTGTTGTTTGTTTGAGAACAAAGAAAAACCACCCCAAAAGGGCAAGAATTAGGAAAAGAAGGAGCTCTGCTGGTACTGGTTGTGCCCTCGGTCAGGCTGGTTCCCTGTGAGTGCTTCCTTCAGTCACTGGCATTGTTTCCACGGGTCTGTCCTATATTCTTGTGGGGTTGTCCAGGACTTTTTCCCCCCAGTTCTGTTTAAATTCTTTGTTTGTTTTTATAAATTCACTTCTATAATATAGAAAGACTTTTCTTGCCAGCTTTGCACTGCCTGTATGAACTCCCTGCTTTCATTAAGGTGGCAGCAAGGGGCACGGGGGCAGTTTCCCTCTCCTTGCAAACCTTCCCTCCAGGAATGCTCTCCTGGCTCTGGCTGCTGCACAGCACGAGGGTTTTTCAGTTCCAGTCCCAAAGGTAAAGTTGTTAGAGAATGCTTGATCATTCCTCTTTAGTCTAAATTAATTAAACGACACAGCATCTATTGTATGAAACAAATGGGGATCATTTCACAGGGTGCAGTGTACACAGCGATTAGAATGTGTGATCTTCCCGGAGAAATACGAGGAAACAATGTCCTGTGCAGGAGCAGGGCTGGCACTCCCCTCCCTGCCATACATCTCCCTGTTAGGGGGTGGTGCAGTGGAATCCCAGCCCCGATAACCAGCACGACAGACGTGCAATCCAGGGCGATGTAAAGCCTTGTAAGCACCGGCTGCACGTGGCCATCCTTCACCCCAAACACGGGGGAATCCCCAGCATTCCCGTGCTCCTGGCAGCCAACGAAAGCTGGTGGAAGTGCAGCCCATCAGCACATGAGCACCCAAACACTGCTCGTGTCTCCAGTCCGTGTTAAATCCCCGCACAACCCGAGCCCCGGCCATCCCCCCCAAATTTATCACACCTGTATCACAAAGCAAGTCTGGTTTGCTGAGGGTTCCTCCCTGGCTGCCTCCCAGCCAGCAGCACAGAATCATGGAATGGTTTGGCTCCGAAGGGAACTTAAAGCTCATCTCATCCCAAGCCCTGCCATGGGCAGGGACACCTTCCGTAGACCAGGTTGCTCAGGAGCAACCTGTATCCTTTGAGTATTCCAGAAGAAAAGCATTTCCATTACTGACAGCCCACTCAGGAGCACTCTAAACATGCATTTACTGAAAATTCACCTTTTTTAAACTGAAAATGCAGGCCCAGCCAGAGGAGAGGGGTGATGGAACAGAGGTTTGTCTTTGGAGCAATTATTGAATATTTAGGAAGTGTTGCTGAGGGAGGAACATCAGCCCAACTTCATCATAAATCATTTTAAGTAATAAGACCACAGTCAACAAAACACATGGAGGAGGAAGAGATTTGGAAATTCCTTTGGAAAAGATCTGGCTCCTCTCAGAATCATCCCAAGATGTTTCTCCTCTGGGGAGTAGCTCCAGGGGTGGGGAGGGTGCAGTGCCCAGAGATGTGCCCAGGACAGGATGCCCTGCATAGGATGGAAGGAACAACTATTCAATCCTTTTAAAAACAACAACAAAAAAGGCATTTTTGGACTTTAGGACATTAAATTTCCAGCTTTTAGGAGAATAGTTGTTTCTCACCGTGCTGGTGGTGCTTCTGGGTCCCCTCATCTACAGGAGTTTGGGGTTCCTGGGTTCTGCTCGGGGTGGAAGGTGTGGGGAGAGGGATTTTTTTGATAATTCTATTGATAATTTTGGGGTTTGCAAAATTTCTCAGCTCCTGATCACTCACACTGCTGGTATTTGCTTTCCAAAGGACAAATGGGGTTTGCTTTTCCCAGCCACACAGAACTTGGGCTCCTGACACTCGATACAAACCCTGTCCCAGCCGAGCTCTTCAGTTGCCCTGAAGAAAAATGGGAATCTGAAGGGAATGTGGAAAAAGGGAAATCAAACAGAGTACAAAGAAATGAAGAGCCAAATTTTCGGGAGGGATGATGAGCACTCCTGCACACAATCCCCCCCTCCTGTGCCTCCTTGTGTTCATATATTCTTGTTTTGACTCATCCTGTACCTCCAGCTGTGGCAGAAACTTCTGAGAAAGCAGTTCAAATACAAATTTTATGTTAAAGTGGAGGAATCAACAGAATTATTCAAGTGGTGCAGAAACAGCCTCAGCAAAGCGAGTGTGTGCAGCATTCTAGCTATTGATGCATTATTCCCTGACAGCATTCCTCATCCTTTGAAACAGCTGAAATGCCTGATTTGGAATGCTCCAGTTTATATAAGAATATTAAATATGCAAAAGCTCTTCCAAATAATAGTTTTATTAGTCCCTGGTGGGATCACACGGGGATTTGGCACATTGCTCCTGCCGCGGGATCTGCTCCTGCTCCTGCAGCTCCCAAGCTGACCCTACACATACATCGTGGCTGGAAGGGCCACTTGGTGCCTCATTTGCATAAGAACTTCATTAACAAGTAATTAAGTGGCAGGAGCTGATGGGCCCCAGACCTCTGAGCAGGCAGGGCAGTGGTGGGCGGGCAGGATCCCACCTGGAGCTTTTCACGGGAGCAGAGACACTGTTCTATGGGTATGTTCTTCCAATAATCTCTGTGATGCCCCAGAACCACATTCTGTGGGGTTTTACCCATCCTGCTTGTGACTAAGAGGGTTTTTGTGGAGTGCCTTGGCCAGTGTTTGGAGTGATGGCACAGACCCGGATGGGCCGGCGGAGGGGTCTGGCCACGGCCCGACAGGCAGGGTGACACCTGGCACGGGGCTGCCACGGGGTTCATTCCATTTGGAACACACCTAAAACCCCAAGACAAATTCCCTGCAATGCAGTGCTTGTGTAGGGCACACAGCCCTAACGGAGAAGTGGCTTTCCATCTGGCCTGGCTCAAGGAATACAAATGTAACTCTTGGACTGAGGCAATGGGAACACCCTGAGCAAAGGAGTGTCCCCACCACACCACCACATTGGATCAGCGTTCCCACTTCCAGCTACAAAACCAACTCCAACTGCCCAAACCCTCCCCCAGTCACCAGCACAGGTGGCAGAAGGTGCTGCTGGTGCTGGGCATTGCTCTGCTGGCACACGTTTGGGAAGTTCACAACTTTCTTTTTAGTTCTTTGCTTTGAATCAGGACATGATGCCTTGTGCTCCCTTCCCCAGGCCAGGAGCACTCGCTGGGAGTTCCCACATCTCCCACATTCCCTGGCTGGTGTCACACCACACCCCCAGATCCGGATCTGCCATTGGAGACGGGCTCGGAGCTGGTATTTGGAGCTGCTCAGTATTCAGTGGCACCACTTTTCTAATGCACACGGATTTAATTCATTTCTGATTGATCCCATAATTACAAAATTTGTTTAAAGCTGTTATATTATCTCCTTATTTGACACAATATGGCACAATTTTGTTATAGTATTGAAAACCAAATAAGACAACTGCAGCTGGTAGCATTTCAAAGAGCTCTTCCCTTTAAGATGAAATCAATCCTGTTTCAAGTTTATTCCCTTGCTTTAGGATTGAGGCTCTAGGGGTGTATTTTGCTGAAAAATGTCTTTTTGATTTTTCAGAAATTCTTTAGATTAATATGCAGCTGTCATTGCAAGGCAAATCCAGCCCTGCTTTCATGTGCCTGCTCTCTCCCCGGGCTGTGGGGGGTGCCCACCCCTGCCGGGAGCCACCACAGTGCCCACGGGCGGCCCCGGGAACGGCCCCAAACCCCGCTGCCCCCTCGCCCCCTGCCCAGCTCTGCCCAGCTCACACCCAGCACCCATTTTTAGGGCAGGGTTAAAGCCCAGCCCCGCGACAATACAGAGAGGTTTGGGTCCTTTGTGTGTCCCCTGGTGTGCCTTTTGAAAAGTTGTTTAACTTGCAGATCATGTCGGGTAAACTTTCCACCGGGAGGCTTTGGAGCAAACAGGCGCCAAGGCCGGCAGTGCAGCCTAAACATTTCTATCAGTATTTAACCACTTGTTCTTTCAGTGCCATCAATCACAGAGTCACAGAGTGGCGTGGGTCGGAAGGGACCTTAAGGATCATCACATCCCCCCCCCTGCCACAGGCAGGGACACCTTCCATAGCCCAGGTTGCTCCAAGCCCCATCCAACCTGGCCTTGGACACTTCCAGGGATGGGGCAGCCACAGCTTCTCTGGGCACCCTGTTCCAGGGCCTCCCTACCCTCCCAGCCAAGAATTCCTTCCCAATATCCCATCTAAGCCTGCCCTCTGCCACTGGGAAGCCATTCCCCTTCTCATATACGTGCTCTACAGACACTCCACTTCAATTCTGGGACATCCCTGCTATTCAGGAAGCAGTTTTTCCCATTTTCTTTCTCCATTCCATCACTGCAGAGCCCTCTGAGCTGCTGAGGGTGGGGATTGTCTCAGCCCAGCGTGGACCTGCCCAGGGTTTGCCAGGGTGTGCAGAGGAGGCCCTGGGCGACGCTGGAGCTCCTGCTCTGCAGCAGCCACTGCGACTGCCCCGGGTACGCTGTCAGAGCAAAGGGAAGGAGTTCTCTCTTGATTTTTTTTTTTTTTCTTATTCAGTTAAGTAGGAAGAAAGAAGGAGTAGGAAGAAAGAAGGAAAAGGGTTTTTCAAGTGCTCCTGTGGACTCCTGAGCCTCCCACCCCCGTCGTGTTCCTGTGCTGGAGCCCAGCCCGGGCAGGTGAGGCAGCAGCGGGACGGCCGCGCTCTGGGAAGGGAGCGCTGCCGGTATGGGGGGGGGTGTGAAGGCTTTAAAGATGCCGAGTCTCTGCACAGGGACAGGAACAGTCTATTTGCTTGAATCTCGCTTCACAGAGAGCCCCGTTCTCCCGTGGCATCTTCAAACACGGCGCTGGCGCAGCGACTGAAACGGCGGCTCTCGGAGCCGCGGCCGGCGCGTCCTGCAGGGACGGGACGGGGCGCAGATGAAATGTGCTTAGAAGCCTCTCCTGCCGCTGCCTCCCACCATCGATCTCTTTAAAATCAGGATTTCTCTGCCTTCGCTCCTCCCCAAACCCGGCCTCGGCTTGTGCAGGGGCTCGGGCAGCTGGGGGGGCTCCCGGCCCAGGCTCCCCCCGCCTGGCCGTGGGTGTTGGGGGCGCTGCTGGGGATGCTGGGGATACTGGGGATACTGGGGATACTGGGGCGCTGGGGGTGCTGGAGGTGGTGAGGGCACTGAGGGCGCTGGGGTGCTGAGGGTGCTGCAGGTATTAGGATGCTGAGGTACTGAGGTGCTGGGGCTCTTGAGGTCACTGGGGTGCTGCAGGTGCTGGGGGTGTTGAGGCCACTGGGGACACTGGAGGCACTGGGGAACTGGAGGCACTTGGGGTGCAGGAGGTACTGGGGTGCTGAGGGTGCTGAGGGTGCCGGGGGAGCAGCAGTGCAGTGTGTTCGGACACAGGTCTCAGCCCTGCCCCGCTGGTGCCCAAGTCCCTCCTCCCTGCCCGTCACCTGCCCCCAGAGTCCCCTCCGAAAGGTCCCACGGGGGATGTTCCCACGTGTGTCCAGCCGAGGGTTCTCCAGAATCCCGGCGCTGAGCAGCTCCAGGCTGAGCTCAGCTGCCCCCTCCGCAGGTCACTGCACCGGGACACGACCCTTCGGAGCCCGGCTCACCCCTCAGACCTGCCCCTCACGGGCAGGGATGCAAATGAACGGGTTTGGAGCTTGTTGGATAAATACAATGTTTGTTCTTCCTAATGGATTGCAGCGAGATATGGTAAATATTAACTCCCAGGTGGGACAAATGCATAATTCATGAGCAGGCTCAGCCTGCTCTGCCTCACTCCTGATTAACGTGTGCTGGCTTTGGCTGGGGGAGAGTTAATTTTCCTCACGGTGGCTGGGATGGGGCTGTGGTTTGGATTTGTGCTGGGAGCAGGGTTGGTAACCCAGGGATGTTGTTACTGCTGAGCTGGGCTCACACACCATCAAGGGCTTTTCTGCTCCTCACCTCACCAGTGAGGAGCTGGGGGTGCACAAGCAGCTGGGGACACACAGCCAGGACATCTGACCCCAAGTGACCCCAGGGATATAATTTGCTCCCTCCTGAAACTCCTGCAAAGGAGTTAAGAGTGAATCTGAAGACCTCAGCTGAGCAGTCGAGCCCGGACCAGCTCTGATACCATTTCTGGGGAAAAAGCTGGTTTTCAGTAACTAATTAATCCTCCCCTCTCTGTCTGCACCCCCCTCTCTGCATCAGTTTCCCTGTGCAAACCAGCCTGGCCCAGATAACTCCCTGCTTCTCTATTTGTCTTCCCAAATCCCAGTTATTAGTAGGCGTGGGCTTAGGAAAGGGTTGAGAGCTGAAAACCTCCTGCACTGATCTTTAGACGTGTCATTTAACCCAATTAATTCCAGCCAAGTAAACAGGGTTTAAATTCCTGCTTAAGTGATTTGATAAATACGGGCCCTCACCTCCTTCCCCGTAATTAGACGTCCATCCATGAACACCGAACGCCGCAAAAAGTGCCCCCAGAAGTGATTAGAGCCTCTCCTAAACACTCAACCCGCGCAGGAAATCTCTCTTCCAGACTATCGGCCCTCTCCTTCTTCCTGGGCATAAATTAACCCCCTGCCCACATCTCAGCAGCCCCTGTGACTGCCGAGGGTGACGCCGTCACCTTTGGTGGCCACCTCTCAATGGAGCTGCTCCGTCACCAACCTCGTGCTGAAATTGGATTTAAGCCCAAGACTAGGAAGTCAAGGCCGGTGCACTGACTTACCACTTCCCAATTTTTTTTCCTCCCTTGAAGTTGTCTTTGCCTTTGCACTCGTGTGGTGACAGCACAACCAAAAGCCATCTTCCTAAATGAAAGGAGTGACATTCAGCAATGCAATTTAAGACCTGGGTAAGTCAGATGTTAAACACCTTGGGGGTATAATCTCCTTTTAATGTGAGCACAACTCCCATTAACATTAATAGGGGGTTGTACGGTGGCTTCAAAAGGAGAATATGCACCTAAAAGTGCAAATTAGCACTTACAAACTCTATTGATAAATTATTAAAGCGCATCATTAAAGCGTAGCCACTCCCCCAGATCATTAGAGCAGGTCCCAACCAGCACAGGGGCATGCGCAGAGCTGCCTCATTAAACAGGGACTAAAATGCCATTTAGTCCCCAAAATGAAGCCAGTGTAAATATTGGCTCATCGGCCCCAGCTCCACGCACGGTTTGGAGTTTTAAGAGCTTGAACTTCTCTTCTGCAAACGCCAATGAGCACCAGGAGATGCTTTTAATGCAGGTCACCGCTTAGAAATCGGTGTTTAAAAGGTAAATGAAAGCCCAAGCCCCCAAACCTGAGGGACCGCTGTCACCAGAGCTCTTTGTTGTTGTTTGTGTGGCCCCACAACTGTGATAAACCAGCACCTCCCTCCTCTGGGGTCAGGCCTGGATTGCCAGGTCTGCCACACCCCTTTCACCTGATTGCTCGCTCCAGTGAGGATCATGGGGGACACCACGGGATCACAGAATCCCAGACTGGTTTGGGTTGGAAGGACCTTAAAGCTCATCCAGTCCCACTCCCTGCCATGGGCAGGGACACCTTCCATAGACCAGTTTGCTCCAACCTGGCCTTGGACACTTCCAGGGACGGGGAGCCTACAACTGGGAAGGAAGGATGCAGTGCACACCTGGAGCACTGGGACTGGGTGACTATTCCCACTTCCAGCACTAATCCCAATCTCCAGCAACAAGAGAAGGGAAACAATCCCAATCCTTCCAAACTGTTCCCGTGGCACCCAGATCCTCAGACCCGCCCCAGAAGATCCTGTCAGCCCGTTACCTGCGGCTCTTCAATTATTAACTGTCTCTGCCAGCTCATCCACATTAATTCCTCCCTTCCAGGACACTCTGTATCTCTCGGATATTGCCCTTTTACTCTCCCTTTTGTCACATTAACCAGACCTGGATGTCTCCAGCTTTCTTCATAATTCATGGCCCAAAGCAGAGACACTTTTTGGTTGCCCCCCACAGCCCCTACAACTCCAGTGATGTCTCCTGTTCCACAGGGGGAGCGGAATTGTCGGCACCAGTCTCACTCAACCTCTCCAAGCTGGATATTTATAAGATTACAATTGCCCTACAACTCGGGGAGGGGGTTCAATAGGACATTGTCATCCTTTCCTGAGAGGGATTTACTCATCCTGCGATGACTTTTAATGCACTAAAATAGTATTTCCTCCCACGCTTCAACATTCAGATTGACATGGTTTGTAGTAACCCAGTGACCAACATTCCTAATTTATAGGAATTGTCTTCAATTTATATCCCTAATTTATAGGGTATTGTCTCCACCCTTCCAGGGATATTTTTTTTAATATTCAGAACATGAACTATTTTTTCATCAAGGTTACATTGCACGGTGTTGTAACCACTATCCTTAAGCAAACCCCAAACACTCAATCCATTTTTGGAGCCATTACCCAAATTATTTTTGAAAGTAAGATTTATATTAATGTAGCTGCGCAAGGAGTAAAGTCCAGAAAGCAGCACCTCAGCAGGGATCCTGAGTCTGAAGTGATGCCAGCTCTTTCTGCTGCTGTGAACTTTGCAGCAGGTGAAGTGAGTGCAAAGAGTCCCAGTTTCTGGAGCTAAATAAACGCACAAGTTCAATTGAGGAGGTCAAAACAGATCAGAAAAAGTGTCCTTTATTCCTATGAAGAAAAGCTGTAAAAATAAAAATACAATTTCAGTGGAGCAGGTTAAAAGAGGCAAAAAAAAAGCGTCCTTCATTCCTGTGAAGTAAAACTGTAAAAGGATAAAAACCGTGTCCAGGAGGTCTTCTAAAATTCAAATAAAAATTAAGCAAATTTTGGTTTTCAGACTAGTTTAGCTCAAAAAATAGTCTTTGAGTGTGGGGCAGCTGGACCCTGATTTTGGAAAGTCTGGAGGCAGCAGCTCCAGATGAGCTGTGGCTCTGCACAGGAAACACAAGGCGGAATGAGCTGGGAACAGGAGAGGCAGAGTGAGATGAAGGGCAGAGTGACACCTCCACTGATGGCCTATAATGAATTTTTTAAAGTTTTCCAACCCAGAGCAATAAAGGTCAGCTCCCTTCCCCTGAATTCAGCTAATACTGTATTAAACCTGATTGAAATGACCTTGAATACAGCAAAAGAGACAAGTCTGTCTGTGCTTGGCTACTGCTGAAATCAGGGTTGTCAAATCTCTCACCTCATACTCAGTTTGCTGCTTTTAGGATTGTCTCTAAAAATGTGCATTTTTGTGATGGCAGCTTAAACAAGCAGAACCAGAGGAGGGTTTAACAACCTGCAGCCTCTCCTTCACATCTGCTGGAGGATTTGGTTCACCACAGCCTGCCTTGCATCCAGACCTGACTGGTATCTGCTGCCCAGCCCACAAATCCACAACCTGTTGCCAACGAGCAGCTCCCTGTGTTGCACCGTGGTGGAAAACACATGGAATGCCATGTCCATCACCTCCTGCCAGCAGAAGGCTGGGACAAAACCCCGAACTGAGCCTTTTCTCCTCGCCCTTCTTGGGGTCTGTTTGGGGACACCCAGAGAGGGAGACCAGAGAAGGGCTTGGGGCACCATCAGCTGGTGGCTGGGTCGGGTGCTGCTGCGATGGTACTTTCTGGGAAAGTTGAAAATACGGACTTTTGGGCTCAGGTTTTAGCAAATTCAGCTCAGAGTAGGAGGCTCCAGGTGAAGCACCTGCCCAGGGAGCTCTCCAACAGCCGGGGGTGTCACCAGCAGCCACTGGGGCCCACACCAACCCCCCCTCAGGAACCCAGGCAGCCTCATCCCCAGTAAACGAGTTCTCATTATTCCACACATTACACTGAAAACACTCTTTCCTTTTTAAAAATAATTATCCTGAGAAAACACGTTTTATCTCTCTAATAAGAAATCATTAATTAGGAGATGTTGACCCGATGAGCTGTGATAGTTGGGTGGATGATGAACACTGCCTTTAATCAGACCTTTTACAAGCTAGTGGATGTTAACTTGTGGCTGTTAATTATTCACACCTTCAAGTATTCCGGTGGCTGGAATATTTCATGAATGCCCTTCTTTTTCTTTAATAGCGATGTTGGATTTTATGAGCCAGGAATTGCACTTATTAATTTACAGGCGTTCCTCACTTCCATGCCAGTCATTTAGCATTAACTCTGCGTTTAAAAATAATAAATGACCCCTGACTCTCTATTGTCTGTCCTAATTAGCATATTGTCTTTTAAAGAGGAAAGCATGTTTTCTCTTCATTAACAGTAATATTACCTCGCAAGGCAATCAGGAGGTCCGTGATCCAGAAGCTGCTGTGGACGCCAAATTACCTCCTCTAGCAGGACAAAATCAATTAACACCACCAGGGATGTCATTATTGTCACATTATGTCACGGGATATACTCCAGGGTAAATAAATGATTTGTGGAATTTTTAATGCCGCCGCTGGAAAGCCGAAGTGGAGCCACATGGGTGGTGGGACCGGCTGGCCGGGGGGTCCCAGAGCCACCCGGCTCTGCCCCTCCCCGGGGGCCAAACTGCTCCTGGTGGGAAAAGGAGGGAGAAAAGGTCGGTCGAGTGTGGGTTGGTGGCACTCGCGTCCTGCCACCCTTTATGCAGCATCCCCCGAAGTCACTTGGCACCACACAGAGCGGGCCAGTGCCATGGCTGGGCGGAGGGGAGGGGGCACAGAGAGGGCTCAGGGGAGAGAGAGAGATCGTTTTGTAAACACTTTCCCTGCCAGAAATGCGGCCGTGTGTTCGCTGCTCCTTCAGGCACCTCCAGGCACAGCTTCCCCCCCTCACACAACACCCAGGAAACGCCGTCCTTAAAAGTGTCCCCAACTTGTGTATTTTGCCCTGTGTCGGGGGGTATTTAATGAAGTCTGCTCTGTCTGACACGATCTGATGTCATTGTACAAGGAGATGTTCTTTGTTAGCGGCGCGCTTAGTTTCAGGCTCCTCTGTGTATTTGAAACCATGGTAACAGAAGAGTAAGCTAAAGCCAATGAGATAATGAGATATTCTCATTGTAATTGTGTTTCATGAGGGCACACGCTCCCATGGGTGGGATCCGACTGCCTTACAACTGCTCTCAGAATTTAAGGAACAGGCACATATTAGCGCGCTGGTGTTTTCCACAACAGCCACGAAAACCCTCCCCGCACGGCCTTTGCTGTTGTTCCCAGCGCGTCCCAGCGTGTCCTGGGCGTTTGTGTCTCAGGAAATAACGCTGCCGGTAATGACCAGTGTTTTTAAACCCCTCAGAACTTCAAGGAACTTCAGGTTTGAAAGGCATTAACGAGGCTGCGAGGTGCCGGTTTGCATGATAATTGCGCCGGGCGCTGGAGGGGAGGGATGGAGGCAGCGGGAGCGGGCTGGGGCTGGAACTGCCACAGCCCCGGGTCACTGGGGTGGCCAGGGAAGAGCCCCTGTGGAACGCTGCCCATGGGGCTCGTCCTTCTGTTCCCTGGGAGCGAAATCTAAAAGTTCAGTCACCCTTTCAATTGTGAAACTTTCTGGAGGCTCTGAGGAAGGCGAGGTGTTTGTCCTTTGCCGCTGAGAAGGGAGAGAAAACAAACCCCAGCGGGTGGGGTTTGGAGAGCCCTCGGTGAGGTTTTATTTGGCTCCCAGGTGAAGAGGGGCCGGGGAGGCCACGCCGTGAGCCCTCTACTCACCAGAGGTACCTTGAGTGGCACGCAAAAGAGAAACAGGCAATACAATTTGGGGAACGGCGTGAAAGAAATCTGCTTCGTGCCCTCATTGTCTCTGTCCTGTGTAACTCCCAGCAAATGTGCAATTACGACTCTTTTCCCCAGAGCGCCTCAGTGTGCGGCAGGATCGTTTGGGCTGGTGAGGATGCCATGGAATATGGGTGGTCTCCTGAAAAAAAAGTCACAAAATATCAGGGAAAATCCATTTTTGCCGGAGCAGAAATAGCGAGGGAGTCGCTGGGAGCAGTGGTGGGGTGATGGCTCCTTGTCCTGCCTCGGCAGAGCCCAGAGCTGCTCCAGCACCCAGGGCAGGCACAGGCAGGGGAGCAGCCACAACGTGCTCCACATTGTAGTCAGGGATGATTTTTATTAATGTTATTATTACTGTTACTTCAAAGAGGACACTTCTGATGTGGGGACAGCTGACAAGATAAATTATATCTGTTGTCAGCTGCATGTATAGACCTTTGTGAGATTTTAATTAAAACCAGGCTCCCCGTCAGCCCCTTGTGCATCTTCACCAAGGCTGGGGCCGCCAGCACTGGCACCCACACGGCCACCACACCGTTCCAGCTCCTTCCAACACCACAGGGATTTTGGTTTTCGCTCCTGCACGTCAAGAGTTAGTGCCTGTATTTGTTTGGGGTGAAACAAGACCATGAAATGCAGTATTTTAGACATGATGGGCAACCCTTCTGGGAGCATTTCCCATTAAAGGTGTCTGCAAATCCTCACCAAAATGGACATAATCAGACATAAAGCTCATCCAGTCCCACCCCCTGCCATGGGCAGGGACACCTTCCACTGGATCAGGTTGTTCCAAGCCCTGTCCAGCCTGGCCTTGGATTTTGTTGACCCCATATTAACCCCTGGGTGACGCTGCAAGGACTTTTTAGATTCATTAATTTAACCATGCCCAGGGTAACCAATACCCCATCAGGGGTTTTGCCCTCCTGCTCCTTAATCACGTCACAAGCCCCCAAACCCCAGAAACTGCCCCAAATACCCAAAGCAGTGCCGAGAAAGAGTTCAGTTCACCTTCACAACACCACAGTTACTCATCTCAGCAATTTCTCCCCCAGTTTGTTGTTACAGCTGCGGGTCCCAGTTCAGCCCTTGTAAAATAAATCTGTTATCAGAGCTTGTGTGTAATTACTGCTAAATGCATGTGGTTTATTTCCAATATCAGCATCCACATTAGGCATCAAAACCACTTCAGATGCAGCTATAACTGCACTTTATGGCTCTGTCATTTACTGGCTCGAAGCAACAAATATTTAATGTGACAGTGACACTAAAACACGGCTCAGCCTGTCCTGTAATCTGCATTTCCACGATGCCACGACGAGCTGCACACACTGACTGGGATGCAGCTTGTCTGCTCTGGGAAGCCTTTGCTGCTGAGACACAGGGAGCCAGGGCCTGTGTCACACTGGCAAGGACAATTATTTTTGGCTACTCATGTAAATAAGCAGAGGGGATTAGCCTGGATTTCAGTGGAAACAGTCACGAGTCAAGATGCTTTTGTAGGTCTTGGGCACAACAGCAGCTCCTGTGATAATCAGGATCTGTGGAGCATCTCTCGTGAAGGTGCTGCCTTTCTGGGTGCACCAGAGTAGCTGGATTTTCATAGCCCTCTTTGGCTTTGGTGATGCCCACAAGTGACTCCTGGCAGCAGGGCAGGGGCCATACCAAGCCCCAGCTCCGTGGTTCCGTCTCTCCTGGCCCAGTGCAAGGACATGTCAGGTCCTGCACCCGGAGTGACCTGGAAGGGGACAGGGCCTTTGGGACGGGCTCCTGTGCAACCCAGAAAGTTTGTGGGGTTTGCAAGGTTTCAGGAGTGCCAGGGGGTTTAACGAGGTTGGGTCCAGGTTCTTCCAAACTTCAAAGGTACCTGGAGGACGCTGAGGTCGGGACACGTTCAGAGCATTTCCCGGATCAGCTCCTGCCCCCTGGCAGCGCTGAGCAGGGACTGCACATCACTGCCACCTCCCTGAGCCCATGCTGGCCATCTGCCACTGCTGTCCCCGCCTCCCCCGCTGCAGGGGGGAGCATCCTCCAGCCCTGAGCTAACAAGGAGCGTCTCCTCCTCCCCAGGATCTAAGAGGTGCGCCCGGAGATGTGGTGCGGTGGATGGAGGGGATGCGGTTTGCTGTGGTGAAAGTCATCCCCAAACTAATTCTATTGGCGTGCTTTGGAAAGTTTAATTGCAGCACTGTGGAGGAGGAGTGCTGAAATGGGGCTTGGGCACCTGGGTGGGCATAAATGTTTCTTCAGCAGCGAAGCTGAAGCAGAAGGACCCTCTGAGGCCCAGGTGTGGGGCTGGGATGGTCAGTCCTGCCCTCTGAACCACCCACATCCATCACCCACCACCAAACCCCAGGCCCTCCCACCTGTGCAGATGCACCAAGGAGGAAGATTCTTTTAGGAGTTGTTCAGTTCTGCCCAGAAAGAAACAAGACCCAAATGCGGCTGCAGCCCCTTCCTTCTCCCTCCCTAACGTGCCCATGCACTGAACAACTTGCCAAGAGCCTCCTCACAGAATTTACTGCAGCAAAAACTCTGACAGCCTTGTACAGGAAATCGGAGTTGTGTCGTGGCTTTTTTTAATTTAAGCAATGCACACAAATCAAGTGCATTTATTAAATCAATGTATAGTCATTTTTACAAGGAAGTGTAATTTAAAAACAGACATAAAAGATTTCTGAAGTAACGATACACATCTCTCTTGGACAAATGTTATTTCAGGGATTTATGATAATCCCTTTTCTGAAAGAAAAACGGAGCTAATTGAAACAAACTTTGTACTTTCTATTAATGCCATTCAAACACAGCCTGTGCTGCCAGTTTTAAAGTGACACTGAAAGCTGATGCTGTTCTCAACAACACCACGGCCTCTCAGTTTTATGTACTTTTTAATTTCCTCTGTGGAAAATCTGTTCTTCATAAAAGGGCTGCTAAAAAAATGTGGAAAAAGTTGATTCATTCCATATTTACATTCTTGCTGGTACCTGGAAATGAACCAATTACCAACGTGAGCCAAAAGAGAAGTTAGAAAAGTCATTTAGAAAAGTCATCTTCCGACAGGCTGCGCTTCAGAAGTGCCCTGGGAAAGTTCTGCTCTGATGGCAAACACCTTTCATCCTAATAGGATTTGGAGCCTCAGCCCCTCACTCGTGCAGCTCGTCCATGTCACCACTCCAGATCCTCCTGAGCTGGGCGTGGCTCTGGGGAGGGGCCTGGACCCATATCCCAACCCCAAATTCACACTGGAACTGGAAATTCAACTTGACTGGAACCTGAACATGATCTCAAACCAAAACCTGAACAGGAACTCAAACCCAAACCCAAATCCCAAACCAAGCCCAAACCTGAACCTGAACACAACCCAACCCCGAGTCCAAACCCCAGCCAACCTCAAAAATGAACTCAAACCAAACCCAAACCTGAACCCCACCCAACCCCAACCCCAACCCCAACCCAACACAGCTGAACTCCTCCGCAAACCCAAACCCCAAACCAAACCTGAACTGTAACCCAACCCAAATCTCGTCTCAAATCCCAACATCTCCTCAGCCCAGCACATCAGGGCAGGGCTGCTGTGGCTGCAGGGGAATGTTCTTCCACTAAACCCTCAGTACCACCTGTACTGGTTTCACTGACCAAGGAAAAACCCCAACAATTTAATTCCCCAAAAGAGGGAAGGGGGCTTGCTTGGTTTAGACCTGACTTCTGGCGTTGCCGGTATCCACCCTGTTGAAGTGATCTCTGCTTTGTCGTCGCTTTTCCCAGTTCCACCATGAGAGCTGCCAGAGGTGCCTCACCTACCCTCCAGCTGTGGCTGCTGCCACCTCCAGCCTGAGCAGCTCTTCCCTCTTCCCCTCAAAGTTTCACTCAAGCAGAAGCAACTTGCTGAAAAAAAACCCCTCCTCTCTGGAGGGGGGCTGTTTGTAGCTTCTGTGTCTCCGGTTTGTTACTCAGTTCTGCAGGAATACCCTTTTTTTCCCTGGGACTGGCTTTAATAAAGCCTTGCAGTGGTGTCTGTGCCGTGTGGTTGCCCTCGAGGTTCCTCGCTCGGGGCTTGTGTGGCTTCAGCGCCGCTGGGGCCGGACAAGGGTTTATTAAATTCTGGTAGAAGAAGGAAAGTAGAAAGTTGAATTTCCAGCACTAATATGAATTTTATTCTTTTGCTGTTGGTTTATTTCTGTTGGTTTTTGAGTCTCATTTCAGACAACCAGGTTGATGGACACAACGTGGTGCTGCAGCTCCTCGTTCGGGAGCAAAGCACTGCCAGCCCTGCCCTCCCCCGGAGACAGGGAGAAACCTTGTCCCACTTCTTGCTGCACAGCCGTGTGAGTGTGGATATAATGAGCTGCAAAGTTTTGCCTCGTGGACTCTGGTCTCCCCACTCCATACCTGTGATCTCTGGTTGAGTTTATTTTGGTGAGGAATTAAACTGGGCAGCAGTGCCCGGCAGCCCCGTCGGTGCTTCCCTGCCACAGCAACATCTGGAGGATGCAGGGAGGATCAACCCCCTTCCTTGCAGGTGTGGGTAAAATACTTACAGAGAACCTTCCCACATTCAGGAGAACTGGGAAAGGAAATATTTGGTTCTCCTGAAGAGGGAGAGAAAGCCATTCCCCAGTCCTGCCCCTGCCCTGGCTGTGGGGCCCTCAGGGGGGATTGTGGTCTCTCATCCAGCCCCATGGTGTGTGGCTTGGGGTGCAAACCCTGGCTCAGAGCCCCCTGGAGATCCCAAGGCGCCTATCCAGAGGTGGCTCTGGGCAGGCAGGATTGATCCATTGATCCAGTACCCGATTCCCAGAGATCCCATCACAGCAGCTGCACAATAACCATGGTCACAGGAGATATACGAGCATTGATCTGACACTAATAATCTTCTGCACTTCCACAGGGCTTTTAGGGACTCTCAAGGGTTTCTGACGTTGCTGTTCACATCCATAGCCTTGAAAGAGCCACTCCCATCCCTGGGAGCACCACAGACCTCGGGTTTGTAAAGCAGCAAAAATTAAAACTGCTTAATATGCAACAGGTTTCTCAGGCTCCCTGCCCCAAATGCTGTTTGTAAATCCAGCCCCTCGTGTTCCTCACAGCAAGCAGCGAATGGGCAAGTTGCTTTGTGGCCTCCAATTAAGTTAGGATTGATTTTATTCTATTTTTTTCCCTACAGGCAGACCGAAGAAGTACCTCCAGTTGAAATTGCTTTAGCCCCATTTTAAAGTATGCACATTTGTCCTGGATTTAGCACATAGGCTGTTGGGGTTGCTATTTTAAATTAGCTTAAAAATCAATTGGAAAAAGCAACTTCCGTGCACAGCTGCAGAAAACTGTGGGAGCTCCAATATCTGCTCCAAGGGCGCATCTGCAACTTCTTAAGTATTACAAGAGGTTACATGAAACACTGAATGTGGAGGCTTTAAACTCACTCAGCTAAAGTACACCACCATGGCATTCATTAAATATAATATATATATATATATATATGTCTGTCAGTGTTGGGTTAATGGCTGGACTTGATGATATTAAA
>VXAY01004089.1:707739-724128 GCA_013399855.1 Oxyruncus cristatus
TTTATTTACTTTTAAAAAAAAAAAAAAAAAAAAAAAAGTCGTATTTAATATTGAAGTATAACTTTTAAAAACAGAGATGCTGACTCTATAAAAATGTGCTCTCGAGCTGAGACCTTGACTCCAAAGTGTAATCCAGAGATTTTTTATAGCCGTGCTATAAATCATCAAAATTAAATGTTTGCATTAGCAGCGGCAGGAGAAGCCTATGCAGAGTGTGGGGATGTGTCGCCCAGCACAGAGCCCGGGAATTACAGAAACCCTGGGACGCTTCAGACCCGGGGAAGGTGTGTGGGTGCTGCAAGCCTCTGTTTCTGCTGGGTTTTGCTGTTTCTCTGTGGGGTTTTCCCCAGTGGGGCAGCTGAGGTGTGGGGGACCCCCCGATTCTGTGGTTCCTGGCACTGCATCCCACACTGCCAGGGATGGGTGCTAGAGGGATGAGTGGAGGAGCAGGATGGTGAGGGGCTGCCCAGGCTGGAAAGTGAGGGTGAAAAGGTAAATGAGGGGTTTTCCCCCACTCCACATGGTGGGTACCAGGCTGGCAGCCACCAGCCCTGGGCTCTGCCTTTCTGAGCTGTTTCTCATCAGCAATCATTGGGGTAATACCATCTCTTAACAAGTCACTAATCAGATCCTCCCTGCCAGGGAGGTTTGCAGCCCTGTCCTGGCTGCAGGAGGGTTTGCAGCCCTGTCCTGCTCGTGAACCCCTTCCCATGTGCCGCCGAAAACGCTCTCCGGAGTGCGGCCAGCCAACCTGTTAACATCCTCTCCTTCACACTCCCACACCGAGCCAGCTGCTCTGCCTAGCAAAATACAGCTGGAGAGGTTTATAAATAGTAAATTAAGGCTTGCTCCAGCCACTCCAGCTGGGCAGTGTTATAGGAGCCAGTCATTCATCAGCGGGGTGTCATCCCTGCCTTGATGTGCTGCCCACCGGCACCGCGCCGGCCTCGCCTCACGGGGCTCGGCTCCTAATTCACTGCTTAAACCTTTGCTCAGAGTTAATTTTGCCAGTGAAATCTAACTGGCCAGGGAGGTGTGGGTGACAGAGCACTCACAGAGGCTCAAGTACATCCTTCCCAGGGAGGGATGGGCACTGCAGGTTCCCAGGAACCCTCTCTGCCCTCAGTTCCCCACTGAGGGGCTGTTTGGGGCCGATCCACTGCGTGTGAGCAAGCTCCATGTCCCTGGGCAGGAGGGGATGGAGAGATGAGCCCGGACATCTGACACATCCTCCTGCTGTGACTTTGCTTCAGGGAGAGGGGAGAGAGGGCTCAGTCCCTCCATCTGGCGTGTGCATCAGCCAAGGGTCTCCTGGGGGTGTATCCATATCAAAACTCAATTAGGAAATGAGACCTGGATGTGAAGGACTATTGTATTTCCAGTATTTTTATAATAAAATCTGAGAAGGTGGAACAGGGTATTTATGAAGGGCCTTCAGAGAACGTTTCCTCATGCACAGAGGAAAGGGGTGTGGAAGAGTTTATTTTATGTGTGGCTACATTATTTTCACAGAGCACAATAGGAAAAAGGTCTCTTAGGGGTCAGGATCCCAAATGCACATCATCACCACCATCATCATCATCACCCTTCATTGCTGCTGCTTAATTGTGCAATACCCTACAGCTGCTGACCAGAGCTTTCATCCCAGGAGATGGTGGGATGCAATGGGGACCCTCAACCCCACCTCACCGTGCAAACCTCCATCGTCACAGGGCAGCCTCTGGTGGAATTGCTTCTGGAATCACTTGGAATCACAGAACCCCAGAATGGCTTGGGTTGGAAGGGATCTTAAAGCTCACCTTGTTCCACCCCCTGCCACGGGCAGGGACACCTTCCACTGTCCCAGGCTGCCCCAGCCTGGCCTTGGACACTCCCAGGGATGGGGCAGCCACAGCTGCTCTGGGCAACCTGTGCCAGGGCCTCATCACCCTCATGGGGAAGAATTCCTTCCTAACATCTAACCTACATTTCTCCTCCTTTAGTTTAAAACCATTCCCCCTTGTCCTGTCACTGCCTCTCCCTCTTTTTTATAAGCCCCCTTCGAGTATTGGCAACCGTGGGACTTCAACCTTTGTGCTGCTCCCCTTGAAGTCCTGCAATCAGAAGAAAGTTATTCCTTTTCCACAGCCCTGACTGAATTATTTCCCACTTGCAGAGCTGCTACAGACAGGATATAATCATGAGCACAGTAAATCATTGCGCCGTGTCAAACTGCAAGTGGTTTTGGAGTTAGATCTGGAGTTTAAATCTACGCCTGACTGTGTATTTTATCTCAAATGTACTTTTTAATTTGTCCATCTGAAATTATTCTAAATTTAAGGGGTATCCAGCAAGAAGAGGAAAAGTTTGTCTAAGCAACTGTGGTTATTTTTCTGCCTAAGTCTCTGCAAGAAATCTCAGCCCAGCACTGGAGCTGGTTCAGGACTTGGCATTTTGTTCCTGCAGACACAAACTCTCCTCTGCTCTGCCTGTGTGAGAAAACAAAGTGGACAAACAGGGTTTTCATCTGCAATTTGCATTTCTGTTGTTTGCACAGATATATGTAATCCCCATCATGATTTAAATGTTTTTTGTAAATCCACTTCCATTAAAAAGCCGGTGTGTTGGACACTGTTCATCATCCAGACGAGTGGGGGGTTTTTTAACGTTCTCTGTAGCAGGTGAGTCTTGGATGTGCAGGTGTCACCTCCTTCGGTGGCTCCGTGGTGGGGACACTCGTGGCAGTGTGAGCAGTGGGGGGATGGAGGGGGATGATCCCCCCAGCCCTGTCCTTGAGGCTCCCCTTGCCGGGTGCCCCGGGTGGGGGATAAGGAGGACTTGGCCAGGCTGATGCAGACGCAGAACAATCCAGGCCCCAACCCAAGACGTCTTGGCGGTGTCTCGGCTGCTCCCTGGAGCTCCCTGGGCTGGCTCCGCCGTTATCCGGCTGCCAAGGAGAAGGAGCTTCTCCGCAGTGACATTCATGCCTCGGAGTTTGCATTGTCTTCGGAAAATAATCTCCCCTCCGTAATTCCCCCGGAGTTTCCCACATGTGGGTCTTCACTGCAGAGCCAGGGATGGGAAGGCAGCTTTCCCACAGCCGATGCTCGGCTCTGCCCAAACCCCGGAGCCGAGGCCTCATCCCCTGTCACGGCGCTGGCACCCGCGGGCCGGGGAAACCGCGGGTCAGGACTTCTGAATTTGCACTTTAACAAATCACATCGTGTCAGAAGGCACTATCTTTAAACCACAAATGCCAGAAACAACAATTGTATTACATGAATACATTATATGTGTTCATGAATACATAATAAAGTTCAATTTGCCATTATTTATCACGTTACTTAAAATGAAATTGAATTTATATAGTGCAAAAGAAAAGAGTTTTGTGGGCCTTTTTGAAAATAATGCAAAATCTGTCATGCCATTCACAAAGCATTTGTATTAGCACCAGTGTATACAGATTAATTTATTTATTGTCATTAAATTATCGCTGCTTCCCATTGTTCCTCCATCCTCAGGGACGAGCCTCGTTCTTTCATGTATTTTTTAAGAGCCGAAGAGTCACATGGACAAATAACGTGTTAAAGAGTCGCAGTGGTTTTGGTTGTCTTTGGTTTTGGAGTGCTGGAATAGCAAGACTTGGAGGAGGCTGCTATGTTGGGATGGGCATTGGCATTGACGTTGGTGTCGGAGTTGGTATTGGCATTGCCATTGACATCAGTGTTGGTATTGGCATTGGCACTGGTATTGATTTTGGAATTGGCATTGGCGTTGGTGTTGGTGTAGATTTTGGCATTGCCATTGGCATTGGTGTTGGTGTTGATTTTGGCATTGGCATTGGTGTTGGCATTTGTGTGCTGGGGCAGGGCCCTGAAGAAGGGGAGGCATCAAAAGAGAGAATGTCTCTGATGAGCACTGGACTGTCTTTGGAGGCAGACTGGCAGCAAACCCTCGTCCCCATGAACACCCACCTCTGAAATCCTGGACATTCCAGCGTGTGAGCACCCGCTGCCCGCCGTGCCCTGCACACAAACACTGTGTAGGTGTCGAACAGGGGCTGCACACAGGGACCCCCCTCCCCGTGCAGAACGAGGAGCAAATGGCAGCACCAGCCTTCCCCCGCCCGGCTCTGCCTTATCGCCGCCGTTTGTGCGCTGGCCCAAAATAATCATTTGTGAATAGAGCTTTAATTACATTATGGCTAATCCATTTTCCTCTCTGAAGCTGGTAGTCAACAGTTTATTCTCTCACCTCAGAGATGAAACCGAATGTCAGTTTTCAAGATAACATTGACATGAACTTATGTATCAGGCAAGTAGACAAATACCATTATAATCATTTATAATCCTTTAAAGCTGTGACTGAGAAGTGGCATTTGGACTGGATTTAAACTTGGCGTTGTCCGTGCAGAAGATTAACCGCTCCATAAGACTTTGATTTCAGAATATTGCCCATTAGAGAGTTTTGACATAGGAAATTGAAGTATTATATATAGTTTTAACGTGGTTTACAGAGTCTGACACAAACAATAACATTCCAACTTCAGTTAATTCTTTTGCATCCCATTTACAGCAGGGAAAACTCTGCTGGCATCCAAAAAGCACCCCAGTAGGACTTTGAAGATTATTCCTGCTGGATGGGAATTGCACATCCCGAGTTCGTTGCTGCTGTTGCCGATCGCTATCGGTGCTCTCCAGGAGCTGCTCTGCCTCAGCCAAGAGGCAACAAGCCCAGGCCCCTGGGACCAGCACCAGCCCAAGAAATCCCAGGATCACTGAGGCTGGAAAAGCCCTCTAAGGTCATCGAGTCCAGCTGCTCCCCCAGCGCGGCCAAGGCCACCACTAACCCATGTCCCCAAGCGACACAAGGCTTTTAAATCCCTCTGGGGGTAGTGACTCCATCACTGCTTTGGTCAGGCTGTTCCAGGGCTGGACAACCCTTTCCTTGGAAATTTTCCCTAATATCCAACCTAAACCTCCTCTGGCACAACTTGAAGCCGTTTCCTCTCGTCCTGTCACTTGTTACTTGGGAGAAGAGCCCGACACTGGATTTTCCTGTTGGTTTTTGTCATAAAGCTACAAGTTACAAACATCACCAGTGCAGAGGTGAAGAGCCAAAGCCCAGCAGGAAAGGGTGCTGTGGCCCTGCGAGTGCAGGGCTGGATGTTCCCGGGCTGCAGCTGCTCCGGGGAAAACAAACACCAGGATCACACTCAGAGCTTCCAGTAGGAAGTTAGTGATTAGTGTTTAACACTTTTTATTGCCACATCGGAAGCAGCTCAGGAAGGAAATTCTCAGTGCTGGTTCCTGCTAGAAGAAGAGGAGGCAAAAGGAAGGGTGGCCAAGGGAGAGGAGGGAACGCTCAGGTGGTCTGTTTTAGAAGCTCTCCAAGGCACAGGAATATGCCAGGCTGCTTTCGGCTTTTGGTGTGGGCTGGGCAGGGGCCTGCCCGCTCCAGCCTCTGGAAAGCTTGAGGTGCTTTCCATGTGCAGTTCCCAATTTCCAGGACTGTGCCCCTGTTGGAAGCCTCTCCTTTCGCTGAAGGAAGGGAGATGAGTGACTTCAGGCAGGTCCCAGGTGGGCAGGGCTGCCCAGCCCTGGTCAGACGGGGGTGTTTGGGGCACTGGAGGAGGTGAGGGCTGCATGACCCACCCAGGGCTGTGGGTGCCCCCACCCCACGTTGCCTCCCTGGGTCCCCAGCCCGGAGAACAGGGTGTCTGTTGGAGGCACATTCCAACCCATACAAACAGCTTGCTGTCATCTGGGTTCAATCTCGGGATAAATGGGCTCCAGAAGGTTTGGAATATTTGTATAAGACCACAACACTTCTTATCAAAACAATTTCCCATTATTATTTTCCAGTCCCCAGCTACCTCCTCCTTCCCTTTGGTGCCCTGCCGTGCCCCAGCCATTAGCAGTGCTATCGTTTCTTCTCTCCATATGGGAAGTAGAAGAGAGCCTTCCTCTGGAGAGGGCAGCCCCAGCCCCCCCGGGGCTCTCGGCCCGTCCTCCATCTGCGGTCGCACAAGTGTTTCCTCCGCGGCATTATCACTGGAAATGGAAGAATGTGAACACGCCGGGCTCATTTGTTCTGTGTGTTTAATTTCTGCGTGGGTTTGTGTAAGTACTTATCGTCTTCTCCTTGGAAGATAATCGAAGACAAATGTGCAGGCGAGAGGCAGGTTTAAAAAATGGAGCTGCCTCCCGAAAACGGGCTCCACAAAATAAATCGGGACGCAGGAGCACAGCGCCGGTGAGAAGGGGGGATCCCAGGGAGCACAGAAAGTTATGAATGCAGCTCAAATCAGCATCAATATTCATACAGCCCAGGCAAAACAGCTCATATTGGGGCTGCTCATAAATCAGAGAGAGAAGAGCGGGGAGAAGGGAAGAGGTGAAGAGAAAGGGGAAGATACAAAGGAAGAAATAGCTGGGGGATGAAGAGATGACGAGGGGGGACTCGGCTCACTCAGGGTAACATCTGCTGGGTCTGAAGTGGAACCACCTGTTCGTTTATTAAATTGTGCAATTAATTTCTGTGGAAGGCAGGGAAGACCATATCTCATCAAAACTCTCCTCTTTTAGCCCCATTCCCCGAAAGTGAGCCGGGTAAAACCGGCCGCCCGTGCCGGGGGTGCGGGGCACCACTGTTGTCACACGGAATGATGGGGACTCCACCCCTGCCCTGGGCAGCTGTGCCAGAGCTGGACAGCCCTTTCCATGAAGAAATTTTCCCTGATATCCAACCTAAACCTCCCCTGGCGCAACCTGGGGCTGTTTCCCCTCGTCCTGTCCCTTGTTCCCTGGGAGCAGAGCCCGACCACCCCCTGCTCCCCCCTCCCTTAGATGGGGGCTGAGGGTGACTGAGCATCTCCACAAGGGACCTCATCATCCAGACCTTGCAAACATCAGGGGCTGCAAACAGCTGCTCAAACACATCCCAAAAGTTTGTCTCCGAAGTGCAAACGGCCCCACAGCAGCAGGGGAAAGGCTTGTGCAGGAGAGGCTCCATCCCAGCCTCTTGCAACCCCACCCTACAGCCCTTACCCATGTCAAAACACTTGAATTTTTCATGATCAAGAAAATCCCAAAGATTTTCAATAGTTTATTTCAGGCATCTATTTTGGAACGTGCCTGAATGGCTCCTTCCTGCAAGTCCCCATCAAAGGAGGGACTGGAGTCCCTGAGGGGGACGTGAGCAGGATTGGGCTCCAATTAGGTGTGATGCTCTCCAGATTTGGTTCCCATTATTGTCTTCCTTTGGCATGACTGGCCAGAGCACTTGAATTGGAAAGGCCCCAGAATCTTCAGTCTCCTAAAATATTTTCAATAACGCTGAGAGCAATTTTCCTTAGAGCATGTAAGGATTTCAGCGGAGGAGCCAACTTTCCCAGAGGAATGATCCAATTACGAGGACTGGATGCTCTTGTCAATCTCTCCCTCAGGGACGTGGAAAATCAAAATCATGATTTATTTTTTTTAATGTGACAGGGAGTGGAAAGGCAGAAATCTGAAGCGCGCCGTTATCTCCCCACGCACCCCCCGCTCCCTCTCCTGGTGCTCTCAGCTAAAAATACCCAATGGTTTGAGGCAGAACCTCCTTAAATTCTGCTCTAATGACAGCACCAGCAGGACCCAGCCCTGGGAGCAGCTCTGAATTATGACTTTTTAACGGTGACCTTTGCATGTGAAAACTGAGTCAGAATTGCTCCGGTTCTCGCTAATGCAACGAGGGGAATGCGGTTTGAACCCCGTGGTTTGTGTTCGGGGACAAAGGCGGGGAAAGGCACCAGCAGTGCCCCCAAAGCTAAAAATAGGCCCTGCAGGGTGAGGGCAGTGGAGGGGCTGGTGGTGGGGAGGGGACAGGGCAGCAGGGAATCGATTGAGCCTTTGTGTGGGATGCTGCAGGTGATGTCCCCAAGATGCCAACCGTGTCTGTGCCAGCTGGGATGAGACCCTGACCCCAACACCCCAACAGCCCACAGCCCCCTCGTGCCGCCCACGCCATCCCTCGGCGTGCACCCTGAGGGGCTGTAGCCGTGTTGGGGTGCAGCAGGTTGCGGTGCAGGGCTGCAGCAGTGCTGGGCTGCAAGGGTCGGGGTGCAGGGCTGTAGCTGGGTCTGCTGGGGTGCAGCTGTGTCCTTTCCCAGCCCCAGGGTGCCGGGAGCATTGTGCTGGGAGGAAGGAGCTGCCTTTGTCTGCTGGGCAGCAGGGGGCTTTTGTCCCCAGGGGGCTGCCGAGATCAAGGGTGGGCAGTGGGATCTGGAGCCACCACGCGTCGCCCGCTCCCCCTTAGAAGTTGTTGTTGCCATGGGGTCTATTGTTGGCAGCTTTCCCCCGGTGCTTTACATCCTGCACCTTGCTTTTCACAGGGTGAACAATAATGCAAACTCTCTTTGCTCCTACAGTTGCCTTTTCACATTCCCCCCCCCTTGCAATCTATTGTGAGGGATCACTCTAAAGAACCACACAATTCTTCGGGAGATTCCCCCTCCAGCTCCCACTCTGCTGCTCGCAGGGTTATTCTGCCCAAAAAGCCCAGGGAAATCTGCATATCTGGGGGCTGTATTAATTACCCAACGTGACATCTCTACCTCTGCAAAGACTGCTCCTGGCTAATGAAGCTGTCAGGGCAGGCACGTCGCCCATGCCGCCCTGCCGTGGGTGCTGGCCCATGGCCAGCACTGCTCCCGCTATTGCCAACCTGAGCCAGTGGTCCCAGGAGCAGGATCCAGCCCTGGCACCTCCTGGAATCACCACAACACATCCATCTTCCAGCTCTTCTGGATCACCTCTGCAAAAAAACAGGCTGGAAATGAAACCCCTTTGGGGTCTGTTGATTCCTTGCGGCTGAACCTGCAATGGGAGGAACCAGCGAACATTGATCCTTCCAGGCTGTGACCTCACACCCCTGCAGATCCTCCACGGGCTTCTGCAGGGCTCTGGGGGAGTCTCTGAGTATGGAATTAATTTAATATTGTGCCAGGGATAGGAGCAGGATCCCTGACCCAGGTGCCAGAGGGCAGGGGATGGGCAGGTCCCTGCCTGGGGATGGGCAGGATCAACACACCCCGGAGTTCCTGTGCCCTGTGGTCAGATTCCCACCCCCTTTCCAGCAGCGGGGAAACATCCTGAGGAGTTGGCCCTGCTCCTGGGAAACCTCCCCCTGGCAGTGCCCAACCCCAGCAGCGGGATGCTGCTCTCATGCTCCAGGATCTGGCTTTCACGGAACCCATTGTAAGGGATAAATAACCCCTCGTTCGGAGCAATTTTCCATGAGGGGATGTGATCTTTCCTGCTGACACAGACCCGTCTCCCTCAGCTGAAAACCAAGTTGTGCAATTCCTTAAATGGCAATTGATATTCATGTTGAAATAAATTATTTTATTGGTTTGAAAATTCCTAATGACGAGGAGCAGGATCGCGCGCCAGATCGCCTGGTTCTTAATGACAAATATTTTAATTAAAATAATTCCAATTAAATGGATGTCAAAAAAATGTTTCAGTTGGAAACACACTTCACAACCTCACATCACATCCTATCAGGCAGCAGAGCTCATGACAGAACAGAAAATAAACTGAGACCTTTAGGCAAATATTCCTCAAAGAGACAGTGGTAATTCCCAAAGCGCCTGCACTGTGCTGGCTGAGGGTGTGGGGTGGCAGGGCCAGCTGTCACCTGCACCCCAATGAAAGCCACTCTTAGGGCTTTAGTAACACCAAGACAATGTGTATTTTTAGGGCTTCAAGTCTCCTGGCTCTCCCCAAACATTAATGAGCGTCCAGACCCCACGTGGGCTGCAGGAGATGGGAATCTCCCCTCTCACCCAGCACTCAGGGAACCAGAGCCCAAGGCTTGTTCTCCTCCCGCCCAAGGTGGTTTTAAGGATGGGATTTGGATACTTGAGGACATGGAGTTGGGGTTCCTGCCCTGGCTGCTGCTTCTAGGAAGGGAAAGAAATGTCAGCAGACCTCTACGAGGATGTAGATCAGATGCATTTCCAAAGGCACCTTTTTCCTTTGGAATGTTGGCACTGGGATCATGGAGTCATCCAATGGTTTGGGTTGGAAGGGACTTTAAAGCTCATCCCATTCCACCCCCTGCCATGGGCAGGGACACCTTCCACTATCCCAGGTTGCTCCAAGCCCCGTCCAGCCTGGCCTTGGACACTGCCAGGGCTGGGGCAGCCACAGCTGCTCTGGGCAGTGGGCAGCCAGTGATGCAGGACAGACATGGGAGGAAGGCACAGCCCGGTGTCCCCACAGCACCCAGGTGCTGCCTGTGCTCAGAAATGCTGCAGGAGGGAACAGTGGGAGACACGAACTTCAACATCCCTGGGACAGCTTGAAACTCCGCTGTGTGACCCAAAAGTCATGGAATAGGACTTGAGGCCAATTACCATTTTGTCCATCTGACCCTTTTAATTTGACATCCCGGGAGTATTTTCAGAGGGATCCCCCCAGGCCCTCGCAGGTGGACCTGGCAGGAGCCATCCCACGTCCTCTCTCCCCCATCCCACCCTGCACAAGGCAAGGCTGCTCCTCCAGCAGGGCCAAACACTGTAATTGGATCTTAATTACACGGCTCTGCGAGAGGTTATTTTTATTTCTTTGTTTGTTAATGCAATTATTTAGCTGCCCTATTTTAGCCTTGACCTTGCAGGAAGAGGGTATTTTCCAGTCAGCATAATGCTTTATCTTTGAAAGCTCCAATCAATAAGGATAATTAATGATGCCTGCTGCAATGATAGCCTCAGCAATCATTATCCCACATTAATCCCTGCAGTCAGCCCGGGGTCAAGGCCATCTAAATCATTCACCTGGGGGTGGAGAAATTCAAATAATTTACCCATTTAAATCCAAGGAAACAAATCCCGCTGTATTTTCCGGAGCCGTTTCAAGCGTCACGTTTGGAGCCTGTTGGGGATGTGGTTCTGCAGCAGCTGTGGATCCTCCTCGCAGGAATACAGGTCCCCTGGTGGGGATGTGCCCCAGGGACATGCCACAATGTGCCACTGGTTTCTCCTGGGCCCTGGTTTCCCAGCCACCACCAGTCCCAAACTGGGGACACCCAGGCTGGTGCCATGGGAGCAGGACAGGGGTTGTGATCCTCTCCCAGGGGCAAAATGTGTCACCCACCAACCCCAGGAGGAGGGATTTATCAGCCTTTGGTGTCACTTCACGCTGGGCATGACTCTGTGCCCCAGGGGGACCCCCTGCCCAGGGCTTTTCTGCACCCAAGGGCACCCAGAGAGGGGATGAGGCATTCCCAGGACACCTCCTGGGAGCAGAGGTCTCTCCCCAGAGCTCTGCCTGCACCTCCAAACCCTGTCCATGCCTGAGCTCCCCAGCGCAGCCCCCTGCACGGCTCCTGTTCCCTCAGATGCTGCTGCTGCTGCAGGTGTCCATCCCTGCATCCATCCCTGCATCCCATTCCCAGCTGGGATGGAGTGGGATGCAGGGAACCGGTGCCAGGTATGAGCACAAACTGCAAACCCACCGATGTGTTTTAGTCCCTTCAGCCTGTCCTTTGCACATTTATGGAGTATTAGGGCCAGGAACACAGGGGGATGGTACTGGAAAGCCCAAGGGAAGCACGGGGCATGTTCCCCATCCCAGCCCTCCAGCAGCTCCGACCATCCTCAGGGCTGGTTCAGCTCCAGTGGCTGCTGTGCTGGGCTGTTTTTAACACGCCCTATCAAAGGGATGCAGCTTTTTGACATCTCCGTGCTAGGAGTGAAGATATCCCTCCCTCTGCTCCCTGCAAAGATAATTCTTGGGATGCAGCCAGCACTGGGGTCGCATCCTGATACCTCCCAGCGTTCTCAGCTGGGGCTTTGCCTCCCTCTCACCCCAAGGTGAGGAGGAGGACAGGGAGGACAGGGATCCCATCCAGCCCTGCCCGCTGGCCCCGGCCAAAACTCCCACCCGGTGCCCACTGGGGGGAGAGAGACACCAAGGACTTGGTCAGGAGATGGGAAAACCCACAAAGCCAAGAGCGGGTATTATTAGAGGAAGGTTGCAGAGCAATGTCCTTGGCCAAAAGATCATCTTTGTTGATAATCAATAAAGTTTTGCTGATCTAAACCTGCTCCTGGTGGCTCTTGTACATCTGGGCAGGTTGTTTGTTGTAATGTCCACCACACAGGGACCACCACACAGGGACCACCACACAGGGACCACCACCACCAGCAGCAGTGGGGTCTCAGGGCTCTCTCTGCCTCCCCCAGGGGCTCAGCCCAACCTGGGGCCTCCCCAGCCCCCAGGGCTGGATGGAGTTTGGGAGACACCCACACAGGTGTCCCCGTGCTGAGTCCCTCCAGCGAAACGAAGGGGAAATGTCGGTGAGTTTTGATTTATCTCTCTATTATGAACAAGTTTGTGTTTTCACCAAAGTCATTCTCCCTGCCTGCACCGAATTAATTACAGCATATAATTTATATGTGGACATATACAATAAATTATGGCCTAACTATATAATTCTACAGATATAATTAATTACATTAAACATCTACATTTTAAGCCCGCAATTAGATCACCCTGAGAGACAATCCCGTTAGCATTTTTAATAAATACTTGTGTTTGAAGCTGTTTAACAGAGCACCTGATAACTGATATAGCAGTGTTAACATCTGTTCCATTATTTCCAGAGGACGTTAGTTTAACGTAATGCTCCTCACATAAAATATGCATTTGTTCTTGACTGTCAAGTGCCTCTATTATTTTATTAAAAAGTCAAAAAAGAATATAATCAGACTTCATAATTTATGTGTGACATTTTCATTACAGAAAACTTTATGCAAAATTGAATTCTAAAATTTAATTTCCTGTGATGTTTAAATTACTTACTATCTGGCTCCTCTCCAAACATTGTGATCACTCCAGGCCCCATATGAATTCCATTAAGGATATGTTTAGCTGCTGCCAAAATGTATGGGGTATTTTTCTACGTAATTCCAAGAATATGCTCCTTAAATTTATTTTGTGCCAGTTTAAATAGTTTCCCTCGTGCAGAAAAGAAACACAAGACATTTTTAACGAGTGTCATGGCTTTTTTGTTGTTGTTTCCCTTGGGTTTTGGTGCCCACCCCAGTCCTAACCCGTGGTCCTTCAGTCCCCTTAGCTGGGCATTCCCAGCATCCCAGGGAGACTTGGGATGGAGACCAGGCCTTGCTTGTGGTCAAGCCAGGATGGAGACCTGGGCTTTCAAGGTGTCCTGCTCACCACATATTGTGTGTGCACTGGAAATTAGCATATGCAAATTAAGTGTAATGAGCGTGTGGCAAAAGGAATATGGTTGGTGCTGCTTCAGTTCCCAAAGCCTGGGTCTCGTGTTCCCTCCACTCCACGTTATCTCCCCGGGAATGTCTTCAGCATCCATGTAGGGAAGAGAAAGCAAAGCTCCTGGAGAAGAGCAGAAACTTGGTAGTTCAAGGGGCTTAATGTAACTTGGGGTGTCGGAATCACGGAATCACAGAACGTCCTGCGTTGGAAGGGACCCACAAGGACCGAGCCCAGCTCCTCGACCTGCGGCAGCGAAGCAGCAGCGAGGGCTGTGGGAGACCCCAACGAGGGGCAGGAGGGTGCTCCGACCCCACCAAGAACCACAAGACACATGAAATCACCCACTTCCCTCCTCCTTTGGTCCCATCACCACCAGGGACACCCAGGCCACACATCTCACCCTGGTCTCCCACCCTCATCCCTCCCTGGAACGGCGTCCTCCAGCCGTGTCTGTGCTTGTGGACAACACCAGGCTTGAGGAGAAATATTTGATGAGTGAACCAGGTGCCCCTGCCATCCATGCAGCTCTCCCAGCTCTTCCTGGCAGCTCTCTGTAAAATCAATCTGCGTTTTGCATGCCCTCATCCACCTGGAGCCAAGGCACTATGAGAGCTGGAGATCAATACATCCGTGCGGACCATCGCTATCGGGTTCGGTCATTTGCTGAGCAGAGTGTGTCAGTAAAACTCAGCTTGCCTGGGTAGTACAGCCTGAGCTCGTGGAGCTGCAGAGAAATTCAGGGAAAACCTGCAGGCACGTTTTTTGGAAATAATTCCTCCTGTTGTTGCTGTGAGGTTCACAGTGGCTCATGTGCTGTGATTGACGGTGATGTAAGAGCTTCCAAAACGAAGGTGCTCTGCCAGATTTGTGCTTCCCTCCCTTTGTCTGGCATCAGTGAGCAGCAGTCACATCCTGATGCCTGTGTGTGCCTGTGGGAAATGCGAATAGGAATGAAGAGATGGTGGGGAGAGGGGGATGCTTGGAGAGAGCTGTGCCCGTGCCCTTCACAGCTGCCCTTGCTGTGGATCTTGACCAGGGAGCTGAGCACAGTGGTGCACATCCCAGAATGTGTCAGGATGTCCCAGCTGATCCCAGTACACCCCAGCTCATCCCAGCATGTGTCACGATGTCCCAACTTATTCCAGTACATCCCAGCTCATCCCAGCATGTGCCAAGATGTCCCAACTCATCACAGTACATTTCAGCACATCCCAGCTCATCCCAGAATGTACTAGTTCATCCCAACAAGTGCCAGGATGTTGCAGCTATCTCAGCACATCCCAGCATGTCCCAGCACATCCCAGCTCCTCCTTGCTCATCCCAGCATGTGCCAGCTGATCCCAGTACAGCCCAGCAGCCCCCAGCTTGTCCCAGCTCATCCAAGCTCATTGTCTCTTCAGAGACATTCAGGACATCCACTGACTCCCAGGCAGGTGTTATGGAGGAGAACAAATCCAGAGCAAACCCAAGTGTTTGGATAGAGTGGGATTTTGGACATGCTGGGGGTGTAATCCCTTGCCCAGGGACATGGTCCTGCTCCCTCCACCAGGGCTCCCTTTGGACCCAATCCCATTGCCAGGGTGAGGGGAGCAGGTGCCAGGTGATCCAAGGGCACAGATGTCACTGCTGGGATGGGCCCATTGTCCAGCTTTCCTTGGGCACTGGTAGGACAAACTGGTGGGTGGGAAACCTCCCAACTGCCGTTGGGTTTTCCGGTAACCGGATCCAAGCCTGGCCAGTTGTGAGTGCAGAGCTAATAAAAGATGCAGCCGGGCCGATGCCGAAGGAAGCCTGGGCAGGAATGGGATGACAGAGCAATATCACAGGAGGTAGGATCCTGCTGAGTCTGGAAGTGCCTGATTTATTTATATTCAGTTAAACTGAAATATGCAGAAGGAGAAGATCTCCAGGCCCCACCCTTTCGTTGCCTCCCTGTGTGTGGTGTTCACCAGCTACTGATTCTCACCCTGAGCCTCTGCCAGTGCCCAGCCCCAATTCATTCAAACAGCACCAACCCAGTATGAATTTTCTCTCTGATACAGTGCAGTTCCCAGATTGGATGACGACAAAACCAGATAATTTATTGCCAGTATCTTAATTTATTTATTATTGAACTCTTTATTAACCTGTACACTTCACTGCCCACTCATCTTCAATGGGTTTATAGTAAACAGATTAATTTATTCCTGTGTGTGAGATGGTGCCTTTAGAATGCACAGATGTTAATTAGAGTGCTCAGAGTCTTTCCTTAAGGGTGAAACACTAAGTGAAGGTAAAGCACATTCTCATTCTACAGAGCCGCTTCTCTCAAAATCCACTTCCCAATTCCAGGAGCAGTGGCAGGTCAGACCTCCTTGCCTGGATGGGTTGTGCATTTATATGAAGGCCAGATTACTGCATTTGGAGCCAATTTCCAATCTTTAATGGATCAGAACTGTTTAGCAGGACTGGAATAAATATGGAGAAGTGGGTATGGAGGGTTCTTACCATTCCCTTGTGCTGTTCATAGAATAGAATCATAAAATATCCTGAGCTTGGGGAGACCCAGAAGATTTATCAGTCCAACTCCTGGCCCAGCATAAACACCCCAACAATCCCACCCTGCCCCTCAAAGCATCATCCAAACACTCCTGGAGCTCTGGCAGCCTTGGGGCCGTGCCCACTGCCCTGGGGAGCCTGGTCAGTGCCAACCACCCTCTGGGGGAAGAACCTTGTCCTGAGATCCAACCTGAGCCTGCCCTGGCACAGCTCCAGCCCTTCCCTGGGCCCTGTCACTGGTCTCAGGGAGCAGAAATCAAAGCCTTGTGTTGGGCGATCAGGGCCGTTGGTGGGTGATGGAGGGCTCGACACCCATGAGAGGATGTTCTTTTGCAGGTAATGGTTTATGGCTTTGGTTTATGGCAGGTATGGTTTATGGCCCTTTGCCACCTTGGTAGCCAGTGCTGGTGCCTGGCAAAGGTAAGTTTTGGGGAGGATCGGGCAGGACCAGGGCAGGAGGGGTATTTACAGCAAAAAAAATTGAGTTAAACAACGGGCATCTCCAGTGCAGGCGGTAAAAATAGTAACGTGGGGATATGGTGGGGTGTAGGGGGGGGGGGCTGTAATAAGAAACACATTGGGATGG
>VXAY01004089.1:724138-768549 GCA_013399855.1 Oxyruncus cristatus
AAGAAACACATTGGGATGGAAATAACTTAATTCTGTCACAAACACCAGCTTAATGTATGCCCTTAAACTCGGAGCCATATAGGTTTCCCTGCAACATCCGCCCGTATCGGGAGGATCTGCTCCAGCCAGACACTCTGGTGCCTCGCGCCCCGCGCTCGCAGCGCTGCACCGCACCAGCAGCATGTTCTAATGAGCCATTTTCCTATTTATCTACTGTCACTGCTTCCCCGGCAGCCCTGTACCCGTCCTGTCCAGTAAAACCCATTATCTCTATTAGGCTGCCGATTGCCGGCTCCCTAATTGCTGGAGCACACTCCTCCTCCCGCTGATAGATTACCCCGGGCTAACAGCCCCCGCGCCGATTCCCCAGCGCCCCGCTCCCAGCCAAGCCCCAGCTATTGGCTTCTGCTTTCAGGAATAAATCCTGACCTATCAATATATAATAGGGCTTAATAATCAACAGCTCTAGACGTTGTCTGCTCGGGAGGGCTCCGCAGCGCCGAGCACTTTCTATCCGCTATAATTAGCAGCAGTCGGAGCCCGTCTGTGAGACTGTCCGGGCTGTGCGGGAACGAGAGCAGGTTTTATGCACGTTCAAACGTGGTTTAATCGCCTGCTCTGACTGTCTCGATAATGTGCAGGGGTGTAAGAAAGTCCAGCTGGCCTGGGAACGTGTGGGAAACATAAGTACTGTGCCGGGCGGCTCTGGAGGGAGCTCTGCCGTCGCTGCTGCGGAGGTGCCTTATTCCTGATAGCACGGGAGCCGTCGCGGGCTAAACCCTGTGAGAGGATCAAGGCCAGCTTGGATGGGACAGGAGCAACCTGATCTAGTGGAAGGTGTCCCTGCCGGTGGCAGGGGATGGAACTCGATGAGCTTTAAGGTCCCTTCCAAGCCAAACCATTCTATAATCCTGTGATTCTACACTCAGCTTGATGCCTTTGATAGGAGGGGATGTGCATCCACCTTAGGAGGGGCTTTGCAGCCAAGAGCAGAGGATGCTGCTGGAAAACCTGCCCATGCACACACATTGGGGTGAAGTAGCTGTGCTCAGCCCACCAGCCGCAGAAAGGGAGGAAGGGAAGGTGCCCCAAAACAAGGCAGTAAAGCTATAAAGTTAATGAGGAACCCGTGTACTTTTTTACAGTATAACCCTTTACAAGCCCCTCCTCGGGAGCCAGGCTTTCAGGGTAACACAGTGAACGCCATAAAATGGATGTTTAATGTAGCTGGGGGCCAAGGAAAACATGGTATAATTGTAGTAAGCAGCTTGCTAAGTAAAATGATAGCTTTTAAAGGATGAAATACAGCGGAGGCTGGCAGGGCTGCACAGGCTCCAGCTTCACGTTGCCTCAATAGCAGTCGCTTCATTTCGCTTACAAATGTATCTCTGGGAAGATTTGGGACAGACATCGCTGGGCTTGGAAATCAGATGCTAACCAGGTCTGCTCACTGTGAATAAATGACCTGGTACCCTCAACCCTCGCCTCGCTCCTCAGCCACGCCTGCTTGTGCCAAATTTGTTTGATTTCCATCCCTTTTGTGCAAACAGGAGCTGTCCTGCTGCCTCCTAGCACGGCTGAGGTGCACTGGAGCAGTGGGGGATGCTCACCAGGAGAACCACCCTGGCTGCACCCACCCTTGAATTTGGCTGGGGGCTCGTGGGGGTTCCCGGGCCCTCGGCGCCTCCCAGCCCGCCTGGGTCCCCCCACGACCACAGACAGCCCCACTGCTGCCCAGCCCTGTGGGATGTGGTTTGGGCTGGCTTGCCGAGGAGAAGGGGCACAGGGAGAGGGGCTCGCTTGGGTTTGGATTGCGCTGGTGGATGGAGTTAGAGTCTCTCCTGTCTCCCAGCACTCTGGGCTGACAACTGCTGTTGCGCTTCTGTAAATTCAAATAAAAGGGTGACCATGGCTTAGCTGTGCTTTGTAACACACAGATTAATATTTATCGTGGATAATGTATGTCCTCGTGAGGTGGGAATGGGAGGGCACTGATGGGGATTTGTGTTTCCTGTCACAAATCTTCCCCCCCTGCCCCAGTTGTCCCCTGCTTTCCTTCTCCACAGTGTTGCCACATCACAATGCCCATCCTGGGCCATCCTCCAGGGTCAGCAACTTCTGCTGGAAAAACTCTTCACCTTTCATGGGATATTTCACACTATAAGGTGATGAGGGTGCTACTGACAAGCTCTGTCTCAGTGAAACAAGGTGCTGAGCCTTTCTGGTGGCAACCAGGAGGTACCACTGCAGAGAACTATGGCAAAAACCAAAGTACGATATTAGAGCCACAGTTTTCTGAATTTTGGCACAAAAACTGAGCTTCAAGCACAAAACATCCCCCTTTTGGCTCCTAATTCCGGGGTCTGTTCAAACTGAGGATAAAGACATGCACCTCTGCTTTGTGTGTCTGCACATAATGGGAAATTTCATCAGCAGCAATATTTTAGAAGACAGGAATCGTGAGATATATCACATGTAAATGGACATATCATCTGAGCAAGGCACCATTCATCAATATCACTTTGAAATGCAGTGGATGATCTGATGGGATTATGTAGATCTCAACTATCTATGGGTGAATGAAATTGGGTAACCTTAGCAACCCCAGGTGCGTTTGTGCAGCTATGAATCAACCGTCAGGCCGATGAGCTATGCACAAAATAAAGGAATAATTCCCTGAAATATTCATAACAGTCTGCAGTGTATTAGTTTATAAGGCTCAGCCCATTATGCATTTTGGAAGCCAGCTTTGAAAGGAACCAGCATTAGCATTTACATACCCCACGCTGGCATAAATGCTTATGAATAAAGCCAAGATGAAACACAACCAGCAACTGCAACAACTCCAGGTTCCTCTTCTTAATGGTGGGAAGGGCATCTCCCACCAAGCAAATACTCCAGCTGGAAGAACTGCACAGAGGAGGATTATTCACATAGCTTTGGAACAGTACCTTCCATCATCAGACTGGATAAAAACAACAGTTACACCCTGTTGTTTCGCTTGTGTTAGAATAAATTCATCAAGCTGCTTCAATGCCAGGAAAAAAAAAAGGAGGAAAAACTCAAAGTCTCCCTTAAAAGTAGGTGAAGTCAAGAAAAGGTGCAGTTTGGGGTATTGTTTATTCAGTTATACGGAAGTATTTTGGATGACCATGAGATACTTTAAATATACACTGCATTGGAGTTGAAAAACAAATAATTCCATATGTATTTGCAGAGATTTCCATATGAAATTGCAGGGATTTCCACGTGCATTTGCAGGGATTTCCACGTGCATTTGCAGGGATTTCCATGTGCCTGTGCCCGTAGGCTCATGCCTAGACACAGAAAGTGCTTGTGAACCCTCCGTCTTTGGTCTCCTCCACAGTGCAGCACTGAAGTTTTCAAAGTTTCCTGGCTTTTCCCACATGGAAAGCCATCCCTTAGCCCTCTCATTGGTTGGAGACCGTCGTTCTCAGACTGAAAATTTATTTTTAATTAACGGCCACTGCACTGACCTGCAGCAGTTGAGATCACCCACTCCAAGACAAGCAACCTCTGAGGAACCTGGTCTAGTGGAAGGTGTCCCTGCCCGTGGCAAGGGGTGGAATGAGATGATCTTGAAGGTCCCTTCCAACCCAAATCACTCTGGATTCTCTGACAGGACGGGGAGAAGGCAGGGCATGGCTGGGGCGGTGGGGTCCCCACAGAGCTGCTCCCCAGGCAGGATGCTCAGGCACCTCCAAGCTGCTTCTCCACCTCGGTGCTGCCTGCAGATGTGCCAGGGTTTATTTGGGGTAGAATCACAGAATCCTAGAATGGGTTGGGTTGGAAGGGACCTTAAAAATCATCCAGTTCCAGTGTTAAAGCTGGAACTCCACAGTTACAACTGTAAAGTTGGAACAAGGTTGGCAAACTTTTTCTCAAAGCCTGAACACCAGAAGTTACGTCAATGATTGAGAATCTCAGCTTTCCTTGAAAATAATTCCTAGTACTTGTGGTCCATGAAAAAAACCCACACATTTGACTCTTGGGCTTCAGTTCCCTCCTGCTCTCCAGGTCCTGAACACTGAAGAACTCGAGTTACAGCTCCCCAGTCCTTCTCAGCATCCCGTGCCACAGGCTGCTCTCCGATTTCAGAGTGGGGAACCACCCATTTATTTATTTTACGGTGCTCAAACCCACCCTCGTGCTCGGGCTGGCAGGCTCCGTGCTCTAATTTTTTTTATTTCCCAGGCAGCTATTAAAAAATTAGTGTTTCCATAAATGCTTCTCATCCTCATTAAACATTTTCGGGCCGTGCTTGCAGAGCTTGGCAGTTGCAGCACCCTGAGAATTGCAGCGGCAGATCTGAGGCAGGAGGCCTTGTTTATTCAAAACCGCCCTCTCCGAAGGCCCTCCCGAACGAGCTGGATTAATTGTTCAGGACCTATAGCACATGCTTCAGTGAAAATAAATTACTTTATTTCTATTACACCACCGGTGCCTGTGTAACTTAATTTCATTAGCCCGAACCTGTTGAGGGTGTTCAGATTTCCATGGCAGGACGCACTCGAAATGAAAAGGCGCTTTCGATTCTCAATTAACAGAATCGTTCCCTTTCAACTGAAATGAATGTTATTGAAACCAATTAGCATAGACTGGAAAATCTCTCATTAATGAGGGGAGTGTGGGTGAGTAAACAGCAATGAAAAGATGAAATTAGAGAAGAGGCTCTTCTTGTTGGCCTGAATAATTACATGCTTAGTTGCCTAATTGTCTGGTGAAAAGCCTTGCCGTGCTGGTAACAGATTGCCATGTTCATTAGGCTGCAAAAGGCCACCTGCTGCTGAGGCTCATTTTCCTGCAGTCTATATACACGTGTTGCTCCCCGGGGACTGTTATTTGGACACAACACTGGCTGTGAAAAGCAAATGAGCTTGCCAATATGCTGCAATATTGTGTCCTTTATGCCACGATACAGAAGCTTAATATGTCAAATATAATGAATAAAACCAACAGCGATAACGAAGTTTATGAGGAAAGTGACCTTCCAACACGTCCCGGTGCAGGAGTGCAGGGCCTGGGTGCCGGGCCCTCCGTACAGATGTTCCCTTCTGGCCTGGACTGCTCCAAATTACGGAGCACAAAAGATAAATTACAACCGCCCCGGCCCAAGCGGTTCCTCAGACAATGGCAGAATGAAAGCACACAATGGCAACTGTTAAAATTGGAAACAAATGTGAAATGCCGAACTCTGAGAGGGGCTCATGAAGCCCAGCATTGTTCCCCTTTGCTCTGCTGTGGCAATAAACATCAAAGGCAGGAGGCCTCCGCGCCAGCCCTTCCTCGGATCACTCCATGTCTTATAATTGCTGCGTTTATGGGTCTTTCAAGCCAGGCTTTATTGCGTGGTGCCGTTGGCAGAGGGGAGTCACCCTGGGCATGGAGGTGGGGGGTTCTCTCCCCTCTGTGAGCCCCTGAACGTGCCGTGGGTTCCCACCTGCCAAGGGTGGGATGGAGGGATGGAGGCTGCTGGAGATGTGGCCGTGGGATGTTACATGAGCACATCCAGAGATGGGAATGGAGCTGGGAAGGGGCTGGAGCTCCAGGAGAGGCTGAGGGAGCTGGGGGGGCTCAGCCTGGAGGAGGCTCAGAGGGGACCTTCTGGCTCTGCAACTCCCTGACAGGAGGGGGGAGCCGGGGGGGGTCGGGCTCTGCTCCCAGGGAACAGGGACAGGAGGAGAGGGAACGGCCTCAGCTTGTATCAGAGGAGGTTTCGGTTGAATATTATGGAAAATTCCTTCCTGGAAAGGGCTGTCCATCCCTGGCACAGCTGCCCAGGGCAGGATTGGAGTCCCCATCCCTGGAGGGATTTAAAGGCCATGTAGATGTGGCACTTGGGGACGTGGGCCAGTGGTGGCCTTGGCAGTGCTGGGTTAATGGTCAGACTCCATGATCTTTTCCAACCTAAACAATTCCATGATTCTGTGATTCCATGTTATGCAATGAGCAGGAGGCAGTGCCAGGGTTCTGCAGGTTGGGCAGAGGTGGCTTTTTGCTTCACAGTCGCCAGCAAAGAAATCAGGGATATACGGATGTGAGCATGGATATGGATATTGATACATTTGAGTGCATTATACTACAGCAACAACAATTACTGCCCATATACAGCTGCCCTAATTAATAATAATTGCACTGGAAGGGGGCTCTCAGTTCTCTCCTAGAGCAGCTGAGCCCGTGCAGGGCCGGGAGCCGTGTCCCCCAGCACCATCCCCTCCCCGTGCTGGGCCCGCAACAGCCATCCCACCACCTCTCCTGCCGTGCCTCTGCTGTTCAAACATTCCAGGCAGGCCGTTGGAGCCTCAGGACGGTGGCACATCCCGGCACTTCCATCGGAGCAGCCCCCGCTGTTCCCACGCGGGCCGTGCCGGGGTTGGTGCCGCACGGGTTAAACACCGCGGCGCAGGCCGCGGCCTCGGCTGGCGGCGCAGGGGCACAACCACTTCTGTTTGGCCGCGGCTTTGATTGCTTCTTCTTCCAACGAGCCCCCTCATTAATTCCAAGAATGGGAAGATGTGATTAAGAAATGGTTTTATCGTTCTGAAAAATGATAATGGGCCTGGCAAGGAGCGGGAAACAGCCGCGCTGGGCGCTCCCTGTGCCAGGCGGCACAGCTGGTGTTCCGACGGAGCACCGGGAATGTGGCTCCCAGGGCTGAACCCCGGGGCATCCTTGTGCACTGCTGCTCCACGGTTCTTCCCCCAGAGAGTGGCTGAGCGCTGAACAGGCTCCCACCACTGCACTGGTGACAGCACCAAACCTGTCTGAGTTCAAGGAACGTCCAGACAAGGTTCTCAGGCCCGTGGTGGGATTTTTGGGACGTCCAGTGCAGGGCCAGTAGCTGGATTTGATGATTCTGATGGGTCCCTTGCAACTCAGCATTCCCAGGGCATCTTTATGTCAATGCTGGGGGTAAATTAATGAACACATAAAAATAATCCAGACAATTAATGAACACCTGGAAAGATCCAGCTACGAAGCAGGCCAGGAGTTGCTGTTTGACTCTCTCAGTGAGAAAAACTCTTCTTGAAACCTCCAGTCCCGACACCCATTAAAATCGTGGATTTACATCTGTTCTCCCTTAACTGTGGGGGCTCAGAACTGCCACCAGTGGGTCAATGTTTTGAGTCCAGTGCTGGGGTGTGTTGGTAAAACAGAGCCACTCCATGAACAGTCACCTCCGAAATCCTCCTCCATCCCACAGAGCTGGAAGTCAATGTGGTTCAGGAAACCTGGGTGGTCTCCCCACCAGTTACCACCACAAGAAACCATTTACAGCTGTACCTGAGGCCATCTGCCCACCTGAGCCACAGATCTGCATAACATTCCCAAACAAAATGATCGTTTCCTGTTATTCCGAACGATTTTTACAGCTTTCTCGGGTTTTATTCCACGGAAAACACAATGTGATTACATTACTTAGGCCACTTGCCAACTGGTTAAATATAATTGACTAAATTAATTACTAAGATCAGTTTTACAGCAGATTAGGATAATTTATTGGGCAGTTTGTTGTTTTCCTAATAGTCTCACCTGATTGATGGAGAGGGTTGGCAATAAATGTTTTTTTATGGCCGAGGAGCAGCAAACACAAACTTAATCAGGTGTTCCACTCTGGATTGAGTAAACCCTGGGTACCTTGGGGAACATGAAGGTGTAATTATTTGGAATGCCTGGGGAAATTTTAAGTGATTAAAGGGAAAATAGCTCTGAGAGACACATCTTTTTTAAGCAGTTGACTCAGGAGGCAGCACCACCTCACCTCTGCCGAGCCTTGGGGTGATGGGGATGTAGAAAACTGCTGGACCTCAGGATTCACCCCAGGGAGCTTTGAATTTCTGCTGTGTTGCCCCAGCATGGGAAAACTGGCACCTTTGGAGACTCAATCTCAACATCCAGTACCTATTTTGGGGGCCAATAAATAAAAATTTATTGTTAGTAGCAAATAAAGAGCAGAAGATTAGGAAACAATGACCCGAACTTAATGAAGAAGTTCAGAGGAAGAGGAAACCCTTTCTAGTTCTGCAGTAAGAGGTTCGGAGTTTACATCTCCCATAAAGGTCCCACCTGCAGTGGGGGTGAGGCAAAGGATGCTAATTTGATTACACCGACTCCTTTTAATGCAAAGAGTGAATTGTTTTCGGGCTGCTGATGATTAATGTGGTTATTGATTAGTTGATCAATAAGGCCATGGTGTCTAATTATTGATAATCCTTCCCCAAATGAGAGATCGAGTGTAAGGAGTGCTACTTACAGAGCTCCAAACAGAGAGTGATTCAGTGTGAAGCCTGGTAATTGAAAGTCAAACTAATCCCATAAATTAAATCACAGCAATCCATAACATTTACCTGATAAATCCTTTGGAAAGCTTTATTTAACTCTCAGTGCTCATTGAGGAGGCTGCGGATGCACCCAGAAAGGTGTCCCATTTGGGGATGGAAGTCTGGGTTTGGCGGTGCCTTTTATAAATATGAAATTGTAATTCAATATAATTGTGTAGAAATAATGACACTGGTTTAGAGCATCTGATCGCACAGGTGATGTGCTACACCTGAATATGTTTTGGAAATTTAAAGAAACTGGTGCCAGTCACATGTATATCACCTGTACATCACAGTGTTTTCCAGACTCTGCCTCCAAGCCCTTTCCCTGCAACCCATTTCTATCATAAATAAATGGGGAAAAGCAGCCTCATTGCTTTTCCCAGGGACACTTGGCAGCCCCTGCAAGACTTTTTAGGTACTTGGAGGAAACTGAAATAAAACCTGGAAAATATGTGATCACATATTCTGGTAAGTGAACTTGTTATACCAATTAAACACCTCAACTTTTAGGTACCTATTTCATCCCAACAGTGTCTTCTGTAACTGTAATACTTGAGAATCTAATTAGGCCAAGTCGAAGGAAGTGAATCCAATCTGATAATCCTAAAAGTATGCCACTCCTCAGTCTCTGCAAATGGCCAGGATGAGGACAGTCAGATCCCTGGGCACTGTGAATTGTCCCCGATGCCAGTGGAGCAGGAGCAGGCGAGGATTTTCCATGGCTGGGGATCCCGAGCACTCGGATCTGCCGCTCCGAGAGGGCTGTGCCAGCACTTCGTAAGTTCTCATTCTGCTGCCTGTCACGCCGCCCCTCTTGAACAAGCTGCAGTTTGCTGTTTGTTCCTAATCTGATGTTATGGGTTTTGCCCAAATTGCATTTCAGGAGCTGAAATAACAGGAGGCTGCAGCGGCGCCGAGGCAGAGCGGGGGGTTTATGAATCCTCATCAGCGGCTCCCTGGCCCCGCAAACCAACTGATGCAAATCCCTGTAACACCTCAGGTGTGTCACCGTGTGATATTAAGAAATCCGTGTGTCAGACAAATCACACTGGACACCAACAAACCTTTCCCTTAATGCCAACTGTCACCTCCCCCTGCGCCTCCACATCGGCGCCAGCGGCACTTTCGGATTTTTCTCCTGTTTATTCCAAAGTTTCCACCACCCACCTCCAGGAACAGCCCCTGTTTCTCCTGTTTGGGAACAGTCCCTGTGATCTTCCTCAGTTCCTGCTCTCTGGCCCCCCAGCACAGGGCAGAGACCACGGGGTCTCACCCAGCATCAGGTTCAACGCACTGCAGGTTTAATTCTCTCTCAAGAGTTTCCAGGCTGAACTGAAGCACTTCCAAGCTCTTTCCTCTTCCCAGGAGAGCTGTTTTCTGGATGTTTAACTGATGATGGAAGAGCCAAATGGATCTCCAGAAACTTTCTCCAGTTTCTAAGTACAAGGGAGGAATCCTAAGCCCGTATATACATATTTTATTCTCCCTTTTTATCATTAGTTGAAGGGAAAAATTCATAACTCCTGCACTAACAACCAGTATAATGATAAGTGTCCCACCTAGAGAGGTGATGGGCACCTTCTGGGGGCCATGGATGCCCACCCGAGCAGAGGAGATGTTTCATGCAGAGGGATGATGAATTTGGATGTATTAAAATGCTCTGCCTGGTTTTGGGCTGCATCTCTGCCCAGTGCCGTGAACAGAAGCTGTTCATTTGCCCTCTCCGATTTTTTCTCCAGGTGGAAAGGAAGGAAAAGAAGACAAAATAAACAAAATCATCTTTTTTTTTAAAGAAAGGAGTTTCTCTTTTAAAATCTGGCAATGGGTTGTGCATTGGAACAGCATTTTGAAAAAGACATTCATTAGGAATTTGTGTTAAATACAATGTAATGGTCCCCCAAATGACAGCGGTGATTTGGTTCTAAAAATTGCCACACATTTAATAACAACATAAATCACGTGTAAAAGATTCTTCACACCAAGCAAAACTGCTTTACATACATAACCCTCATAATTTGTTTTTATTGAAAAGGTTCCGACAGTCGAACATTATTTATGTTTTTAATTTGTCTGCACCACTAAATAACTCCCTCCTCGATGTGCTGCCTTTGATGGGCACGGGGAGACAGGGCTGCTGCTCCAGGGGCTTTGTCCCCAGCTCCAGGCTCTGGTGTGCCCAGTGCCCACGATGCCGGGCAGGAGCGTGCCCAGGGATCCAGCGGGATCAGCTGAAGCTGCAAGGATTGAACATCCCGCTCCTCTCTGCAGCCTGGTGTCCAACCTGGGGTTTGGAGGGTGGAACGGAGGGAACGGAGCTGGGAAGGGGCTGGAGCAGCAGGCGCAGCTGACGGAGCTGGGGGGGCTCAGCCTGGAGCAAAGGAGGCTCAGGGGGGACCTTCTGGCTCTGCAACTCCCTGACAGGAGGGGGGAGCCAGGTGGGGGTTGGTCTCTTCTCCCAGGAACCAGCAGTAGGACAAGAGGGCTCGGCCTTAAGCTGTGCCAGGGGAGGTTTAGGTTGGATATCAGAAAGAAATTCTTTCCAGAGAGGGTGATCAGCCCTTGGAATGGGCTGCCCAGGGAAGTGGTGGATTCTCCATCCCTGGAGGTTTTCAAGACGAGGCTGGACATGGCACTTAGTTCCATAGTCTGGGAATCGCAGTGGTGTTGGATCAAGGGTTGGACTTGATGATCTCAGAGGGCCTTTCCAACCCGTCTGATTCTATGATTCTATGATTCTATGATTCTATGATTCTATGATTCTATGATTCTATGATTCTATGATTCTATGATTCTATGATTCTATGATTCTATGATTCTATGATTCTATGATTCTATGATTCTATGATTCTATGATTCTATGATTCTATGACATCAGGGAGAATTCCTTCACCAAAAGGGCTGTCCGTCCCTGGCACAACTTCCCAGGGCAGGGGTGGATCCCCATCCCTGGAGGGATTGAACAGCCCTGTGGATGTGGCACTTGGGGACAGGGGTCAGTGGTGGCCTTGGAACGATTGGACTTGGTGACCTTAGAGGGCTTTTCCCACCTAAATTCTGTGATTCTATCATTTTTTAAGTGCAGAAACATGCCATAAACAGCTGTGCAGGGGACAGCCAGAGGTGGGTGTTGGTCGGGCTGTGGTAGCAGGGGGGTCCCTGGGGCTGTGGCAGCAAAGCATCACCCGAAGGGGGCAACCCACCCCCACACCTGCCGCAGAACCTGGCAAACCTACAAAGGGCTGGAAGTGGGGGGAGCAGGGTGTCTGCAGGGAGGGGCTTGGCACTGCTTGTGACAGCCAGGAAAGGGCCACCAGTGTCTCCAGGCAGGGAACAAAACGTCCATCTGTGCTGCGGAGGGTTGGGTGAGTGGGGGTCTGACAAGGTGCACCGCGAACCCTCCGCGCTGCGGAGCAGCTCTGCATCGGGAGCGTCACCTCGGTGGGGCTGGAGCTCCTGGGGAGGGGGCAGCCCCGGCCCCAGCTGCTTGTCCTGCCCCTGGAGACCTGGGCACAAACACACTCGGTGCTGCTCAGCCAAAGCACTCCAGGGTGTCCCCAGGTCCCAAAAGCCAGCGGGGTTTGAGCCTCCTGCTCTCCAGGCTCCCCAGCTGGGCCTGCGCCAGGGCATGGAGTCCCAGCCAGCAGTGGGACTGCAGGGCCCGGGATCCTGCTGTGGAGCAATCCCTGACATTCCCCTTTCTCCATGGGTGGACTATGTGGAGAGGACTCCTGTGGATTCTGGCTCCCTTTGGGATGAATGCATTGCAGAAAACCCGTTTTGCCCTGAACCAAAGGGAGACCTGCCCAAACCCCACTGTCACATGGGGCACCCCTGGGTCCAGGCAGCAGCTGGGGGTGCGATTTAACCCTCCTGGTTATGGAAACGTCAATAAAGTGTTTGCAGTCCCCCACCAAAGCCCCACCTTCAAGCCTGTCCTGAGCCCTCTCACACCGTGTCATCACACCTGGCGAAACCTAAAAAACAGTGTCCCTGGGGGAGCTGCACAAGGTACCCAAAAAGATGAAAGAGGTGTTATTTAACTATCAGCTGTGAAGTTGTCCTGGAACACCACGGTCTGTCCCTGGGGCGTGAGGTTTGGGCTTGGGGCATCCTGCAGGTGCCAGCCCAGGGGAAGGCCGTGTGCCCTTCCTGGCTGGTGCCACCATGGGATGGGGAAACTGGGTGCATCCTTCATTCTGTGCTCAGCCCTGGGCTGCCTGGAGGAGGCACAGTGCCCCAGAGCCACCTGTGTGGGACCTCAGGTGTGCCAGCGCGTCTCTCTCCGGACACAGCCTTGTGCCACGTGCTCTGGGATGACCCTGCTGGAGCAGGGAGGTGGGACCAGGTGACCCACTGCGGTCCCTTCCATGCTCTGTCCTGTGATCCCGGGGGTCCCGGCGGACAGGGACCGTGGGATGTGATAAACGCTGGAGTTTGGGGTTTTCCTTCACCCAAGAGCAGCGCTAAGTCCCTTGCACCTCTGGTGGGCGACCCTCGGTCAGACGCCCCTTTCCCGGGGGGCAGCGCCCTCCCCACGCCCCCCGCGGGAGCACCGCGGGGCACCCCCCGCTCCATCCAGCCGCGCCTTCTGCCGCCTAATCCCATTAGGGGTCGGGGGGAGCCGGACAATCCGATTTGGCGCAGGGAGAGCCCCTTTCGGGGCTCGGTCCCAGAGCGACTCCATCCCCTCCCGGTGCGATCGCGGCTCCTCACACGCGCCGGGCTTTGTGAGCTGTGACAGCCTGATTTAATCTGCGGGAGGCTGAATGCCTCTGACCACTGCGCCGAGTCATTAACCTTGACTCGCATAATTGAATTCAAGGTTGATTGCCTGTGACCCTCCTCGGCGAGGTCCTCAAAATGTACATATTCATTATGAGGCGCGCGGCTAAATGGATTGCACAGTGAAAGCTGTAGCAATCAGCCTGCTTGGTATGCGGAGGGCGAGGAGGGCACTAATTGCATGTTAGAGCTGAGGATTAGATTATGAAAAGAGTGAGAAAATGAAGATAGATCCCCGTGACACTGTCAGATTAAGGGCAGCCACGCACAGGAATATGACACGGAAATTTACGGTGCCGTTAAGGGAAGGGACGCTGGAAAGGGGGTGTTGGATGTCTCTTTTTTTTTTTTTTTTTTTTAATTCACATGTATTTGCTCAGTTATGAGCTATTTGAAGGCACAAGATGATAAATGCATATTTTAAACCTCGATAAATTAAAGCTGGAGTGCTCTGGGTGTCTCTGGATGGCTGCTGTGAGGAAGGTGTGCTCTCACCTACCTGTTGTTTAGCACAACCTTGAGCAACCTAGTCTAGTGGAAGGCGTCCTTTCCCAAGGCAGGGGGTTGGAATGAGATGGTTTTAAGGTCCCTTCCAACCCAAACCATTCCATGATGGTTCTGTGACTACAAGTTGCCCACTGTGCAAATACCCAAGGACTGTGATGGGCCCAGGATGCTCCTGGTGGGATTCCAGCAAAGCCCACATTGGGCAGGGGGCAATGTCTGAGCCCCCCAAAGCCTTGCCTTGATCCAAGAAGGGTTTCCCACATCCGACCCCCGTGCCTGGCTCTGTCCCAGACGGAAGGGGAAGGTGGCCACGAGCAGTCTGTGGGTTCAGGTCGCTGCTGTTGTGATAACTGGGGAGGATTTTCCCATGTTTTGCTGCAACTCCAACCAGATGTGATTTCTTTTTTATTATTATTTTGCATTAAACAAAAGTTAAGTACAAAAACATTTTGGCCGCAGGGGATTCTGATTCTCAATGTGCTTTTAATAACTGTTTGTAAAACATTTAGGAAAATCTATGGCAACATGTCTAGGAAGGGAGGGGGAAATCAAGTTATTCTTGCCTGGAGTTGTTATTCTGGTATCTAAACTTTATGAATCATCCTGTGTGGGCCGATTTCTAGTCAGTCGTAGTGCGGAAGAGAATGGAAGTGGCTGAATTTCTTCCATGTAAAATTGTTTAATGAAGATGCTAATTGGCTTGAAATCTATTAATAACTTAATACTAATTTGGATGCCCAAACCCCTGCAGTCTAACACAGCAAACCCAACCCAGTTCAAATCGATGTTCTTGTTAGAATGGATCACAATATGTAGGCCCCAAGTCTGTGCCAGCTCTTGAAGGCTACTCACGTTAAAATCAGGCTTAAAATCCTGGAATGGGTTAGGTTGGGAGGGACTTTAAAGCTCGTCTCATTCCACCCCCTGCCATGGCCAGGGACACTTTCCATAGACCAGGTTGCTCCAATCCGTGTCAAACATGGCCTTGAACACTTCAATCCACCATAAAATAGGGTTTGAATTCCAGCCTTTCTGGAGGTGGAAGCTGAATATTTAAACCCCAATCCAAAGGCTTTTCCTGTTGTTAGGTAGCAAAGTTCATGGGCTAAAAGCTCATGCAGGTTTTTATCCCAATCCTACAAACGGAAACAGAAGATTTTGGGAAGGTTTTCCCTTCCTGTTCCCTGTTACTGTCCTTTCATGTGTCAGGGAGGCTGTGAAAGGCAGAAAGCACCCAAGTGCCTTCACACAGGTGCAACCTGCACCTTCTCCTTGCAGCAATCTTACCTTTCTGAAAAGAGCCGTCCTTTTTCATGGCAAACCAACCCTGAAAGCTGCAAACAGCTGCAGAGCTCTTGGGGTGTCCTGGCTTCCCTTCAGGGAGAGCAGAGCTCCTCAGCTGGGCTGCAGGTCACTCCCTGCTAACGGCATGTGTCCCCCAGCCACCTCTCCAGAACACTGCCTCCATTAATTCGATTAAATTCCTGATGTCCAGAGCTTGTGGTCGGGTAATAACACCGGGATTGGAGGTGGCAACATATCCAGAAACATAAACCATGTGAATTGCCTGAGTGTTGGGGTTTCTAATATGTTGAGGACATAATTAACAGGAATAACTCTGCAGTTTCAATCAGAGGGCTCTGTCCTGGAAGGAGGGTTTCTAACTCAATGATATGTCAGGACCGTGCTGGATGAGTCTGACCAGAATTTTTATCTCCTGCTCATTAAATTACCGCCGTGTATGACTTTATAAGCACTGAAAGTCAAGGAAAATCGTTGCTGACTGACAATTTGGGATTGCTGGAGAGTGCAGGTTACCAACAGCTGTCTCCAGTTGAATAAGACTGACAAATTAGTCCTCCTGCCCCCTGGACAAGGCTGTAATCAAATCACCCTGCCACGTGTGGGTGTCTCCCGTGTCGGAGGACGGCGGCACCCCCAGAAAGACAAAAATAGTCATTTATTCATGGGGGGAAGAGAATCAAGTTTAAAAAGTCTTAAAGATATAGCAGCAGCACGTTGCTCTGTGCAGTTACACACATGCAGTGAGACAGCTAAAATCCGTTTGTCTCCAAAAACCCCTTTGATTGGTTTCAATTTATGAATGAGCTGCAGAGAGCGCAGGAAGTGCCCAAGGAATGCAAATGAGGTGGCTGTGCCACAGTCTGTGAAGAAGGCCCCCAGACATCTGATGGAGGAGATTTTCTGTGAGGAAACCCTGTTGTTGGCATTTTGTAAATCCTAAAAATACCCAAAGACAAATAGTCTAGCTCACTACTGCTGAAATTTCATTTACTTACCAACCACACTAATGAGGCACTGCAGAGGGACTTCTAATTAGATCCACTTTATTCCTGTCACTGAAATTAATTTATTTTCCTTCAGCTTCTAGAACTAGTTTGATATTTTCCTGATTTTTAAGCCAGGCAGTACAGAGGCTAGAAAAGCTGGGATTGGCTCTGATATTTATACCCACCTCATGGCTGGAAGGGGAAGGTTTGGTGCAGGTTTTATCCGGAGCCAGAAGATCTTTATCAGCACGTTTGGGGCAAGTGTGTGCTGACCACGAGGCCAGGGGATGGTGCAGCCCCTGTGCTCGGTGTCCCCAGAGCCCCGGGAGGGCTCTGAGTAAGCACTAAAGCAGCAATATTGTGCCACTTGGCGATTTCCTGCCTCATGCATATTCAAAGGGAAAGAGGCTGGATGCATAATTCATCAGCCATTACAATTGCATTAGACTATTTATACTATTACTTCGGTAGCTGTTTAAATTAAGGGTTACAAATGGCTCATTTGTTTTCTGCTGCTCTGGCAAGAGGGTTCAGCTCCTCAAAGCCCGGGGAGGGCTTTGGCCAGGGCCAGGGGTGCAGGGGGGGCCCTGTTGAGGGCACCCACTAAAGTTTGCAAACTTTGTGTCCCGCTGCTTTCCTTGCCATCAGCTTTGCCCCATGCAGTGGATGGAGCCCCAGTTTCCAACCCTGGGGTGAAGCTGAGCCCCATCACTTGAGGATCCATGAGAATGGGCTGATTTGGACAATTGCAATTCCAAATAAATCCCAGTTGTGTCAGTGATGTGGCTTGAAATTACCCTCTTCACACCCTAATAAAATCCAGAGAAACGTGGGAAATCCTCAACTGGTAACTAATTGTCAACTAACTAGCAAACCCCAGCTCTTGATGCAGATATTATGACTCCTGGTGCCTTTCCAAACATTATTTTATTAATATGAATAATATATTAACTATTGAACAGTCTGGACTTCATCCAAACCACTCTGTTGTAAGTGCTTTGCTCAGACTTACCAAGGATATTTACTTCTCTAAACAACAGGCAACATTTGTATCGGTTTTGGTTTTATTATTGTTTTACTAAATAGTTGTGAGAGCACCAAGAGAGGGATCTGAAGATTTTCAAAACGATTTGAAAGATAGTCCATAAAGTGCTTTACATCTTCGGGAGTTTAAAAGGTGAATTACTGTTCTTTAATAATTTAAAGAAACCCCTCCAGAATGCATTTTTAAATGTATTTCCAGCTAAACACAGGTTCCTGTTCTCTGTTCTCATCACCAGGGGATCACGTCAGGATGAATCACAGCGAGGGAGCCGCAGTCAGGGCTGTGTAATCTAAAGCAAAGCTGCCAAGGGAAGATCTGCTCCCCAGGGACACCCAGCAGATACCGAGGGATGATCTCTGCTCATTACCATGTGCCCAGGTCACAGACCAGAGATGGAGCTGATTTAGATGAGACTCAAAATTCAATTTCTCAAAGTTTACTTAAAACGACTGAGACTCACAAATGCTCTACTCGAGGGCTGGGGCATTAAAACTGAGGGGGGTTGAGATTAGGTGGCACATCAGGCCTCCTTTGTAGGGGAGGTCCCGACGAGAGCTGGGTGACCAGGAGCTGGGCTCGGTGACCCTTAGGGGTCCCTTCCAGCTCAGATGATTCTAGGGTTCTATGGGTAGGAAGAAATTGTTCCCTGGGAGGGTGGGGAGGCCCTGGCCCAGGTTGCCCAGAGAAGCTGCAGCTGCCCCATCCCTGGAAGTGTCCCAGGTCAGGTTGGACGGGGCTTGGAGCAACCTGGGCTGGTGGGAGGTGTCCCTGCCCATGGCAGGGGGTGGCACTGGGTGGGCTTTAAGACCCCTTCCCACCCAAAGTGTTCAGGGATTCCATGATTCTGTGAATAAAGGAGGGACTCTCTTGGTTGGAGTTTTGTTTTTTGTGGGGCTTTGTTTTGGTTGGTTGTTGATTTATGCAATTTTTTCTACCAAAAATCCCTTTAAAGACCACATGAAGCCATTGTCCAGCTTTAGTAAAATCAGAGTAAAAATCAGGTGGGAGTATTTAGCTTGAGGCTGCATTCCTGGGGGGATGAGGACAGGGAGAAACGGTCCCACTGAGGGACAGGACAGCTTTGTAACCCTCAGCTGGGGCAGGAGGGTGGTGGTGCCCACAACCCCTGGGATGATGTGCCCACCTCCCCTCCTGTTCACTGCAGAAGCAATTTTTGCTGTCCAGCTTGTTCAAATTTTGCTGAGCACCATCCAAACTGGCTCTGACATGAGTGTGGACAGTTATGAACATCCACTGGGATGACAGTGCTGTCTCTGCTCCCTGCACTCCTCCAAACTCAGCATGTCCATCGATGCCTCAGACCACGGGTGCGGGAAGAGTTTAACCCTCCCCAGGCTGCGCACACACAAAAGATACCGGCAGACAACTCTCAATTATAAACCCTCAAATTCATGTCAGATTTTCATTAACTCTTCCCTAAATGTGCTTCTTGCCCCACAGACCCTTCAGGAAGCAGCATTTCACCTTTCAGCTTTCTCAGTTTCTGCGGGTTTCTGCCCCACTCTTTCACCCCATCCCGCATCCCGGGGCTTTGGCTGGACAGGGACGGTCCCACCACGCCAGGGTTAACCCAGTGCAGCTGGAGGGAGCTCCCTGCTCGGGTCTGAGGATGCTCTTCCAGACAGCCCATCATCTGCTAATGGGACTTAAGACAGTTGCTGCCTCATCGGCAGGAGTGTAATGATCGCTGGGCAGCGGAGAGGCCCATTATCCATCATCCCTCGTCCTGCTCTGATGAGAATGATTTCTTAGCTCAACAGGAGTGCACAGGGACCTCTCTGCTTCGGGCACCGCTGGAGTTTACTGTCCTGAGCGAGACAAACACAGCCTGTGTCTGGGCTGCAGGGCCGGGCACCCAGGGCTGCGCATGGCAAACACAGCGAGGCTTCCCTCGAAAACTCGGGGGATATGCAAGATCCCAAGAAAACCTGGGAAGTGCCTGTGTTTCATGTGGCAGGAACAAGGTCGATCCCCTCCCTGCCCAGTGCACGAGTCCCTTCCAGCTCAGTGTATTCTGGGATTCTTTGAGATGAGGACTTGCATGAAGAGAATCAGATCAGGAGGGGAAGAGAAGAAAATAACTAAAAGCTTTTCAAAATGTATTTGTACTTCCTATTTCATTTTTCTCCAACCCAAACCATTCTCTGATTCTCTGATTATTGATTGAATGTCGGCATTTCAATAATTACAATTAATGGCTTTAAACTGAAAGAGTGTAGACTTAAATTGGGTATAGGAAGAAATTCTTCCCTGTGAGGGTGGTGAGACCCTGGCACAGGTTACCCAGAGAAGTTGTGGCCCTGGAAGTGTTGGACAGGGCTTGGAGCAACCTGGTCTAGTGGAAGGTGTCCCTGCCCATGGCAGGGGTGGAACAGGATGGGCTTTAAGGTCCCTTCCAGCAGCTGGTTGACTATGCTGGTGACCAGTGTCACAGTGCTGCTGTGATCAAGGATGTGCTTCCCTGTCCCCCTTCCCAGCTGGAGGAGCTGCACTCTCCGCTGGCAGGGAGAGGGTGAAGGCACCTGGCTGACACTATCAGGAACTTCAAGTCCAATAAACGATGCTCAGAAGAAACACAATAGCGGGAGCAGAGCCGCCGCTGAAAATTAAATCTGAAAGACAAGTATTTATTCTTCTCGGACCTCCTCGAGGAACACGGGCACACCAGCAGCATGTTAAACAGGGCAGAGGTGCAGGGAGACAAATGTCCAGGCAGCTCCTCTGCAATATCCATTTGAAAGAAGCTTAGTGCCACGAGGCTTTCATCTCAATATTCCTGAGGCCGGATTTGAAAGTGCTTAAGGTTAAATATTACTCACTCTTGGAAAGAACATCTCCATCTGTCTCATAAAAAAAGCTTTCAGTCTTGGAGGTACTCAGGGAAACTTACCCATAACCGCGGTCATTAGAGACTTCAGAGGGAAAAAAATCCAAGGAGAAATTAGCCCTTCAAATCCAGCAATGTTTAATCCCACAAAGCCTTATACACAAAATCCAACCCATGTTTCCTGTGGAGCTGAGCCGGGGGGTGAGCGCGACCCTGCCTGAGGAGCCACTGCACCGCTGGGTCCTGCTCGCCCACAGCTGGGCATCCTGGAGTGTGGGGCGAGGGCAAACGGTCCAGCAAACCCACCTCACCCTGAAGGATCCCAGAAGGACACTCCTGCCTCAGGATGAAGCCCCCGGGTGCTCCCGGCTGGCTGGAGAACTGCTGCAGCACCTCAGAGATGCCAAGAGACTCCTGGGCTGCTAAACGCCCAATTCACTCTTGAAAACTGGATTTAAGCAGCTGGTTTTGAACATTTGTGGTGAAAGAGAGACCCAAAATAGCTCTGTGTGATTTGGGGTGAAGTGCCCCGAGGCCTGGTGATAATCACTGCAGACTCTTTAAACAGAGAAAGGACATTTTTTTCCGGGCAGTGGAAGCAGCTGACGACGTCCCCGGGGACCTCCCGCAGCTTCCGAGAGGAGAAATCCTTGTCTTTTCAGAGGCTGACAAATGACAGAGCTCAGCAGCTGGAACGTGGCTCGTGGAGTCCTGGATCAAACACAGCGGGATGGTGATGGTGCCCTTGGGACCACCACGTGGTGTCACCAAGCAGAGGGACCAGCAAGCCACCCACAGCTGGAAACACCATCAGAAACTTCATCCATGGAGAGATGGCCCAGAGGAAGCTGGTGGAAGCTCTGCTTTAGGAATCACTCCCTGTTCATCCCAGGGAAGGAGTGGAGGTAGGTCCTGCTAACTTGGAGAGAAACATGGCTTGTTCTCCTCCGAGGTGTAAACCATCCTGAGGGTTGTCCCAAGGCCAGAAGGGGAGGTCTGAAGTATCCCAGTCCTTACTGTTGTCTGGTCTCTTGGAATAAAACCGATCTCAAGACTAAGATGTATTTAAACTGCTCCTCCTTCTGTAAAAAGCACATTATCGTGCAAGATCTCCTTCAGCTTGAGACCCCTCCCCATGCCACCATCCTCATTCCCGCTGTATTTTCCCGCTGTGCTCAGCCCTGTAAGGCCCCAACATGACATGGGGTGTCTTCTTCAACCCCCCCCAAACTGCAGCTTAATGAGATTGGTCTGAAGATGATTCTGCACTGATCACTATGTGTTGACCTGGTGGCTGCACGGGGAGGCTACTGAGAAAATCTGGGTTTTAATATATTGATCGATGCTATTTGATTACACCGGGAAAAAGGTCGGAGAGAAAATGCCATTAACAGTGCAAAGCTTGGAAGCAAATTAATGCTTTTCCATCCTCACAGTCCTGCCTCCCACCAGTGCAGGAGAGCAACAGGAAGCACAGCATCACACTGAGAAGGTGTGGTGGTGGTGTCTTCTCCTTCCTACTGCACATGAAGTAGGGAAAGATGGGTTATTGTTACCAGTGTGGACTTGTCTTGCTTAAATACTCCCAGTCTGTGCCCTGGTCTGATGTGCCCAAAGGTCAGACCACTCAAATGTGGATGCTGGCACAGCCACAGGGGCTCCTCAGTCACATACACACAGGAAAAATGATGTCAGGAACCCAAACCAGGACACGTTTTCAAAACACCGAGAATAGGACAGAAATAACAGCTCTGCTATTCTGGTTTCAAGTGATTCAGGAAGTTCAGAAAACAAAATGCTATAAAAGTCAGAGGCACATACGCCAGGGATGGATATCCTTGACACAAGGATTGTCATGGAGATTGGGATGCTCATCTGGAGCCAGCTGTCAACCGACGCTCCCCGAAACGGGCTCTGGCCTGGCTGGAAAATAAACACACTGAGGAGACCAATAAGAGATCTCATAGAAACATACAAAAGGGAGAGGATCAATACCAATAAACTGCTTCAGATGGTGATTAATTAATAGCAATTAATTTTGAAAAGAAGAGGATATTGACCTAAATTGACAGAGGGGGTAACCTTTGAGCAATTCACAGCAAACGTCTTTAAAACAGAGTGATTAAGTTGTAGAAAGTAATAAAAAGGCTACGCTGCCTCCAGGACGAGCTGAACCCAGCTTGGGAGTGGTGTCAGGAGAGCCTCTAATTAAACACTGGAGCTTGATACGGTAAATTGATGAGCTTGGCTCTGCCAGACAGGAGTTAAACAGTTCTCGATGTGTCCTTGGTGCCAGGACAGCCAAAATTCCTGCAGAGCAGCAAAAAATGCTGAAAGCTTTGCAACCATGAGGTGCTACAGCAAGGAAGGCTCCATGGCAGGAGGCTGGAACCCCAACCGTTCTATCACTCCCTGGCATCTCACCTCCTCAGAGGTCATGACCATTCCAAAACTTCCGTATTCATCAGAGAACAAGTATCCAAATTTTAACACCTCACCCAGGCTCTGCTGTTGGGATATGGGCTGAGGCTTTACTGAAAGTCGTTCCTGCAGGTTCCCTTACTCCAAGGAACCTTGGAATGTTCTGGCAAGTCTTTCCTTCTGACCCACGCACACGGGTTGTCTTCAGGTGAGCGGCACTCCAGAGCCAGCCTGAACCAGAGGAAAGCCTGGCTTAGGCTGGGAGTGAATTAAATTAACTGTGGACTCACATTGCAGACAAAAGGACTAAACTCAGCTCTGATGAACTGCTGGCAATTAATTATGAGTAGTTGGTCACTGTAGGGCCATGGCGAGTGGGCACAGCCCACATTCACAGCAGACATGAGTCAACCTTGGTCTTTTGACTTCTCATTTTTTTGAGAATGTAAATTAATTAAACACTTCTGAAAATGAAAGAGAGGCATCTGGTGTGGCAGGGTCAGGAGCCACAACATCTCAGCAGGCCCCAGTTGTGTTCTGAAGGCCTTCATTTCTTCTCCCCTTTCTTCCTCGACGTTGTGAAGTCCTGGCAGATCGTTTGAAGTAAGTCCTAACCGTAATCAAACAAAACTAATTTCCCAGTCTTTATAAAATACATCCCACAGAATGACCCTCCATCACAACAGGATGCTTGGAAATTCCTGAAAGCTCCTCCTGCTGGGAGCTCTCCCCAGCCACGGGTTTTCCAAGGAAGAGGCTGTTTCTTTTTACAATTGTTTTGCTCTACCTTTGCTCTGGAGTTCAACCACGATTCAGGACTTGGAGGAAATGGTTAATCACAGCCACGTTGTCTGGGATGCAGCACGTGGGCTTGGACACGATCTGATCGCTCTGTGGTTTTGGAAGAATGACCTTGTTTCCCAAAATGGGCAGTTTCTAGCTGGTTTTTACAGGTCTGGTGAGCACAGAGCCTACAGGGCAGGCACCTCTGTTTACTAACAACTACTTCCAAACAGATAATTAAAGCCTGATTTAGATAAAACTTTAAAAATAAAGGAATTCCAGAGACGCTCTCGGCTCGTTTTGAAACCGCTCCGCTAAATGTCAGCGGATGAAAATATCACCCAGCGACAGGGAGCTGAGCCCTGCTCTGAAAAACAAATAGCCCTGATTGGATTCAGCTGTGCAACAATGGGAATGCTGGAAAATCCCAGCCACGGCTTCAGCCCCGGCAAGATCACGGTCCTTCCCGTCGGCTCCCGGGCCACGGGCGGGAGGCAGAGCCCAGGAGGTGCCAGAGCCTCGTGGAGCCGCCCCTTGTCATCCTCGTGCTGGGCAGAATGAAGACGTTGCTGTTGGCGGGGCTTTGGGAAGGATCCCACGGCGCGGTGGGTTTTTCCCTCCGAGCTGAGAGGCTGAAGACAGCTCTGTCTGCAGCGGAGCGAATTATCATCGAGACTGAAGACCTAAAATGACCTTGCAGAAAGACAACATTGTCATTGGAAGGCAAGAAACCCACCCCAAGAGGGTCTATTGTTAACAGCTGGCACCGCCATAAAGTTCACCATTGGTAACTTATTTAAGGATTGGTTTTCCTTGATTTTTTTTTCTTTTTTTTTTTTTTTTGCCTTGTGCAAATCCAACTTGAAAGGAATGCCATTCTCTGAGACCTCTACCAACACTTGGGTTTGCAGCCATGAACAGCCCCTAAGCTTGTATTTCAGCACTAAAGACAATTGAAGAAGCAGATCCAGATTCTGATAGGACTTTTTAAAAACAAATAAACATCCCCCAGTGGGATTTACAGCCCGTGGCTGCAGGACCAGGCTGATGAGTGGGAGCTGGAGAAGCTCGTCTCTCGGGGCACAGGATGAACCAAACCAGTTCTTGGCTGTTCAAGTAGAGAATGAGGAAAGAAAAGCAAATGCAGGGCTCCGAAAATTCGATGAGGTTTCTGGATTTCTCCTGGTATTATTAATCTACAATGCTGCCTTTTAGCACTGGGGACCAGCATTTTAATACCATTTGACCTGGCACTGCTCCTGACAGCTCGGGAGCTCTCTCAGGATGGGTTTGGTGTTGTGTTTTTGACACATTAACGGGTGAAGACACACTGCATCTCCCTGGAACCAGAGAGGAGGCTTCTTCTTGATCCAGTGCCTGCAAAGCAACAGCGAGACCTCAGCCCCAGGTCGTGACCCAGCACCAGACCCCCAGAGAGCCACTTCCAATGTGGTGGAGCCTTGATCCATGAAAAATGAAGACAGAAAAAAAAGAAATAGGAGAAGAAAATTGAAACAACAGAACATTGGACTCGCTTAAATGTCAGTTTATCTCTGTTTTAAATATCGGTCTAATTCAATTTTAAATGTCAAGGCCTGATTCTCCTCCAGTTCCCACTGAAATGGTGTCAGGCCTCCCTCCCTGCCAGGCTGCAGAGCCCTGGGTGCTCAGCCTCACTCCGTGAGGGGGCTGAGGGGTTCACTGACAGCCATCCAGTAGCAGCCTGGCCTCCCCAGACTGGGAGGAAAGGGAGGTGTGTGGGTCTCTGGTGCAAGGTGATGGAGCCCACTGATGGGACACCCCCGTTGGCTCCAGCTGGGGACGTGGCCGTGGAGGACAAAGCTGCTCCTGCCCTGGCCCTTTGCACCGTGTGAACTCTGCTGCCTCCCAGGAGCTCTCAGGAACACGTGTTTGATGGCAAACTCTGCATTTTTGGGTCAAGATTTGCAGCAAGGGGACTCTTCTAATAATATTTTACTAGCTGTAGTATGCCTGTTATTACACGGTAAGCAACGAGATAGGAACCACATGTGTAGATATTATTTGCTGCAGAAGTTAAATTCCATCCGTGACCACAGAAATATTTACATTTCTAGTTTGTAATGAAAAACTGGCTTATAATTATGGATTTGCAGAGGCGGGAGTAAAATATCATCACAGCATTTGCAAAAAAAAATGTGAATTCCCAGTCCTGAATCCCCGAGTCAGAGGGAATCTTGGAAATGCAGGGACACCTCACTTCATAAAGCTGCTTCAAGTCCAGAATCCCTTCTTCTTTTTTTTTTTATGATCTAACTCATGCACAGAATTTAATAAAATTGTATTTACTTTTCCAAAGGCATGTGAGTGCAAACATGTGGAAGGATATATAGGGAATGTCTTGGAAAGGGGGAAGGATGTTAGACTCCATCCCGGAGAGGAGTGGGAAGGGAACCCAAAGCCAAGCCAAGTCTGCAGCAGTAAGTCCTTGGACTGGAGACATCAACAGACATCAAGGCAGTCTTTGGACTCCTTGAAAGATGAATTTTTCACATTTTATCTCCAAAAGTTCCAACAGAGCCAAATGTTGCTCCCTCCAAAGCCCTCAAATCGGGAGTTCAGAGAGTGGCTCCTCTGGCTCCGGCTGCCACACGAGAAGCTCTTGTTTTGCAGGACAACAATCACCCTTCAAAACACACTTTTGAACACACTTGGGGACAGGGATATTTCATGTGGGCTGGCAGGGGGGCTGATGGCCAGGGGAGTTACTGAGCCTGTGTTCTCTGGCACTTTGGTCACATTGGCCCTTCCTCCAGGGCCAGGAAGGTGCAAACCCCTTCTGGGATTACCCAGGAGTTGAGGTGTTCACAAAGCCTCTCTCATCATCCAACAATTGACTCCAAAGCCATTTCAGAAAAGTCCAAGTGCTTGGGGGGGGGGTCATCTGAGAGGGCCTGTGAGAGGGCCACACTTGCCCAGCTCTGCTGACCAAGTGATGATGCCCCAACCCTACGTTTGACGGCTCAGATGGTGTTAGAATTTTTTCCCAAAAATAGTTTAAATAAATTTTTTATTATTATTATCATTATCATTATTACTGTTGTTATTATTATTGTTATTAAAATATTTAAACAACTATTTTTCAGTGCTCGGTCTAAGGATATGGCAGCAAAACTAAGAATAACTCAACTCCACTAATGAGCCAGAAAATACTTCGGTGTGGATGTGTCCAACACAGGGGTGGGTGGTGGCTCTTTATTGATCAGGTGGAGCGGGATTCCTCTCTCATTATGTGAACCACAGACCCTCTAAAAATGTTAAAGAAAACTTGCAATTGGAGCTACATGGCAGGTTATTAAACAAGGTTTTTAGCACTGGAGGCCGGGATTTCCCTTTTAATCAATCATCACAATGTGGCTGAAAGGACTAATTGAGCACATTTCATTTTTCACACCATTTTGCTGCAGTTGGGGGGCAGTGGAGCCATGGGCCACCGCGGCCGCTCCATGAATTATAAGGAGCTAAATTTCCAGTGTCCCAGCCAGCTCCTGGAGCAGTGTTATCCTCCAGGTGTTAGGGAAGAGCATTTTAATAAAGAAAACCTTAAAAATTATAGATATGTGGAGATGGAATAAGCTGTCACACCTTCAATGAAGATAACAGATTTGTACAAGCACCTAAAATATTCCTGCAGACTTCGGAATTTAGGCTTATGGCATAATAGCATTTGCACAATAATTCAATCTAATTGTGGAGGCAAGCTGTAAAACTGCTCTATCTCTGATGGTTTACTGAGCAGGGGGAAAAAAAGGATGCTGCTCCACCTTTTTCGCTGACATCTAATGTTTCAGGTTTTTAAAAATATTGTATAAAGACTGAGATTTATTTCCTAAGATGTTTCATTAATGGTTGTGGCAGGCAGCTGGCCTGAGGTTTGACACACAATAAAATCCATGTCAAGAATATTAAAGATAGTGCAAAAGATAACTATGAATTTACATTCAAACAGGCTTTTGACAAAGCCATTGCAACAGGCTCCTAATCAGGTCTTGAGACCCAGCCTGCCCTCTCTTTAAACCTGTGATCTTGAAAAGGAGCTTTAAATTGGAAATTATTACACATTAAAACCTCAACATGGGCCGGATCGAAGCGGATCGATATCTTGCCGAGCACAATAAATCAGCCTCCTGCTCTGCGGTTACTGTTTGCTGAACATATTTAAATTTTCTTGTAACAAATTAATTCCAACATTTTCCCTTGATTGAATTAGGGCAAGTGTTGGAGCTGTCACAAGTATTTCACTGCTTCAGGGAGACAAATTGCTCGTCTGGACACGGGTAACAAGCCAAAGTGTTGAGTCCCTGATAATCTTTCCACTAATTCTCCATTACAGCAAAATGAAGCCATAAATCACCGTGACAGCTGATCGATGCAAACATTGTTTCCGCCATGATTGCCAGCGCTCCCCGCGGGCCCACTGTCCGCTCACAATCCGCCCAAATTACTCCCCGGGCAGGTCCAGCCTCGCTCCGCAGGCTCCTGCTGCAGAAGTAACCATCTCATTCCGGGGCCCAGCCCACCCCCCCAAATAGCAAATATTAATCAAAAGGCCCCGTTTAGGCACCGGCCGGGTGATGCTTCCCAGCCAAGGAGCGTTCCCGCCGCGCTCGCTCTTCGGGCGGAGGGAGTGGGATTTTAACCCTGCCGGGGTGTGAAATCCGTCGGCGGGGCCGTGCCGCCGGCAGGCTCCAGCCCTGTCGCTCTCTCTTAACCAACTAGTGGCAACTTGGATGAAATTACTTGACCCTTTATCGAGTTCTGCTAATGTCTTCTAAAGAAGAAATTAAAGCCCCCTCGGCGTTGCCCCGCGGCCGCTCCGGCACATTTAATTCCAGGGAAGATGGATTAAGTGGTTCTGTGTGGGACTAATTCCCACGCCCAGGTGGCTCTGTGGTGTCCCCGGCTCTGACCAGCACCCAGCCGGCTGAGGAACCTGTGAGGGAATGACAGAGCCTGGAAAACTGTCCATGTGGGTTGTCAGCCCCAATCCAGACAGGGAATTCTGAATGGACACAAGGCTGATGTGGTTCTCCAAGGGAGGAGGGTTGTTGGGGTGAGGTTTCACCACCAAATGGGAATGTGGCAAGGAGGAAAAAATCCCAGGATCACAGGATGGGCTGAGCTGGAAGGAATCCCCAAGGACCATCAGTCCAACCCTCAGCCCTGCACAGGCCCATCCCCACAGTCCCACCCTGTGCCCCAGAGGATCATCCAACCCCTCCTGGAGCTCTGGCAGCCTTGGGGCTGTGCCCACTGCCCTGGGGAGCCTGGGCAGTGCCAACCACCCTCTGGGGGAAGAACCTTGTGCTGAGACCCAACCTGAGCCTGCCCTGGCACAGCTCCAGCCATTCCTTCATGGGGGCCAGGGCTTCCCAAACCTGCTGGGGGACAGCTCCTCTGGATTTGTGAGCAGTGCTGGGAGCTCCACACAGAGAAAGTACAGAATCACAGAATCATTTAGGTTGGAAAAGCCCTCCATGACCATTGAGTCCAACCATCCCCCAGCACTGCCAAGGCCACCACTGACTGGTGTCCCCAAGTGCCACATCCACACGGCTTTTAAATCCCTCCAGGGATGGGGATCCACCACTGCCCTGGGCAGCTGTGCCAGTGCTTCACAACCCTTTTGGTGAAGAAACTGTCCCTAATATCCAGCCTAAGCCTGCCCTGGTTCCCTTTGTCCTGAGCACAGCAAGTGTGTCCCCAATGTCACTGGTGAGATGCTCCCACTGCTGCCTGCAGAGAGGGGTGACAGCAAGTGTGCTGCATCCAGTGCATCCAACAAGATCCATGCCAAGGAATAGCAAGATATTTCAAAATATTAATGCTCCAGAGTCGGATTATTTTAGATATCGGTGATGTTGCGTTATCAGCTCTGAAACTCCACTGGCAGGAGAAGAAGAGGCACAGCCTTGCCTTTGCAAAGGGTGGGCTGGTTATCTCTAAATAAAAACGGAAAAGCAGCAAGTGGGCGACAAGCTCCATGTCCTCATCTAAAATATAACGTGCCCCATCATGTCAGCACTGAAATCTCTCCGTTCCACATAAAAAAGTCCTACGTGTGTGGTGAGAAATTACGTGGAGGTGGTTTGTGATCATTTGTGTGCAAAAAGAGCCTCTTTGAGGAGCCAAAATTCACCTCCCGCACATCTGCAGCAAGCACAGCCCCCAGTTCTCCCCCCAGCCAGCCGTGCCACGGAGCCGGGGAGTTCATCCCGGTATTGGATGCGAAGGGTGTGAGGGTTTCAGAGCATCCATCACTGTCCCCCTCCGAGCAGCTCCCAACTGATCACGGGCTGAGATCAATGAGGGATCGCTGGGGAGGAGGGAGAGACGCTGGAGGTGACCAGAGACACAGGAAAGAATAACAAACCCCGTGCTGGCTGGGATATGATGGATCACAGAATTTAAGGATGGCTTTAAAGACAATAACAAAAAAAAAAAAAGCCACTTCTGCATCGTCCCTTTTATTTGAGACTTTTCCAGGCTGCGAGTTCCACTTTGGAAACTCTTATTGTAGTTGAAATACACTTAATTGAGACACAGTTAAGTGAGACTAATTGAAATTCCACTGCCACAGCAGTAAATTAAAAAAGAGGGGGGAAAGATCAGAAGGGGTGTTTGCTTGACATGGCCAAACTCCAGCCTGTTTTGTTGTTCCAAACTGGAGCGCCGCTGATAAAAAGTCTTGTTCTTATGCAACAATTATGCATTTTCAGATATGGTTTTTAAGATATAGAATCTGTTATTTACAGAGAATCAACCCTAAAAAAAATGCCAGTCAGAGCCATTAAGATGTTTTCACTGATGCACCGCACGTAAATCTGATTTATGTTGGTTTGAACAGTTAAGAAATCCCCCCAAAATAACTTCATTTGTTATTTTATTGCCTGATTAATGGTCCAGAGGAACTGATTTGTAGCTGAAGTTTTACAGAATGCAAAATTAAAACAAGAGCCTTTTGTAAAAACGCCCTGTATTTGTTCAATTATGTGTTTAAAACTGCAACAAATATAAAAACTTCAATAAATACATTTTCTTCCAAGAAATGACATGCTGTGGGTTTGCTGTTATTGTTGGGCTTGATTTTTTTGCCTCTAAGGAGGTCAGCAATATGGAAACATAAAGGCCAATTTAATTTGGGCATCTGTGGCTGCCAAGTATTTTAATTCCGACAGCTGTGACTGAAGAGTTAATATTTTACTTGTCAAAATCCCAAAGAAGGCCAGTGAATCACTCTAATTCTCATTAAGAGGCTTCCCCCCAGTAGCACCCTAATTCAAAATAATGAAAGTAGAGACTGAGTGCCATTCTAATACCAGTTGAGACCTATCTTTTAATATTTCTCTGGTGATGGATTAGGGATCGGGGAAATTCATCTCAGATCATAGAGCCTAATTTAATAAGGGATCATTCCAAGAGTATTGCATTTTATAATAATGTCATTTAATGTGTCGTCTTCCATTTTTACTGTCCCATATGTATGCTTACATGATGGTGCCACAGGGATAAACTTTTAAAGGACCAGGATCATTTTTTGTCCTGAATTCCTCTTAACAAGGAAGTTTATCAGTGAGATGGTCTATTAGTGAGCTGTTATAATTATTGGAGTTAAAAGAAGCAGTGAAAGCCAAGAGAATGGTGACACCAACGGCACTTTCAAGCCCTGGAGTGGAGGCAAAGGGAGAACGTTTAAAAGTAGGTTAAAATCTGATTTTAGTGTCTAACACAATAGTGCCATTGCATGAAAAATGTGGTCACCTGGTTGTTTAAAACTCGAGATAATAAAATAATATTCCCCTGTAACCACATCTCCATGAAACATTTCCCGCTTACTTGGTTGGTATATTCCTGGGATTATTTAGGTACAACTAATTGCCTGGTTGGGGGGGTTATGACTATTTTCCAATGTTCTTTCCCCCAAAATGCAGTGATTTGCCGTCTTGTGAGAGCAGCAGATTATCAACAACCATTATAAAGGATCAGACGTAATTATTGTGTATTAATATTTGGACTCTATTTAAGATTTAAATTAATTTGTGTTTCCCAGTATTGCACTGAAGCCTGAGCCTCTCAAGGTCAAGAAATAACCCAACCACCCAAACATCAATATATTGTTACTGCCTGTAAGTTGTAAAGCTGCAGCCTGAGCTTTGCGTAATCACACAGAGCCTTTAGGAAAAATGGGCTTATAATGAGGATTTTTGTTCCAAATCCATTCCCCTGATTAAGTCTTTATTTTCAGGTAACAACTCAGCGGCTCCACTGTAAGGTTTGACAGAATTAGATCAAATGCAGACAGGCTGAGCAGGGACCAGTTGAGTAATAACCTGCTGTAAACAATAATCTCATTACAGGAGTTTTCCAGCATGGAAATATGTCGTTTGGAAGGGAGCACAATTAATGCAAAATGAGGGCTTTCATATTTTCTCTTTTTCCCTGAGTATTTTCACGGCTTGGTTTTCTTTAGAACATTGTAACTCGTGGCATTCCTTGCACTTTTTCTCATACAACTCAGTTTTTTATTCCTGACTCATTGAAAATATTTTTCCTCAGCGTTTCTTTTGATTTTCTCCTTTTCTCCTTTTGTATTTTGCACCTCCTTTTTCAAGCCCCCATTTGCCTGCCAATCCTTTTTGTTCTCTTCCATTTCCTCTTCCTTTCTTTTTATTCCACTTCTCCTCAATCCAGTTATTTCACGTTTCTCAGGTTTAATTTCTGAGCTATGCCGTTGCTCAAACCAGCATTTGTAAAACCCTTTGTGCAAGTTTGGAAAAGTTCACGTAAATTTTATAGCCCGAATTTTCTTTTTCTCGCCATGTTATCTCTTCATGTGTCAGTGTATTGCTTGTTAAACCTGTTGCTTCTGATTCAATATCGAGAGTTATTCCTCCAGTAGGAATGTTGCACGTGTACATGTCCTGCACCTGGAACCGCTTTAGAGACTCACTTTCTGGAGAGAAAATGATATTTATAACTGCTTTAAATAAGGAAAAAAAAAAAAGGGCCTGTTCATATCGAAAATAATTAAACATGACAAGTTTATATTAGAGAATTAGAAACAAGCAAACAAGAAGTTAAATAAACGGGTTTGGAGGACTGTTTTTTAATGAGCGTTGCCTGTGCGGGTCACCTTTTTCGATTTCCAAGGCTTGTTTCTCCCATACCAGCTTCCTTCCTGTCCCTGGAAGTGTTCCAGGCCAGGCTGGACAGGACTTGCAGCAACCTGGGATAGTGGGAGGTGCCCAAGGGCTGTGGAGGGTTGGTGGAGGAGATGGGATTCCACAGTCCCTGGGCACTTCTGGGAGCTCCCCGATGGGAAGGAGTCCAGAGCGGGAGGCTCCTCCTCCCCCTCGGCAGGGCTCGGCTGGTTTCAGGGGCTTTAAGCCAGACTTTAACTTGGCCCCAGCCCGGCTGAGCTGCCCATCCCACACCCACCCGTGCTATAAATAGCACTGTCTCAGCGGGAAGGGTTGGCAACGGGCAGGAACTGGGTCCCACCAGACCCAAGAACAAAGTGCCATCAGCAAGTGAACTCCCTGCCAGAGAACATCAATACGAGAGTGCTTCCAAACTCAGCCATTTCTTGCTTTTCATTTGTTCCTTCATCTCCCCCTCCCTCTTTCCTTTTCCCGCCCACGAGCCCATCCCACCCGTCCCTCCCACCGCCTTCTCCTGCTGGGGTCATTTTTGGCATATCTGCCCCCCACGGCCGAGCTCAGCCCGGCTGAACTAATCCCGGACTGGGAGACCATCTCAGAGGAGGAATGTGCTCAAGAACACAGAGTAGGAAGAAGCTCTCCACGTAGGGTTTCCTTCTTGCCTTGCCAGAGCCTGACAACACCTGCCAGGGAAGCCAGTTTGGCTCCTCCCTGAGCCAGATATTCCCATCCCGTATGAAGCTTGATGCCCCATCCCTGGAATTGTTCCAGGCCAGGCTGGACAGGGCTCTGAGCAACCTGGTCTAGTGGAAAATGTCCCTTCCCATGGCAGGGGGTGGCACTGGATGAGCTTTACAGTCCCTTCCAACCCAAACCATTCCGTGATTCCATGATCTGTTCATACACGTCCAGCCCTCCATCCACACCAGACCTCTCCCTTCCAGCGTGTCAGGCAGTGGCCCAGCTCATGGCTTTCCCTTTGTTTCTTTCCTACCTTAAATTAATTAGAATTCATTTTTAATCTGAATTTCACAGTCAGTTCACTATCAGAATTTGATAGTCCATACTTTGGGTAATAGAATTGTGCATTGAAGTCTTAGAGCATTTTTCTTTAGCTGTCTGGGCAGGTATAAATCAGTCTCACAAGAAAACCTCAGGCTGCCACAGCAAATCTTCTTTATTACAATACAAAACTGATTTTCAACAAATAAAATATGCTGTTGTGGTCAGTACTCCCCCAGATATCTGTGCCTGGGAAGCATTTGCAGACAGCAGGCATGGGAGAAGACAAACACCCCATGAAGTGCATGTTTTAAAGATCAACCCAGCAGCACACAGAACCTGCCAGGGGTCTGCTCTGATCTCACTGGGGCATAAAACAACACCAGCTAAAATCTCCCACGTCCTTGGGAGGGCAGGGCTTGGGGATTTTCTTGGAAGCTCAGTTTTGGTTTTTTTTGTTTGTTTGTTTGTTTTTTTAATTCAAATAATAAAGCCTGTTTAAAAATGTTGATAAAAGTGACGATAGAAATGTAACCAGATTAGTCATAGAAATGTAACCAGATTAATGATCCTTTTCCCCCAGATACTGAACGGGTATTTTTCACTTTGCAGTTACTTCTTTAAATGCCATTAACTTTACACCAAATAGACCAAGTTCCCACCCAGTGGGGAGTGTCTTAAGGACACGAGATAACTTTGGCTCAGTTTAGAAGCATAACCTGCTCTTGCAGTCCCTGCACACGCTAAATTCCAGCGCTGCCAGGATTTATATGCACAGTTGTCGTTAACTTTTATTTCCTCAGGGACCTCCTGGGCTATTCCCAAGTGATGGGCTGAGCAGAACGTTGTGGGTGGAGGTGGAGATCCCCTGGGACGTTGGGAGCTCTTTGCTCTCCTCCCTGAGAAGCAGGGGGAGATGCTGGATGCGCTGGATGTCTCCACATGCCCTCCCAAGAAGCTGCTCCAGCACGAGGCTCAAGATGCCGACACGTCCTCTCAGCTGGAACCCTCTTTGCATCACTTGTAACAGAACCCCTTCCATCGCCCTGCGCTTTGAGCGTGAAATAAAGACACTAAAAATGACTAATTCAGGAATGTTTCCCCCTCTGAAAACCCAAACTGAGCGCACAAAGGGCGCAGGGGCTGTGAGGCCCCGGGAGCCCAGGGCTCTCTGTGATTTTTAGCAGAGCTCTGGGCAAACACACACGATTTAAGTACCCGGGAGGCAGCTTTCACAGCTCTGGTTGTGGCCACATTTTCAGATGTAAACTGGAATTTGACTTTGTTCTCTACAAAGAAATGTTTATGGGTTTGTGTACAAATAAAATTTAAACTAACAGTTTATTTTGGGTACTCAAGGGCTTCGCTGAGAACATAGACATAAATCGTTGCTTAGATTTAAATTTGCTTTAAAATGGATGTCAAAAATAAAAGTTATACTTTGTGAAGTTCCACAGATCTGAGCCACAGAGGGTGCTGCTCATGAGACTTTCCACTGAGTCACAAGACATTGAAATATCGTCCATCTGTTGCAAATGAGGGAAGACAGCTATAATGAAATGATATTTTGCATTAATTGTATTTAAAGGCTCACAGTTTGCTGGCAGCCAGGGTGAGGTTGACTGCTCAGATGTGTGTTTGTACGAATTCTGGTGGAGGGAAAAAGTATTACATAAAGCTTCACAGTCTTCTGTCCTCCTTTCCATCACTGCCCATCCCCTTTCCAGCAGGGTTTCCAGCATCCTCAGGCCAAGAGTTACCTCGTTGGCAGCAGGTACGGGGCCAGAAGGGCATTTACTCAGCAGGAGGATCTCCATGCCCTTTAGGGAGTCTCCCGGAGGTGTTTTGGTTTCCCTGCCACTGGGAGTTATGGAGACAGTGGCCATTAACAGACAATGGGCTAATGGATGTCAGGAAAATTTAATTTCCTGGTGGCACTCTGGAATTCTGGTCTTTCTGCAGGGACATAAACGCCCACGAGATAATGATAATTCAAGGAACAAACTGTGGATATTCCCTTCCACCCTTTCCCTGCTGAACTCCGAAGATCTGGCCAAAGGGACAGCACTGCCAGCCTGCATGTCACAAACTCACTGTCCAGGCTCACTGGGGTTGTTTAATGTAGGACAACAAACTGATGAGTGGGCAAAGCATTCTGTGAACACCTCGGGTTTATTTACAGCCCATCACCAGCTCCAGCAGGACAGGAGCCAACCGACCTGGGAACACTCCTCTTCTGCCCACAGCTCCCACCCTCTCCCGGCAGGGGTGATAAACCAGCTGTGCTTCTCCCCACCCTGCTGTTCTTTGCCTCCTGCCCCACCTCCTCTCTGCCCCTGTCACACACGGCAGGGACACAGCAGTGCCCAGCTCTGCTCTGTGCTGTCACCACACCACGAGGGTGCTCTCCACCCACACGCTCCTGAGCCGTGACTCATCCCAGCTCCTGGCTGCACCCAGCGCTTGGTTTCTGCCGTTCTGGCCACCCTGTTGCATAAGGAGGCTCCGTGGTGCTCTCGTCCATCTGCAGCAAAGCTGGGTTGTGGCATCCTCCACCTTCGACATCGCCGGGCTTGGGGACGTACCTGCACGACGCAGATCTCAGATTGCTTCATGAATTTACTCGTCTTGCTCCTTCCTGGGTGTTATAATCCAAGGCTCAATGGCAGTTTCCTTCCGAGAGGTGTTTTCGGTTTATTTATTTCCCAGAAACGCTGAATCCCAGTCTGGGTTGGGTTGGGTTGGGAGGGACCTTCAAGCTCATCTCATTCCACCCCCTGCCACGGTCCCTTCCAACCCAAACCATTCCGGGGTTGTGTGATTCGATGTTTTTACACATAACTGGCATTTTTAGTGGCAAATGGCAGAACAAAAGTGCTTCTCTCTGCTCCAGTTACTCTCTTGCACGCTTGTACCCCCAGCATTAATCCCTGTGTCTCCTTCAAGTTTTCTGAAATTAGACAAGACCAAATTCACCATTTCCTTGCTGACCAGACTTGAAGAACGTTGAACCACCACATATTTTCCCGTGGCAATGAACAACGACTGTACCCAGGAAACGGTTAAAAACAAAGGAAATTCCTGGTTAAGGTTTATTTTTTTTGTTTTTATTTTCCTGAAAACTAAGTGGGACACTTAGAGGACTTAAGCAAAGCTTGAAAAAAATTTAAATAAATTCATAGCCAGTAGAGATAAATTACTCCCAGGAATACAACCCACATAACTCAGCCTGACCTTGGACATATCTTGGCTAATAACAGTTGTTTTGAAGTATATATGTTCCATTTATAACAGAAGGCTTAATTCATCTTTCTCCAGGCTCAGAGCAGGGAGCTGACACCCTGTAAATCTGCCTCTCCATTGTTTAACAGAGACGTCTCGGGGCAGATGTTATGCAAGAAAAGCTCAGAGGGAAAATTCACAGGCATTTCCCCAGCCCATGAAAAGAAGTTCTTGATTACAGGCAAAATGAGTTCATTAGAAACTAATCCAAATTAATTGCATCTGAACATAAAGTAATGTATGAATTGCAAATGTTTCCATTTCCTTTAGCAGGATTAATATGGTTAAATGACTTTTGAAATTCATACAGAATCCTTTACCCAGGTAGGGAATTATTGTAAACCACTTGTGTAATTAAACTGATTACATGTGTCAAAATTGTCATCTCTTCATGGTATGAAGCTGGTTGGCAGCTGCCTGAAACAGGGACAGACCCCACCAAGGGTCTGGCACGTCTGTGGCTGCTGCAGTGAGTGTGGGACACAGCTACTGCTGCTGCCACCAGGTCAGACCTGGTCCTAACACCAACAGATCCCACCAGGGAATCCTCCCCTGCAGCCCTGCAGTCCCAGCACTGTGGGAATAACCCAAATCCCACCTGTGGGTCCAGGACAAGGAGAAAAAACAGCTAAAAAATGACCAGACACCACATGGGTGAGTTCCCGTCCCATTCCAGAGTAGGGATGGATGTTGTAGCTATGGCATTGCTTTAAATTAATGACTGTTCGAGTAATTGTGATAATCTAAACCAGGTACAAGCTGCCAGAGGGCAGGGAGAGATGGGATATTGGGAAGGAATCCTTCCCTGGGAGGGTGGGGAGGCCCTGGCACAGGTTGCCCAGAGAAGCTGTGGCTGCCCCTGGATCCCTGGGAGTGTCCAAGGCCGGGTTGGAGCAACCTGGGCTGGTGGAAGGTGCCCCTGCCCATGGCAGGGGTGGGGGGGCTGGATAATCTTTAAGGTTCCTCCAATCCAAACCAGTCTGAGATTCTGTGATTTAAAATGCATCAAACCCAGTTAATTCATTAGCCTGATTTTTTCTAATTGGTTCAGGACTTTGGGCTTCACCCCAGCGGAATTTCTGCTGCAGTCAACAAAGTCGCTGCAAACATCCATGAATTTCCTGCTCAGGGACAGCAGGAACATTTACATGTGGTTCCCATTGTCCTGCATTTAACCTCTCCGAGATATTTTGGGGGAATACTTTATTTACATTTTCTTTAACAAAGAACATGTTTACCTTCTTCCTAAAGATTACCACATGCCCAAACACTTCAAACCTAAATATTTCCTGAAAGAGAATCTGCATAATAATTAATGTACACACATTAAGTGGAGGAACAGCGAAAAAAAGATGTTCTGAGTATTCACAGGGATTTTGTAACGGGATATGGGCATTATCCTAATTTTTAGCAGATTAGCAAGAGGGGCAAGTGCAAGCCAAGTTTCCACTGCTTAAATATTTACTGAAAGGACAATAAGAGGTTGATAAGTGTGTCGTTGTTAATACTAACGGTTTGCACACTGCTGTCTTTGCTGGGGGTAAGGGCTGAAGCCCCCTCTGTGATCCTCCAGCACACAGAGGGGTCATTGCTCGGGGCCAACTTTCACCAGAAGAACTACTTGAGGTCTAAAATCGTTCTGAATTTAGATGATCTCCAGGAGAAGTTGTTGTGCCCCTTTCTGGTTGCATCCAAAGTTCGGCTGTTTGTTCTAAGAGCATGTAGGGGACAGGACACAGGGAATGGCTTCCCACTGGCAGAGGGCAGGGCTAGATGGGATATTGGGAAGGAATTCCTGGCTGTGAGTGAGGTGAGGCCCTGGCAGAGGTTGCCCAGAGAAGCTGTGGCTGCCCCTGGATCCCTGGAAGTGTCCAAGGCCAGGTTGGAGCAACCTGGGCTAGTGGAAGTTGTCCCTGCCCATGGCAGGGGTGGAATGACACAAGCTTTAAGGTCCCTTCCAACCCAACCATTCCATGAATCCATGATTCCATAATTCTAATAACACGTAGACAGTTCTTATTTTCCAAACCCTCTTTCTGGCCTGAGCTGCTCAAACGTGGCTTAACTTCACCTTCTTGCCCAGGCTGCATCTGGTGCTCTCATAACTGGGGGTGACCGGTGGGTCGTGTTCCCCTGGAAGGAAAAGAAAACAGGAGGTTTAAATTGTTGTTAGGGAGGCAGGAGTGGTGGCAGTGGTTGCCTAACTCTGGAGGGATGAAATATCTCCCCTGTTCCAGAGTGTGTGGAGCACGTCAACATCTCACTGGAGCTCCAGGGCAGGGGAGGGGCTGCTCAAAGGCAGGTGACTGAGAATTAAAATAGTTGGGTTTCACAGGGGGCAGGAACATGGGGTCAGTGTGGCCCCATGGCCACAAAGTCCTGAGCAAATTTACCATTTCCTGTGTGAGATCACTTCGTGCAAACCCAGGAAGCCAAAAAGCTGAGTGACAACACGTTGACCTGGGCGTTCCAAACACCAGTGGTGGGGTGTGACCAGCTGCTGCCCAGCTTGGCAACCAGGCAGAAGTGACTGTTGGTGCTTCCTGCCTCTTCCAGAAGATGCAGAATCCAGGGTGAGGTGACACTTCTAAAGAGCAAAACACCAGCGCTGGCAGAGAGAGGAGGATGTGCAGGCACCCGCTGAGGGCTCCTGCAGCCACTCTACACAGACCACTGTGGACCTGGAGATGCGCTGCCAGGATCCCGGTGTGATCCCGAGGGATCCTGCACCAGTGTGGGTATTAGCCTGTCACATGGAATGTCAGCCTGAAGGGTGATGCAGCTGCATTTCCTTAATGCATTATTAACACTGGCATCTTGCTCCTCTACATTAGCTGAAGATGTTCATCAAAGACCACACTGCTCTGCCGCTGTGCTCTGTCGAGCAGGGGGTTTTGTCCGCGCTGCTTCCAGGGTGGCTGTGGCTGCTGAGAAGGTCAAACTGCCCCTTGTTCCTTTTGAGCGTTTTGTAACCCCCCTCGTTTCGGAATTCTCTCCCTGGGTGAGAATTTTTCCCTGGGTGATTCTTACCTGGGTGAAAGGAGACAGTTGACGGCACATCAGTGTGTCTGACGTGCAAAGGCCATGAAACCTTTGTTATGAAGGAAAACATTCCCAGACGTCCTTCCCAGCTGCTGCATAAAAGGAGTTTAACAGAGAAAAGCCCTCCCTGGGAAGAGCTGAGGCTCCTGTGAGCACAAGAGGATCTTGCTGGAGGAGAAGCTGCCTCTGCAGCCCAGCCCAGGAGCCGTGTGTGGGCACAGCATCACAGCGTGCTGGGTGATGCTACACGCGGATGATTCGGCAGATTCCCACAGATCCGGCAGGCAGGAGCGCCTGGCGCTCGCAGCCTTTCCCACTGAAATCAAAAATCAGCCTCAGAAGGGGAGGAATTAGGTTTGTGCTGCTCCTTTTTGTCAAAAGCAGGCACGGTGTTACCACGCTGCCGAGAAGGACGATGGGAACTGAGGGCTCGGCTGGTTCTTCCATTAGGAACTGAGCTTTCGGCCAGTCCCTAAAATTAGTAACAACAGGCCAAACAGCACCAATGCATCCTAAAACCTACGATCTGCCACTGGACCGGGGAGACTCATGGTGTAGAAAATGCCGAGAATTTCTTTCATTCACACCAACTTAATTGCCTGAAGAACACCTGGAGGGAGGGCTGGGCCCTGGTGTAAAGTGTGAGTAGTGACAGCTCCCATTTATTAGATCCCCCAGCAAAACCGGGGGCGGTTGCTGCTCCAACACAGGAGAGGTTACAAATGAGGACAGTTTTTCCAGCTCCTTTCAGAACTTTGCTGCCCACCCCAAAAGCACGAGAGCGATACAGATCTGCTGCTTTATTTCTTACGTTTCTGACCTTTCAGGTGCACTTTTGCCTGCTGGCACTTCACAGAAAGGCTGAGAAATAGCGAGAAACTGAAGATTCAAGGGCAAACGAAATGGGAACAGCCACAAAATTGGACAAGTATCAATATTTACTGGGCAGGAAGCAGCACAGTGTGTAGTGTTACGCCAAGGGCATTATTTATTCCGTGGATACCCAGCCACAGCTCGCTCGAAGGACTGGAAGCCGCGGAGGCTCGAGTGCTTTTCCAGCGCTGCTCCTCTGAAAGGCAAGTTTAAAAGCTTTACCTGCAATAAAGCTGAGCTGCGAGTGAGCAACACGAGACATCAGTTTTATACACAATATTCAGCAGGTTTTCATGCAGTTTTATGCACCGGGCAGACACAGCGTTTCCCTTTCTTCTCATTTCCAGGGTTTTTGTTCGGAGAACTGGGATCCGTGAGCGTGGCGGCGTCTGAGCTCCCTGTCAGACACCTGGCTGCCCTCGCCCTGCCCTGCTCACCTCACCTTGTGCTGCTGCAGAGGGCGAACAAAACGTGGAAGCTGCTGCTTCAGCCCCGAGGAACCTGCGTCAGGTCCCGCTGCGAACATGCCATGGGCTCTGCGAGGACAGAAACAGGTGTTTACTCCTTCCTACACGATCTATTTGATCTCTCCCCTCAATCCCCTTCCCAGGCCAGCACATCTCCGTGGAAATCCCACGCGAAAATTTTATCTCCGGGAAGCACAGGCTGTGGGAGCGCGGGCTGGCTCGTGGAATATCCACAATTACGCTTCAGGAAACCTTTGGGGTTTTATATAGGTTTTATATAGGTTCAGACACTCCAAGAAATAAAATAGCAACAGAAGAGTCCTGGCCAACTTCTGTCGGCCTATAGACTTATTAGGTATTCCAGTCCAAGGAAAGCAGGAATGTAAGTATTCCTGTCCAAAAATATCCCGTTAAGACTATTTTATTTTAATCACAGCTGTGCTAAAAAATACAGAGTTTTCTTACACCATCCAATCGTCTTTCCTGGCAGGATGAAAGCACATTTTTCATGTCTTTTTATTACAATCATCTTGCAGACAGACGTGCCGACAGCTGAGTCAAGGTTGGAGATTCCCATTGTACATATCCACCAAACTTACATTGCACACATCAATAACCTGCACAAGGTTGCTGGACAACTCTACTTAAACTAGTTGGGGTTTGAGGAGAGCAGGTAAAACGTGCCAGGTTTGTCTGGAGGAGGGTGAGGATCCCCGAGGCTGAGCCCGGGCTCTGCGCCGTGCGCTGCTCGTGCTCATATTAATGAACTGCTTTATTGGGGGATCAATCGGCACCACCGCGAGTTTTATTGACTTTATAATTAGCAGTATCTTACTTTTGCTTGAATAAAGCTGTTTTCCCTAACATAAAATCCATCATTTCCAGCCCGTTATTTGCATAGAAGCGGCCGAGCTGCTTTGGCGCTCGCTGCCTGTGGGCATCGCCGGGAGGGCTCCGGACACACTGTCCCTGTCGCTGTCCCTGTCGCTGTCCCTGCCCGTCCCGCGGGGACACCTCGGGCTCTCTCCCGCCGCCTCCCGCGGCCCCCCCGGTGCCGCCGCTTCCCCGCGGTGCCGCAGCCGGGCCCGGGGGGACCCTTCCTACTTCTCACCGGAGGTCGCCGCTTCCCCGAGGAGGAGTCCGGAGGGGGCTCGAGGGCTGCGGCTCCCCCTCCTCCCCGCCCGGAGTGCCCCCGACAGCCCCGTCCATCCCCGGAGCCCGCTCCTCCCGCCGGGATAGCTGGAGCTTCCCAGGGCTCCGCGAGGAGCAGGGCAGGAGCCCGTTGTGGGGGGCAGGAGCCCGTTGTGGGGGGCAGGAGCCCACCCCGCTGCCCCCGAGAGCGACCCCGGCCGCGCTCGGCCGGACCCACGCCGGGCTCTGCCGGGTGCGGGAGGCTCCGATCCAATCCCCCCCACCCCGAGATCCCTCCCTGGAAAACATTCCGAGCCGTTCCACTTTCCTCGATTTTATTACCTGAGGGAACCTGACAGAACTTGTAAAGACACAATTGCTATAGAGCTTCCACCGGCCGCTTTGGCTGCGACAGAAAAGCCACCGCGAACGCCGCGCCCCGGGGTTTGTGCAGCCGAAACTCAGGAAAAACTCAGATAAAGTGGTTAGAGAAAAAAAAAATAATAAAAGAGATGCGCTTCCTCGTCGTGCTGAGCGCTATCGGCGTGTCGCGATACCTACGGGGCGGAAAGAAGCGTGCGAGCTCTACAGAAGGGTGTAAACACAGAAAAGAAAGAACATCACCGATGGTTGGACATCGACAGTACCAGGAGCGAGGTGAAACCGCCCCCCAAACCGTCCCCCCTTCAGTCAATAGGTCGCAAAGTGTCTTAAATTCATTACTTGGCACTTATTGAAATTCGTGACGTCGAAAATGGATTAAAAAAGGTGAAGCAAACCTGAGTGAAACAAAATATATTGTACTGACAACAAATGCAATGAGATAACAGCATCTTTCTTTCTTTTTTTTTTTTTTTTCATTTTCTTTTTTAAATAACTTAAAATACACTAGAAAAAATATGGTCAATATAAATAATTTTGTTTTCATGGAGAACAAATAGATACAAAGCCCGTCCATACCAAAGTTCACGTAGAAGAGCTTTCCCTCTGTCTTGGCAATAAGCTTGAGGGTCTGATGGCAAAATCTGGGATAACAATCACCGACTGCAGGGTGCCCCAGGTTAAATAGCTATACGTCTCTCAAATAATAATAATAATAATAACCAAAAAAAAAAAATCACAAGATTACGTGAATAGATACACCTTTATGAGATAAAATGTAAATGTTTGACAGTCAACTATCAATTCACAAGTTATAGCCAAAATAAACTTTGTTCGTGTGTATCAACATATTTTACATGTACCCAGTACCTCTTATTGGAATTTGCCGGTGTCAAGTGGTGGTTGGGAATTAAATACTCTCTTTTTTCGTTTTCTTTCTTTTTTTTTTTTTCCTCATTTCTTTTTGCCCTCAGGACAGGAGAGACCCGGCAAAGGGAGGCACACTCCGCTCTCCTGATGCTTTCCGCTCCCTTTTATTTCAGAGGTGGGACAGCAAACGACCACCAAAGATTTAAGAGTGGAAAAGGTAGTGCTTGATCTCCCTCTCTCTGCCTGCTTCCCTCCAAGATTAAAGGAGAAAGAACCCAGCCACGTTTGTTTGTTTGGTTTTGTGGTTGTCTTGTTTTTTTCTACTAAAGATGAGGGTGAAGTGCAAGTGAATCAAAGGACTCCATCAATGAAATACAAATACATGCAACCCGGAATGCTGCTGGAGGAAGTATCCCGGACAGTTTCCCATTAGAAATTCGCAGAGAAATCACTGTCTTTTTTTTTTTTCCTTTTTTTTTTTCCTTTTCATCGTCTTCCTTCTTTTTTTTTTTTTCTTTTTTTTTTTTTTTTTTTTTTTTGTTTTTCTTNTTTTTTTTTTTTTTTTTGTCGCTATTCCAGACGTGGTTGTTAAACTCAAGTATCTGATGCAACGTGAAGGGAGGCCCGCCTCTCTTATCAAATTTCTTGTATTAAAGTGAACTTCGCAGAAAAAGGTCAGTTTCAAAACCTGTGAACTTCCCAGCTGCGCGTCGAGTTCCTCTAATTCCTTAAATAACTATATATCTCCCGTCCGTTTCTCGTGGTTTTTTTTTTTTTCCTTTCCCTTTTTTTTGTGTTTTCTTTTGTTTCCCCCCCCTTTTTTTTTTTTTCCTTCTTTTTCCCCCCCTCCCTCCTTTTAAAAAAGCGGCGCGGGGCGGTCACAGCCCCAGGGCAGCGGCGTGTTTCTTGGCCTTCAGGCGGAGGTCTGCGATGCTGGAGTTCTTGCTGGTGGTCTTGGCGGCGGCGGCCGCGGCCACCACGGAGGCGGCGGAGGCGGACTCGGCGAGGGTGGCGAGCGGGAGCCCGAAGGGGGGGGCCGGGAACATCATGTAGGGAGCGTGGGCGAGGTGCGGGTGCAGGTGGTGGTGCGCGTGGGCCCCGGCGCTGTCCAGCTGCAGCTGCGCCTGAACCTGCGGGGACA